>OZ018318.1:38761162-39086162 GCA_963969495.1 Ceratothoa steindachneri
CTCTCTATTTATTGTAGTTTCAGCTCTAAAGTAGAGTGTGTACTCTCGTGTTAACGTCTAAACTCTCTTTGCCGAACTCAATGTCCTTGAGCTTCCAGATGTGGATGTCAAAGGGATCAAAGTTTCTTACCTACCAATATTTCTTTTCGATGATTCAGGTAGTGTTCCCTTACTTCTCATACCTATACTTCATTTTTTGAGTACTTAACATCTTGCTATAAGCAAGTGAAATTTACACACCCACAATGCGAAATAATATATGTAGGTGATTTCAATGTACACCATATTGAGTGGCTGAAATCCTAAAACTGACCTTGGTAGGAGAAAAGCTCTTATTTGCTGACCTCAATGATCTGGAACAGATTATCGAACACCCTACCCAAGTTATAGATCGACGTGATCATACAGCCAACGTTGTAAACGTATCGTCTAAAGAAAATGATGAATAAAGGGGGTAAAATAGAAACTACAATGCTGTATCTATAAAGCTCAGGCTGTCTGAATCTCGTTTGAGACGGGCAAGGAGGGAGGGTACGCCACTTATCAAGGAAGATACAATTGGCTTTGATGGGGTAAAAAACTCAATCCCTCTCTAGATTTACGCTGAATCCATAAAAAGATGCGATTCGTTTCATGTAAAAAAGCCACATAGGAAATATTCTAATACAACGTCGTTTAGGTTAGGATGCGCTAACTAAGTCTTAATCAATAAATCCGGCCCTCGTAGTACACATAACCAATCAAATATGAATCCTCTATTAAGGTTGCTGTAAATCAAGCATTTAAATCCATCGTCTATGGTTGACTGTCACTAAAGTATCCAAATCCTACAATTAACGTTGGATGTCGCTCAAGTATTCAAAGTCGATGATTTTCATAATCTATAACATTTGCGATGATTTTTTGGTGACTTTGACCAACAAAATGGAGCATGTTTTTTAGTATATGCCTACTCATAGTCCTCAGATTAGTTTCTTTAATCATAGCTTACACACTGTCGTAGGATAGGCTCCCGACGATATACTATATATCTATTCTTTGTGGGGATTATTCTATATGTGAGTGCGGGTTGATCAAATGCCTAAGAATGACTGTACGTAAATAAATTGGACTGGAGAGGGCTTATTTATCTTCAATATACTTAAGTGGAACGAAGCCCAAGGATAAATAATATTGCAAACATTAATAAAATAGAAGTTTATTAATTAATCTAACAAAACAACACATGGAAAATATTTAAATGACCGGGAATTGAAATGAGAGATACACATGAAACGGAAAAGGTCATTGGAATATTTGACTAAGCGGAGGATTAAGATTTGGAGCGATTTAAAATGACAAAACAAACAAGAAGAAAAAGAGTTGGCTAAAACCCATTTAAAGCACAGAGTTGCGTTGGCACCAAGTTAAATAGTTAAATGCAATGCGTAGCTTACGTATTTATAAGGTCGTCGTAAAGAAAAAGGCGATTTCAAGGAATCTTCGATCCAACTGGTGACTTACTTTCCAGGATAAGGGTTTTTTAGGGGCATTGTCCTTAACAAGGGGGAAAGGACTGACTTCGAGGAGTTTTTTTTTCTTAAGGGGCTATCTGGCGACTGCCCACTTAGGCATAAGTCGCCGTAAACAAACAGCCTATTTCTAGGCTACTTAAAAAAAATGAACAGGAAACAACAAAAAAAACTAATAACAATTAGGAAGCAATAACTATCAATAACAAAACAATGACAAAAACAACAACTAAACCTAGTTAAATGAAAGGAAGAAGGCCGGCCTCCCCCCAAAGGCAACAAGTCCACCAGTCAATGTGCACGCACTCATCTCGAGTAAAAAGGACAGGCGGAAGCGACCCCGCCCATCCCGGTAACGGGACAGGTAACGTGCGCGAAGATCAGCCAGACTGGGACATTTGACAAGAATGTGCCGAACCATCTGGGGGGTAACGCAGTCGTCACAATAGGGCGCAGGCGAGCGCTCCATCAAATAGCGATGCGTCAAACGAGTGTTTCCAATTCGGAGACGACAGAAAGCGACCTGAATCCGTCGCGGCATTGGGGGATAGGTCCATGGGAACAGTCACGGTGCAATGTCACGAAACTTAAAGGTCCCTTCGACCGTCTCCCATCTTCTTTGCCAAGCAGTACGAAGAGATGCGCGTATTCCTGCCATGTAGTCGGTGTTAGGAAGAGTGAAACGCTGATCCGGTCGCAGAGTCCTCGCGGACTCTTTGGCGCCCTTATCGGCACGCTCATTCTCCGCAATTCTTACATGTCCAGGAACCCAGCAGAAGATAATCTCGACATCTGCCCAGCTCGCCAAAACCGTGGCGTCATGGATATTGCGAACCAGGGGATGCGGAGTTTCCAATGCCCCGAGAGCACTCAAGGCGCTTTGTGAGTCGCTATAGATCACAATCCGGTCTCCGAACCAGGCACGTCGCGTAATCTCCCGTAGAGGTGGTGTATTGCCACCAGCTCGCCGGGGAAGACAGACGCAGTGCCTGGCAGACCCCCACTGACTTCAAACAGAGGGGATACGGCATGGAAGCTTACCCCTTTTTAGGACTTGGATTCATGTGTATACACTGGCAAGGTTCAAACGTGGTGTGCTCCAAAAAGATCGAACTCAATACTCTTGACGCCGTGCAACCATGGGAGCAGAGGCGTGGTGATAAATAGCCAAATGTGGTTTCCTCCAGGGTGGCGTCCTGGGCAAAACCTAGGGCCGCCACCGGCCAGAGAGCTATATCTAGCCCTCGAAGGAGTTTCCTGGCCCTAAACCCAAAGGGCTTAGGATATGACTGGCGTCTCTCGGCGGCATAGGCACCGTCGAGACCAGCTGCGGATGCAATGAAAGCTAGTGGCGACTGAGGGAGGCGCCGGGCTCGCGTGTACAGGCAAGTGATGCACTGCACGCGGCGAAGAGCGAGTGGCATCTCCCCAGCATCGCCCAACAGGCTCTCAATCGGACAAGTGCGGAAGGCACCGGTCGCAAGGCGAAGGCAGGGGTGGTGAATCCAATCCACCTTCCACAATAAACGCTCGGCTGCGGATGCATAAAACTCGCATCCGTAGTCGAGCTTCGAACGAACAAAGGATCGATAAAAAAGTAGGGCAGTAACTGTATCAGTACGCCAAGCTCTGACCGTCACGGAAGAGAGCAGATTTATGGCGCGAGGACAAGAGACCCTAAGGCTGAGAATATGAGCCTCCCAGGTGAGGCGTCGGTCGAATACAAGACCAAGGAAAGGGTGGGACTCAACCATATCCAAGCGCACCCTATTAAGAAACAAATCTTGGTCGGGGTGAAGCCGTGAATGGCGGCAGAAGTGCACCACCTTAGTCTTGGCCGAAGAAAACCGTAACTTGTGCGCTTCGGCATAGCAAGAGACGCGGTTCAATGCCTGTTGGAGTCAAAACTCTAGAGTTGGCATCTGGGCCAAGCCAAAAGAGATCGAAAGGTCGTCCACGTAGAGTGTAGCGAGAACATCTCCCGGGAGCACCGAGGTGATGCCGTTGATGCTCAGGGCAAAGAGTGTGACACTGAGGACACTTCCCTGTGGGACATCCTCTTTCTGCTCGTTTGGGCTGGAGAGAGCTCCTCCCACCTGTACGCGGTAACGATGATCTCGCAAAAATTCAGATATTAAGACTGATGGCATCCCCTGGCCCTCATCATGTGGAGAGTCTCCATGATACCGTATCGCCATGCAGTATCATAGGCCTTTTCCAGATCGAAAAAGACCGTGGCGTAGTGCAGTCTACGAAGGAAAGCCTAGCAGACGGAACTTATCAGTCAAAGCAGAGGATCCGACGTGGAGTGGACTTGCGGAAGCCGCACTGTGCAAAACACAGATGGCATCCGCTGTCCAGGAAACAGGCTAGTCTAACATTTACCAATTTTTCCATCAACTTGTACACGCAAGAGGTTAGAGAGATTTCGCGGAAACCGGTCAAAGTAGAGTGATCTCTCCTCGGCTTGCGAAAGGCGAGCACAGTAGCGATTCGCCAGGAATCTGGGAGAAGACCTTCCACCCAGATACTTTTGAACAAATCTAACAGAAAGGCCATGCCTCGCTCACCCAGATGTCGAAGCATGTCGTACGGGACATCGTCCGGACTATGGGCGGTGTCCGCGAACGAAGAGAGAGCGGAGCTCAACTCACTCACAGTAACCTTTGTCGTTGAAGGATTCTCCCCCTCTGGAGATTAGTCCAGCTGGTGGCCTTCCGCGACATGACGAAGTGCATTGAATACTATCGGAGCAGCATCACGGCTAGAGAATGCGGAAAAAGCGATCGCGAATGATTCCGCCACGGATGGGTGTCTAAGATTGCGGTCCTATTCTCCTATGGAATGGGAGGAAGGTCCTGCGAGAACTTTCCCTGGATCCTTTTGACTCGCTTACACACCTCTGTTAAAAGGGTCTTTTCCGTTAGAGGAAGACACGTATGCCTGCCAAAAAGAGCGGCGGGCGTGCTTCAAAATATACTGGAACTTAGCACTACCCAACAAAATTTGGTTCAGTGAAATCGCTTGGGCGGCGCTTAGAGCGCATGTAGGCATGACGCTTCTGTTTGAGGGCCGTCTCACACTCGGCCGACCACCATAGACGTGGTCGGTGTGCAAAACGGCCAGACGTCCTAGGAATAGAAGTCAGGCCCACAGAGATGCTTTTGCAGGAGAAGAACTCAACGGCCTCATCTACCGACCTAAACTCCTCAACTGAGATAGAGAATTCAGTCATTTCCAGAAATGCAGGCCACCGCGCCCGCTCCAAGCACCACCAAGGTGGTCTCTCAGGTGGCAGTTGCCCTGAAAATGATATTTAAATGGGAAAGTGATCACTACCATGGAGGTCATCGACCACACCCAAATCAAATCAGGCTGTGCATCCGAAGAGCACAAAGATAGGTCAAGGCAAGAAAATAAAGCGGGTCTCGGATAGTGATCAGTAAACTCATTCACGTTTAGGACACCTATTTCAAGCTCTTCGATCAGATGGGCAAGGACTTTTCCGTTGCGATTTATTGAGTAAACTCCACAGAGAGGATGCCTCCCGTTCAGATCTCCAAGCAAGAGAAAGAGCCTCGGCAACCGTGCCACGAAGCGGCGAAAAGCCCCCGCGTCGAAGTCAGCTGACGGTGGAATGTACGCAGAAATGATAATGATAGTATACCTCCTATCCAGGTGCAGCTGCACAGCTACCTGAAAGGAGGTATCTAAAGAGAAAGGAAGAACGGAGACATCATGCTGGGTGTAAACTGCGCAACCCTCAACCCGGCCATCCCGTCGTGGCGGGGTCGCAAGACCCTTATACTCCGGGAGGGAGGGCAGGGGACGCGCGCTTAGGATGGTCTCCTGCAAAAAGATAGCTAACGGGGAACGGGATGAGACGAGCCTCCGCAGCTTCCCCCCCAGCTGGCCCGGAGTCCGCGGTAATTCTATTGAATGAATATACCCTCCAGGCCTAGCTCGGAGGAGACGCGGGAGCCCTCCTCGAACTGAAGACCTTCACGGGAATGGCCGTACGCTTCCCGGAGGCAGAACCCCGGGCGCTGTTGGGTGGACAAAGCACCTTCGAGGACTTATTGGGAGAGGTTGCGCTCGCCATGCGAGTCTTTTCCTCCCTCCGCCTCGAAACCTTAGGCGAGCGTTGCGGCTTCGGAGGCCGGGAAGCTCTCTTTTCGAGGAACCACAATCTCTGAGCCACTCGCACCACCTCTAGGCGTGGGCGAAGGAGCCGAAGCTCCTTTGTTACTTTCCTCCTTTCGGGGGACAGCTTTAAAAACCACGGAAGATGGATTAGCGACCATCTTCAGGGATGTTGCCGCCTGTGAGTCTAGCGATTCGCTGGAGGCACGTGGCCGTTTCGCCTTACGGGAAACGGTCACGCTGGAAGAAGAGGGGGAAGGTCTGGTTTTAGCCGGGGCTGGGTAGGAACCGTTTTTGACGCCAGCTTTAACAGGGAAGCGCCCGTTTTGAGTAAAGCTCGCAAAAGGGCTCAAAATGAGCGCGGAAACAACCGTGCTCGTTGGCCTAGATGGGCTAGGAGCAGAGGGTGCCTTTCTAACTATTAAGGCATATGACGTGCCAGGCAGAGCCGGGCGCGCCAGGACGAAGTCCTTAGCCTCGCATAATGAGAGTCGATCCTGGGCCTGAACGGCCAGGATTTCTTTCTCGAGGAAATATGCACCACATTGCTTCGAAGAAGCGGGGTTCGGCTCTCCGCAATTGACACACTTGGCCACACATGATTTCGACTTATGGTGTGCCTTCTTGGAGCAATTTACACAGACTTCCGGTAAACCCGACTTTGCACGTCTACAAAATCGATTCGTATGGCCGATGCGGTGACAGTAATAGCACCACCGCGGCAGTGGCACGAATGCCTTCACGTGGTAGCGGTACCAACCAGCACGCACCGACTCAGGGAGCATGTCACAGTCCAAAGTGACGAAAAGTGTAGGGGTCGGTCTCGAGGCCCCTCCCTGTTTTTTCATCACACGTTTGACCTTGACCGCCTCATGGTCAGCCAGCTCTAATGTGATGTCCTCAATGGAGTAGTCAATGAGTTCCCTCCTATAAACTACTCCTTTACAAAGTTCATGGTAGAGTGCGGCGTCACACTCACCGGCGTGCCATGAAGTGTCCGAAGAGCAGTTATTTTTGCTGCCTCGGCAGGTTCGCCGCATTCGCCAGAAGGCTCTCGTCCAAGAAACGGGTCACCTCTGGCTCTCTACCAATTGCACTAGCTAGTGTTCTCCTCTGATGCATCATGTTTTCCTTGGCCAACATGGTGCCATCAGTAGAGCGAATAACGAGGAAGCATTTGAAGCTAGTGGGCTCGAAAACGCCAGGTAACCTCTGAATGAGGGGCCCCGATGTTATCGTCGCTCCGCCCTGTGCACCTTTTGTCTTATTCAGGGGCTCCGCACACGGTTGGGTATAGGGGCCATATGTGCTGATCTTGGCTTGGTCGCTTGCCAAAGTGGCAGCAGTCCCATCCGTCCCCGCAGCCCCCGCGGATGGAGAGGAGCACCGAGTCTTTTTAGTCTTTTTCTCTTTTTTATTTTTTGGAGAAGAGGGCGGGGAATGAACCCGCTTCTCACCTCCACCGGAAGGAGCACCTAGGCCAGATGGACCGGCCTCAGCCAGGTCCTTCTCCGAAATGGAGAAGGTCCTGGTGGTCGCAGAGGCACCGGGTGGAGGAGATCCTTCCCCTCCTTGTACTGCCTCGGAGACCACAGCCGTTTGAGGAGGACCTTGCCCTTGCATATCAGCGGATTCAGGTTCGGTGATTGGCACCGAGTCCGGATTCCCCCCAATGAAAGGCCCTACCGTCTGAGGCTGGTTTCCTCAAGGACCATGTCTATCACAGGAGGGGCCTCCAGTTGGCCATCCCCTCCCAGAACCTCGCAGGTCCCCTTGGCAGCGTCACCAGTCTTGTGTGGGGAGGCACAGGCCTTGACTCCGGCAAGTTTTAATATTGTTGCCAGCAGTTCTTTTAAGAGAAACGAGCGAAAGGGTCTGTCTTCCCTCTTCTTCATAAGGGGGTTTGCCCTACCGAGCCACTTCGATGGGGAGTGGTTGACTATGGGATGCCAGCTGGCTTTCTTGGCAGTCTTATTGGGAAGCAAAGAAGGGACTGCCGCTGGAAGCAGGGAGGTGCCCGAAAGCACCTCCAGAGAAGGGGGTGAAGGGGAGTCCCCTACACCCGTAGACGTAGGAGAGGAGTAAGCCTCCTCTCCGGTTAAGGAAATATGGAGGATCCCCTGTGAAAACACAGGGGAAGGGACCTCCATTTTTTCTGTGGAGCTGTCCGAGGGCGGCTCTGTCATACATGGGCATGGTGACCCTCTGTTTTCTACGGGATGCAATCTCGCAGTAGCCCACACTGCAAGAAGTGCTTACAGGCCTGGCAGAGCCAGGTGCCGCCATTTGGGAACACCCTTCCCGCCTGGTGGCCTGCCAGTCCATCGGCATGTCCTCTCTACCTTAGACACTGCGTAAAACTGATAAAGTGTCAAGAGGAAATGAAAAAGGATGTGAGTAAGGTATAGGTAGGGATGAAGCAGGTTGTTAAAAAAACCCATCGAACCGGAGCTCAGGGGTTAGGAAACGTTGTCCCCACCCCCCTCATTCCCGATCCGTGACGGTTGGCTTGAAAATGTCAGCATCTACCCTGTGAAATTAGAGGCTGACCAGAGAATGTTGTGGGAGAGGTTGTATGAAAAGCGACGAAGTAGGGGAGAAATACAGGCTATCTGAAGGAGGGAAGAGAGGCTAAGCTGGGGCCAGACGGAGCGCTGGATCCCGTCAGCACAGCGGCCAGGATGGCAAATATTCACGCCCCTTACGGGGAACGGTTGGCTTGGAAGAAAGGCATCATCTACCCTGTGAAATTATATGCTGACCAGAGAAATTTGTGGGAGAGGTTGTATGAATTGCGATGAAGTATGGGAGAAATACAGGCTGTCTAAAATAAGGAGAAGATGCTATGCTTGGGTCGGACCAGGTGCTGAGTCCCGCCAGCACGGCGGCCAGGATAGGAAGTCTCCACGCCCCTTACGGGGTCTTAAAGGGTAAATTGAGAGAGATTTTTGTTTTTTACCTTTTCATTCATAGGCATGGTGACCCTATTTTTCTTACGAGAAGCAAACGCTGGTCAACCCTCGCAGTAGCCCGCTCTGCTAGTGGTGCTTACGGGCCTAGCGGACACGGGTGCTGCCATTTAAGGCCACCCATCCCGCCTGGTAACCTGGTAGCCCTTCATCATGGCGGCTCCACCTTGGGCGCGGCGTGAAAAAAATACATTAGAATTTGAAGTGAGAAGAAAAGATGATGTGCGGAAGGTATGGGTGGGGATGAAGCAGGTTGTTACAAAACCACCGTCCCAAACCGGAGCTCAGGGGTTAGGGAACATTGTTCCTTCCCCACCTCCGCCCCGATCCAGAATATTTGGCTCTAAAGGTCAGCATCAACCCTGTGAAATTAGAAGCTAACCAGAGAACGTTTTGCGAAGGTTGTATGAAAAGCGAGTAAACAGGGGGCAAATACAAGTGTCTGAATGAAGGAGAAGAGATTAAGCTGGGTTCGGACGGGTTGCTGAGTCCCGTTAGCTCGGCGGCCAAGATGGCAAATCGCCGCGCTTCTTACGGGGTTGAGTTAGGTGTAAATTTATAAATGTAAAGTTGCCTCAAGACGACGGAATCAGAATCCCAGCTTATGTTGATAATCCTTTGAAATCCGAAGTATTGCCATGGTCGGTGCAGCAATGGTTTTCCTCATGTAAGAACGAATAGCGATGAGATGTAAAGAAGCAAACTGTTCTAGAAGACCTTTTAAAATGCTGGTCTACACGAGACTACGGATAATGTGTGGTTGCTCTAATATAACACGCTTCTAAACGCTGTGTATAAGGATACTCATATATAATGAACAACCTCATCCTTAAAACTATCCAATGTTCAAATTCGTTAGCTTCTAATGTTTTTTTTTATCCATGTATGTTAAATAAACGTTTTTGGACATCATATATAATGGCTTCATCAATTTAAATAATAGCATAACGTTTGGGTTTTTATAACAAAAGTAAAAAAAAGAAAAAGTTCCATTAGTTTTGAATCCATTTGACCACCTTTTGGGACGTAACATAACATAATTTAACGGATAAGAAAAGCCACCAGGGCTTATCAGAGGTCATCCAAGTCAACCACAACCCAAAAACGGCATCTACGAGATTGTGTTTGAACTGCTTACAAAAAGGCATCGCCATCATAGCTTGTCAGAAACTAAATCATGCAATACACATATCAGTAAAATGATAAATACACAAATTGATAATACAATATTGTAAAGGCAAAACTAGCAACTAAGTTATCTTGGCCCCAAATCAAGAAATAAATAGGTAAACGAGAAGGTAAAAAGATATCTGCGAGGGTATAATAACACAATGAATGACTCAAATGTATTAAATAAATACGGTGCACAAAAGCGTCATATTAAATACAATATAAACGCATAAAATAAATAAGTGCACAAATATGTCACAGGATTAAACCATCAACGACAACACGTCGTAACAGAGTAAGCACTGCTACTCCGGACAATCGGTACAGGAACGGAGTTTACCCTTCCGTCTTAAGCCCCCTATAAATAGATGTAAGTATTGATAACGAGATCCTAAGAATGGGGCGTAAGATGAACAGAAATATGAAAAAACCTGTCACGGAAGTAGTGAAGCAATACACGGATGGCGGTTGTCCTGGAAACGGGGAGAGTCGTACGAGCCCAAGCATATTCCGACTTCCTGATGAGAGCGAGAGTAAAGAGTATGTATGGAGCTTGCAATCGGTGCAGCGGCAGAGAAAATAGCGGAAGATGCTGGCAGGAATGTAGATATCATCAGGTCCACGCTGGATGAACTCCTGATCGGCTCTACATCATCCAGTCAAGGGGGCCCTATTTATACCCGTCACCATAACTGCCTACGTGACGGAATTCAACCAGCTTTCAGTTCATCGACCCGTGCTCAAGTCGCTATGGCGTAAGCTAGGTAGTAAACTAACGAACCGCGCTTCGTAAAGCACGTGGTAGGTTATCCTTGCAAATATATAATTTACCCCAATATAACATAAAAACATAAGTTACCCTCCCTATATACTCATCTAACCTCACTAAACATGCTAGATTTAACTTTTGTAAATATTAAACATTAAATTTAGTAAACTTTATTCGCGCAACTCGCCATACATGATTGTATTATGAGTGCTAATATCAGTTTTGAACCTGAGATGAAAAGAAATGAAAAAAGAAAATATTAACCTCCCAATTAAATGCAAATTAAACAAATTAAACCAACCTCGAGGTAAATACATAAGAACCCAGTTTGATTAAAGATAAACCACATATTATGGTACTTCTGAACCTCTCGATAGCCCTTGACACTATTTGTCGTGGTATGACATTATATTATATCAATACCATATTATATCTATGGGAAAGGGACCAATAACTTAAAGGCGAGCCGACATAAAAGTGAGAGAATTGATGGGCAAATTTATATCAGAGAATTAATGGGAAAAATTACATTAGAGAATTAATGGGCAAAATTACATCGGAAAACGAGGGGGAAATTGTGGTTATGCATCAGAATATGAAGTTAGAATTTAATATATTACAGAAGGAGACTATTAAAATGGGGGAATTAACTCAAATGGGTTACTAAAGGGGGAGAGGGGTTGAATTACGGAGGATTCCGGGTGAGAAGACGGGGCAAGGCTTTACGGATGTCTTCTGCACGTGAGGTGAGGGCGCTCCAAAAGGGGATGGGATAACGTCTGGTCCAGGGGAGGGTATTTCGGCCACCCGAAAACGAGGGGCGAACGAGGAGGGCTTCGACAGGAGTTGATGAGAGAAGTCGAAAAAATCACTCGGTAGCGATCGTTAAATGGAATTACCTCACTGGCTGGGGCTAATTCCAATACACAAATAGTTCAGCTGTCACTTTGCTTTGTTGTTAGCAACTGACTTGAAACTAGGGGAATCTTCTTGGGTCCGGGTGAGACTTTTCAACTCTGTGTCTGCCTGATGGGAGACGAGCAGTATATATATCCGAGGCTCTCCCCGTGGGGGCTGGGGTTAGTGGGAAACAGCTCTACTCTTGAATGGCGTCGAATCTTCTTGCCGAGGGGATTCTAACTCATGTAATGGTGAACCGTGGTGGACGCGGTTCAAGGCTACCGCTTGTAGAATCGGGACAGGGAGGAGGCGTAGCAATTTAAGCCTAACAAAACCTTCTCCAGCGCAGGGAACTTCCGTGCTGGAATAGAAATTCCACGTGGGATTCGCCCACACTATTAAGGCACTATTTTTTTTCCCAGCATTCATAGGGTCATAGTCGTCTCAAAACCGCCCTTAACTATCGCCGCTTACATTTTCATTTTGTACTTGATCCTGTCATATTTGAGATGATATATCTCGACCAGTGTGGCACTAGGGGCAGTTCGTCATCAGCTTTTGTTTTGAGTCTCTCTTATTCCCCTTGTTATTTCAATGCATCGTCGTGGTCCATCATATCTTTTCTACGTTATAGATACGCAAATATATCTCTTCTTTTTTTTCATTTGTGTTTGTTGGCGTGTAGAAAGCTAATACTTGCTCAGAAAATGAGCAAATGTCCTCGGATATATTTCGGAAGCTGAACAACAAAAAAATGGTTATTACTGGTAGGCACTCCTGTGGACGTGGCTCGTTGCAAAAATCCATTCCCTCTTATCCTTAACCTTGGTACCTGCCGTGCCTCTTTTCTCGATAAAGAAAAAGATCTGGACGTCGTCTTTAAATGCAAGTTACCTCTAAAATTTCATTTTGTTAACATAACTTGAACTTCTCTCTCTGCATTCTGCGTAATCTCACCCGCATCTGCTTCCAATTTGACCATAACAGATTTGAGATTGCCATCCATGCCTTTATCACCTCCCTCTTTTACAATTGCAACTCCTTTCTCTATGCAACGTAGCCTTCACCTCTTTGACCCCTCTACCTAGTTCAAGACTTAGCAGCCTGAGTTTTCTTTGTCAAGGGACGTTTATCTCCGCTACTTTGCTGCTTTATATACTGCACTGACTCTCCATTCGATACAGAATCACCTCTAAGGTATTTCAAAAATATAAGACCTTAAACACCGTCGTTCTTTAATTGATCCTTTCATCGCTGACCCGATTCTAAGCCCTAAAATTTTTTCGATCTGGCTATGCGTAAATAGATCTTTTTATATATTTGCTTCGAAAATGTGGAATTATCTGCCTATCTGGATACCATCATCCCCTCACTTGTTACATTCAAGCGTACCTTAGAACCCCACCTCTATTCTCAAAGTTTTTCCTATGTTGATAGGCGCTTTTTGGATGCTCACGCCTCAAATTCCATTTTAATCACCGATCTGAACCCGACCACTAATCGCATATTTATCCCTCCCGTGCAGACATTTAATTTTACATGTACGAACATTCCCTTTAAACTTTGTACCTGTAAATACTTTTTAATTCTATTTATTTGTTAGTAAAGGTATGTTTTTGTTATCGTATTTTTCTTGCAACCCTAAATGAGTACCAGCTACCTGTTAATCGTAGGCTAACTTGCACTCTTAATCATTTGTTTGAAAGAACCCCAAAATTAAAAAGTAAACCATTCCCACTGAATTCTTAACTATTTCCCGTTCACCAACCGGTTAGGTCGACTCTCAAACAGACTTTGACTAAACCCCCTAAGGCATATATAAATATAGAGCAAGAGACAGAGTCCGGCCATTCAACCACAGAGATCAAGGCGGTTGCTCTCTGCCTGTGTTCTTGGTTCGAATCCCACCCCTGTCTGTAATTTTTCGAATTAGGAAATAACTTTTTCCAAAGAAAAATTATCCTGTTTTTCTATTTTTTGCAGTTAGCTGAATTCAAGTCGTCATTCTTTCTCGTTCATGACAGATTTATACGTATGTATCAATATATACAAATCTTCCAAATATTAGCAGATTATACATTCTTAGAAATATAAATTACTTAGCCTCTGTTTCTCAGCAACCACCAGTTTGACAAAATGGCTGTCAGCCACTCAGCAAGCCAAGTGGCAGAACCATGGCTGGATGAAATCTTTATAACATTCCAGTAGCTGATTGTCCATCAGACTAACAACAAGAAAGCATAAAATTATTATGTATATTCAACAATTGAAGAAGTGTATCTTCAAGTCCCATGAAGAGAGACCTACAAAAAAAGAGGCTCTTAATATTTTGAGGATAAGACTCACTATAAAGGAATCATTTGCACAATAAAGTTGTCAAAAGAATGGAAGGTAAACTTTTGTATGAATTCTCCTATTTCTTAAATTACGAGTATCTTGTATTTTTCAGATCTTTGTTGTGTTTTTGATTTCCCAGCCCATTTACGCATTGTGTCTCTTACCCTTAGGGACTCATCCAATCATTCTCGTAACGTTTTAAATATAAAATAAATCCTCTGATTAACCTTTAAACATATATAGAGAGACAAATAAATAATAGAAAGAAGAAAGATATTCGCATATTCTGTAACGTAACAAAGATATGATGGACCACGACTATGCATTGGAATAACAAGAGAAATAAGAGAGACTTGAAACAAAAGCTGAAGATGAACTGCCCCTAGTGCCACACTGGTCGAGATATATCATTTCAAATATGACAAGATCAAGTACAAGATGAAAATGTAAGCGGCGACAGTATAAGGCAGTTTTAGAGACAACCATGACCTTATGAATGATGGGAAAAAAAATAGTGTATTCAATAGTGTCAAGGGCTATCGAGAGGTTCAGAAGGACCATAATATGAGGTTGACCAGAGTCCGTGACCACAGACGTGGTCACAAGATTTTTCACACCTTGAAAGTTCTCTAAAATTAAATAAAAATATAGTCGTTTTTATTTCAATAACAATATGAATAGAAGAGTCAAATAAGTGGGAATAAATAGCAATAACTAATATACACCACAAAAATCAAGAAGAACTAACAAAATACAAAGTTTAGCAAAATTTTACATCAGCACCATATAACAGATGAGCAGATGAAGCTCTTTGGAAATTATTACAACAACAAACTGATACCGGAAGTTCAGTAGCATGACGAGAGTTTCATTGCAATGATGAGAGCAATTTTATCATATCAGATCCTATCGACATGGAATATCATAGTAATCAACATATTTGAGGTGTTATACGAAGACATTTTGAGTATAAAATACTGTATACTGTCACCAGGATGTCATGGATTTTACTAACATCACAAATTTTTATATTTAACAAAGTATAAAAATCAGCAGACCCAGCAATCAGCAGACCCGGGTTCAAGTCCCGGCCAGGAATTCAAAACATTTTCCCCTTGCGTTATTTCTGTCTTCTTGGTAAAGGATCGCCTTCACTGTGCAACCTCTGCTCCTTTTGTTTCTGGATTCTTCTAATGTCCCTCTCTCTTGCCTTTAAAAAACTCCCGTTTCTTGTCTCATTTGTTCATTCGCGTCCAATTCTTATTCCTCTTGTACTATATGTATTTATAGTCAGCTACACCAGGTTTCTGCACCTTTCTTTCTGTATTCAAATTTTATTTGAAAGACAGAAAATAAAAATGGCATAGCCCTGTGGTGGTTGTATAATCATCCGCAGATCCTGTAGTTGCTCCTTCTTTGTATATATATATATATATATATATATATATATATATATATATATACATTTATATATATAAACAGACGAGAAACAATATTCCGAGAGAATAAGATCATAGATAATGCCTCCTCCATTTTGATATAACGATATGTCGAAAAATATAATCCCTTAAATCCCATTCATTTTAAAATGAATTATTCCCACTGCTAAGTGTTTTCACACATAATTAATTTTAGGAATCCATCATTCAGCAACATTATTAAAACATAACTACATTTGGTCTGGCCAATGTCAGCAGGGAAATAATGCTACATGTTAGTGGAGTTAAGCAATTATGATCTCAGTGGTACACAATTAATCATACCTACTTTGTTCCTACTTTTTATTGTTCACTCGGCTCTAGTATTTATTGCACAAGTGCACGTATAATCAATCCCATAAATAACGCGAACATTATTTATCCTTCATATATAATTCATGCATAGAGTACTATATATGCAGTAAGCATTTGCATCAAGATTCATATATAACGCGTTATAGACAGAAGTTCACATGCGAACATTCAAGCTAGTTTATATTCAAAACTTATTGGAGTGAAATAAATTCACTGGGGAAATTCATTCTCAACAATTCATTTTTTATCCACTAAATCATGTTTTATACAATAAGGATTTCCTTAATTGAATTTAGGGTCTTTCTTTCCTCTCAGATGCTCCGACTGTGGTCGGAAATGATTCCATGGTGCGGTGGATTGAGAGGAGCGAAGAAGTCCGTATGGAATGTCGGTTCGACGCCTTCCAGAGCCTACTATTATATGGGAGGTTGATGACGGTAAGGAATATTTTGGTGATGGCATATACTCGCTTTCAGATAAAGGTAAATAAATAGAGCAGTAGACATAGGTATACATATCGACATATGAACAGGCATATTTGTGGATTTATTTCTCTACTTGGGTGATCGGAAAGTAATTGCATCTTTTTCAAAAGGAGACAAAAACAAATGACGCTGAACTTTAATTAATATTGGAATGTATTCATTAATAATAATCCAGTTATTATCAATTTTGCAGTGTAAGAGGATGCCAAATGTTCGATTTCTGGTAAAAAAAGTTATCAGTTCTTTCGAAAAATAACATTGGAGAGGCAGTTTTAAACGAAATCTCAGCTTATAAATGTTCTGCCACTTATAAAATGTTATAGTAATTTAAATAAGTATGTTTCGTGTGTTAAATTTAGTGCATATGTTTGGTTATCAAAGAATATCCTATTCCATCTTTCCCTTGGTTTGTCTTACAGAGTGAGCTTTTTCATTGACATGCTGGAGAAAAACTCTTCTCCTTTTTACCAAAGCTGACATCCCTTTCTATGTAATGCTTCGGTTATAAGACTAAGCGTTGGCAATATCTGATTAACACGTTGGCTGCCGGAAGAGGTTTTCGCTCTTTTGTACTCAAGTGCCAATGGAAATATGCTAATTTTTTCTTGGTGAAAGTTTATTCTTTTTAAATATTTGATTGTTTTATGATATATTACTGTGTTTGAGTAAGCGTGCGTAATGAGGATACCGGCGGTCACACGGCACTTAAGTAATATGATATTTCCCATGTGCGTCCACATTTTATTTTTCCCGAAAAAAATATATATAGGTACATTAAAATTTGCAGTAATTGATATTTCTCTTCTTTCCTGATGATAAATCTATAAAATATAAACGAAAATAACTAATACCGATATAAAATGTTATCAAGTAAATCTTTTTATGGATCTTCATCCAAAGGAAGTTCTCAAAGTTCTGAAAGTGATCTTGATGATGATCCCTTGTTTAGTGCTGATTCCAGTTCAGATGAATATAAACCATCAGAGTCTGAAATTAACAGACTCATCTATTTCAAATAAAGAATGTCAAATGCCTCTCTCCAGCCAAAGAGTCGACTCTCATAACCCTGATGATATTTCATTACCATTAAATGTTTGGCGCATGGTAGATGGAATATATGTAAAAAATATTAAGTTCACTACCATTGAAAGTAATTCTGCAATAAATGTATTACAGTCAGAAAATGTTACGTCTATCTATATATTTAACGTTATGGTTACAGACGATATATATATATAATTTAATTGTTTATAAGACAAATATCAATGCTCACAAGGTGCTTATGAATCCTCAGATGCGAAGAGCATCACGCATGAAAGAATGGAAAGTTACTAATGTTGCAGGAGTAAGGAAGTTTTTGTCTATTGTTATGTACATGGCACTAGTAATTTATCCAAGAATTACGCTTTATTGGAGTAAAAAGAACCCTACAAGAATGAGTTGGTTCCATCGATTATGCCACGAAATAGATTTCAGCTATTATTGCGGTTTTTACTTTTTGCAGATAATGACAACTCTGCTCCTGGTGATCGATTATTCAAAATTAGAAATTTACTTTCATTACTTGAAAGAAATTCCACTAATGTCAAAAATTCTGGAGAACTGATTGCAGTAAATGATATTATGGTTCCCAGGCGTGGTTGTCTCATATTCAGGCAGTATAATCTTGGAAAAGCACAAAAATATGAGGTGAAACTATACAAGCTATGTGATCCATTAGGATACACATATATAAGTTATGTATACTGTGGGAAATTGGATGCTCAAGACCGTGGTAACCCAACAGAAACATCTACGCATTCTACTCAAATAGCGTTAAATCTTGGAGAAAAGTTCTTGAAAATAGGAAGAACCCTTGTTACAGACAATTTTTATACGTCTGTCTCTTTGGCCAGAGCCCTGCTTTAGCATTTAATGCATCTAATGGGAACTCTTCGAAATAATCGTAACTACAATCCAAAAGCCATTACCGAAGCAAAAGAAAAGAAAGCGGAAATTGTAGGGCGTGAAAGCAATAATGGAATTGTTGTAGCAAAATGGAAGGATAAACAGGAAGTTCTTATGCTGTCAACCAAACATGACTTGAGGATGGCGACTACAGGAAACAAAAATCGCAATGGTGATGATATAACTAAATCAGAAATGATAATATGGTATAATGATGCCAAACAAGGAATAGACATTTCTGACCAAATGGCTTTTTACTTCTTACCTTTCAGAAAAACAGTCAGATGGTACCACAAAATTGCCTTCGAATTTCTTCTAAATACAGCTGTTGTCAATGCACTTATCATGTGCAAGGAGCTGACAAACAAGCACATGCAAATAGCTGAATTTAGACTAGCTATTATTGAGTCAGTATGCCATGTAGTGGATGCACCTCGGCCTCAACAGTCTTCAAATGCGACCAAACATGCATTAGAAGAATATGACACCAGAAACTCCAGAAACAGAAAAACTCGCAAATGATGCACAATATGCTACTCGGAATTAGCAAAGAGAGTAGGTAGAAATCAGGCATTGAAAAAATGCAAAAAGGTATGTACCTATTGTAACGAATGTGTAGATAGGCCAGCTATGTGCTTAGATTGCTTTAGGGAAAGCCACTAAAAAGTAAATTGCATTTACTTTATTATAGGTAAAATGCACTAATAAAGGAAATTTTCTACATTTTTTTTCCAATTTATATTAATTTGGAAATATATTTCAAATATATTTTTTCTAAAAAAGTTTTTTGTTTAAAAGTTTATTCTAGATTATATTTGTAATATTCAAAGGTAAAATTTATTTGCTTGTAAGTTGTACAACATACTTCAAACCTTTATTTCTCTGTATTTTTCCAATGTACTTCAAACTAAATAATCATCTTTTCTAAGTAGGTCTATTATTTTCCTGGATCTACAGATACGCCAATGAAATTTTCACTTGGGAAAAAATAGATATTCCCGAGGTCCCAAATGGCTTTTAAATCATTATATCTCATGTTGCCGAGAAGAAATAAATATATAAGTAAAACACGCATTGTGACCCGCCGGCATCTCACGCAGTACAGCGAGACAGATAACATAAGAGATGCCGGCGTGGCACACGGCAGCCAACGTGTTAAAAAGTTTCTTTTAAAAGATAGTCATCGAATTAATAATAATAATTTTATTTGGAAAAAGATACATAATATTTGGCTATGGATTTTATTATAGTCTTATCCAGATTGTTTATATATTTTGTTAAGCCATTTAGAAACAGAAATCTGATCTGGCAAGGGTCGGTATCTGATGGGGGAGAGATAAGTCAATCAAATATTATTAGTGCAATGGAAGAAAAAGGGATTATAACATGACGATGATAATAATACTAAAATGCCAGTAGCGAATTGGTTGAGCGAATAAATTTGGGTAATATGAGGCTGATCTATCAATCAGACAACTAAAACACAGTGAAGTAATTGTATTTTAATATAACAAGATCATATTTTTATAAACAGTTTGTTAAGTCAAAGATGTTTGAAAGAAATTTATAAGCATTAAAAGAATCAAGGTTAATGAGAGAGGATAGGAGACCCTCCCGAATAAAAACAGATAGATATAGAAAAGAATCTTTAGATGTAGATGTAATAAATTTAAGATGGCTAAGAGTTCGAGCATAAGAAAAACGGTTTGCTTAAGAGTGTGAAAATGAAGGCAATGAATTTTGTTGTGATGTAATAGCTTACGAGAGAGTTCAAGAGATTAATTTTGTTGCAATTGAGTTGTTATGTATCTGGTAAGAGCCACGGGCGTTAGAGAGTTTTTTAGAGGTTTGCTTGACTGTACATATAAAATGATTTGTGAAGGAAGAGCCTTGTTTTAGTTTGTGAGGGGAAAGTAGTGAAAAGAGGGATGTACCCCGTTATATCGGCTGCAATTATTCTATAGATGTGTTGGAAAGTTAATTATTGCAAGATATGGTCAATACTTGTTAAGGAATTGGAAGAAAAATGATCAGCATTTTTAATAAGCTAATTATGCAAATAAACTCCTCTCAGTTTTCGCAGAAGGATCGTATACTATAAAAAAGGCATAATTTCTCGCTTAATTTCTAACGGAGGAAGTTAAATGAGGTGAGGTCAATTATATTCGAAAAATTTTCTTGTGTCATTCATTCATTTCAAATTTTTTATTGAGGTCACGTGCAAGAAATTTAAAGAATTTTTCTGCTCGAATAGGGACCGGATAAAATAAATTCCATTCTAGTTAATTTCTTATGTTTTTACTTAAGAGATCCATTCTTGTCAAAGATTGTATTTGAAAGAGGGAGCTTACAATTGTAATCTTAGCCGTCAAGTACTTGCGAAAGCTCGTTTGTTTAGGTGAGCACCTTAAAGTATCGAAATTGTTGGTAGATAACTTAAACCTTGTTGGTTTGGAGTGTGGGGCGCAAGCTATTGTAGTAGGGAGAAGAGTGTAATTATTAGCCATATCGAAAAGAAGAAGCCGTTTGACTTTAATATGTCATTTATTACTAGTGAAAAGGATCCTGATTGTAAATATTCGTTGATAGAAGCAATAAAGAGATTTGATTGATTTGGCCATTATTTAAAGACGATGAGGAACAGAAAGGAAAACGAAATTTGTGTAGGTTTGATTTGAAGACGAGGAACTCGATTGAGATCAGTTAGTTGAAATGTTCTTTAGTTTATCTACTATAAATTTTCGACCAATAGGACAAGATGAAAATAGGAATCCTTGGAGACTCTGATAGTTAACACTCTTTTTAACTGGGTTATTTCAATGATGTTATCTATGCGAAAATTTCGTACACTAAGAAATCAATATAGTTAGCAATTTGAGGGCAATTAGAGGTACTGTGATCAAGTTTGTAGCAGTAGTAATAAGAAGGAAAGTCACTTTATATCACTCGTTTACTATTGCGTGAGGAACTATGAAAATGAAAGAGAAAAAGACCACCATCGGGCACTCTGTTTGCCATTAAGAGCAAAAGATTGATTTTAAGGATTTGGTTAAGGAAAACACAGACTCAGTCAAGAATGAGATTGGGATTTTCATTCGTGATCGAGGAAGTCTTTTCTGCGTCATTATTTTCATGTATTAATGGATCACAATAGAAGATTAAAACTGGGTGTTTTGATTTAATATGTCGAGTAGCTAAGAAGCAAATGTTAAAGATTTTAATGTGTCGAAGAAAGGTGATTGGAAAACTTTATTAATTTTGAAATCATCGAAGAAAAATAAATAGTAAAAACATTATTATGTTGAATAATATTGGAGAAAATAATTTTATTAGTGCAAAGGACTTTTATTATATCCAAGCTCTAGCAAGTATTGGAACTCTCGCATTTTATCAATTTTCAGACCAAAATATAGATAAGTTTGAATTTAAAGCAGTAACTTCCACCCAACCTGTACAGAGGTATTCCGAGCAAAGGCGACCACAAACATCATGCATGTAACAAATGTAGGCCAGGTAGATGCACTGACACCGGGCAAAAATACCAAAGTTGAGTGAAATGATACTGAGTTTTCGGAGAAGCTTTTGGTCTATTCAATCCAGAAACGGAGCAGGGTAACGATAAAAAACTCGTGGCCGTATAGTTGCATTGAAGAGTAATTAGCGATAAACTCTGGGGAAGCTGATCACAAACCGCTCCGTCCAGTATCAAGCCAAGCACGTCAGCGACTCAGCAAACTCAAGGTAGGGCATCGCTGGCAAGCAGATACGACCGTTTAGTTTAAGACCTAATCGTTTATCAATATGGTTTGTCTTTCAGAACGAGGTTCTATCGAAAAGTGTTTTTTTTTTAAATTGCAAGTTGCATTTACGATCCTTTACTTAACCAGGAGATATACTCATTAAATCTTTTCCTTTTCCTGTGTAGCAGGAATAAGCCTCAAAAACCCTACAATTAAAAATGTCGTGTATGTTACTCAAAAATTTTTATGTACCATGAGAAGAAAACGAATTTAAGTACTGATGACATACTGACGAATAGAAGAAAACATTAACTAGACATAGAAATCGTATTATACCCCTTAAGCATAGTCATTTCCTACTTGGTTTTCTTATAATCCATAGTGCTCATTGATAAAACTGTGTTACAAAAGAAATATTTGTAAGTGTGTAGGTTTCTTCAACAGATTTAGTACAATTATGCATTGCTGAAGCCGAAAATTTGATCTGTTTTCGCCCAATAAGAGCAGGTATTTGTGTTAAGTTGATTTTTAAAAAATTCCAAATGTCGTGGTATGACCGAGTGTACGCCGTTATACGCACACTGGCCTACTAGCCGACCAAAATTAACAGTCCACATGGGGGTGGTTCTAAGAGTGCTTTAGATACACAGTTGTTAGGCCAAGGAATATTCAAACACGCTTACAAAAATATTCTTTAATAAAACTAAAGTTTCTATATAAATATAAGTCAAGTTAAATGGTAATGCAATTAAATATTGACGGTTCACTGCTAAGATGATTGACATTATCAATTAAGTTTAAACCAAGGGATAATTAATTAAGTAATGATTTTACAATTATGCAAGTTCTAGAGCAAAAGGCATCCTTGAGGTTCGACGGTGCTTCGGGGAGGGTGCTTCGGGGATGGCTTTTCCCATCCTTAAATTCCGAAGACGTAGTGAGAAGGGTTGAAGCGTGCCTAATTCTTTCTACGAACAACACTGAGGACGACTAGCTCTTCCTTGGCTCTTCGACAATCACTCAATTCTTCTCTGGACCAGAATGTAGTCGATTTCCTCTCGACTAACGAAGAGGTTACGCCTAAATTACTCGACGGCGGCTTCAGACACAATCTGTCTGTGAATTCTGAATTGTCAAATATATACCCCGAAATTATCTAGACGTGGAGAGAGATTCATCGCCAACAGACTTCCTTAATTGCCTTGGGTCGCGATAAGGTTCTATAGCGCGAAGTTGCGATGCCCACTTAATGGTTTTTCCATTGTTCTCATTTTCGCAGTATATAGGGCAGACGGATTTAGAACGGTCAATGGCGAACTGGAGAAGTCAGGGGGATGAGGGAAATTTCTTCTCTCTATTATTCTTCCACACTCCTCATTTTTCAGGAAGACATTGTTATTCCACAAGTAGGATGCGGGAAAAAATGTTTCAAACTAATTTTTCTTCAAGGAGGAGATGCTATAAAAATTGAAATTGTGCAACGAGATACAAACAAAATTCGGACATAAGCGGGAGCAGCAAATAATAATAATTACTTCAGACTATATGCACAGGTACAAAATTATAAATAAAATTAAGCCATACAACATATTGAGTATCTAAATGAAAGAAAAAAATAAACCATTATTAAAGACAGACTACTATCGAGAATAATTATACAACACTTCAAACAATTAACCTATATATAAAACAAATCAGTAAACATATTTACAAGGAGATACGCTAATGGTATCTTCAAATTATGGCAGGGGGTTTTCTAGAGGATTTCTACTTAAACTATCCGCTAAACAATTTTGAGTACCCTTGATATACACAATATGGAGTTGATATTCCATGAGCAACAGACTCCAACGCATTAGTCGTCCATTTTGACTTTTGAAATTACTGCATAAGGGCACCACCTATACCATCATGAGAGGCATCAGTACGATCCCAAACTTTCTTTTCGGATTCGGGAGTCTCAAAATGGGAGCAGAGATCACTTTTTCCTTCAGCTGGTTAAAGCTAGACACCGTGGGAGGAGTCTAACTGACATAATCGGATGCCGTTTTCTTTAACATATCATTAAGGGGTGAGGCTATAGTGGCGAAATTTAGAACGAAGCGCATGTAAAATGAAGCAGAACCCCCAAATGACCGCAGCTGCTTCTTCGTCTGGGGAAGCGGCATTTTAGCTATGGCTTTAACTTTGTCTTCTTGACAGACAATCTGTTTTTTTGCGATCTTAAATCCAAGATATTTAATCATATCATATGCGAAATGATACTTCGACGGGCCTATCGTGAGCAGGTGTGCGCGCAAACGGATTAACAAAGCACAAAGGGACTGAACGTGCTGGTCCCATGTACGGGTGGCAACGTACACGTCGTCAAATTACAAGGTTACACTGACTAGGTCGTCTAAAATTCGGCGCATCATTTGATTGTAGTTACAACACGCAGTTACCAAACAAAAGGGAAGACAGTTAAATAGCAGTAAGCCTTTCTCTGTAGCAAAAGCTGTAAAGCGCTTATAAGATTCGGAGAGCGTAATCTGATAGTAGACATTACAGAGATCAATTTCGGAGATGAATTTTGCATCTTCAAAAAAGATGTAAGTATTGATCAATCAAAGGTATGGGCTCGGCGTAGAACTGAGTGACTAAATTTAAGGGGATAGCACAATCTTTCATTAGTCACTTTTCAAATTCTTGCATTCAAAATTCGCATTTTTTTTTGTTTTTGCATATCATTTTATTGCAAATTTTATGCACTTTTTTATGGTATAATTATTTTTTTTAACAACATGACTAGAACATAGTGAAAATTAAGATGATGAAAAATTTTGTACATTCGTGGAAAATTTTCTTAGATTGTCGTGGTATAGGAAGGAACAAGTGATGGAACGGAATTCATACGTATGGGTTGTT
The DNA here is from genome assembly GCA_963969495.1 of Ceratothoa steindachneri. Taxonomy (NCBI): domain Eukaryota; kingdom Metazoa; phylum Arthropoda; class Malacostraca; order Isopoda; family Cymothoidae; genus Ceratothoa; species Ceratothoa steindachneri. The sequence continues at coordinate 38,785,834 of OZ018318.1, forward strand.
TACGTACTACACCAAAAAATACTCCATGATTAACGTTATATCACTCTAAGAGTGCTTATATTTAGCATTTCGGGGATAGATTGAGAAAAATTGTTAAAACAGAGTAAACTTTAATTAAAAATAAAAAATTAAACATGAACCAAAGAAATATTACACACTAAATACACAGAAATGACTTCAATAATTTTTAAGTAAGGCTTTCTAACTTGATCTCTCGAGGTTATAGTGACGGTTGACTCAGCACTCACTTCCATATAAAAAAAATTCTAACGGCCTTTATCGACCGGATCCTGGAGTTTGAATACCTTTGTCCCTCTTGCGACAGGTTTGAGTCTGACTTTGAACTCAATGAGCTGCGTCACATCATGAATTTTGTTGTTTTGTTGACGCGTGCCTCGGCCAGATGGTTGGTGCGGACGGATTAGTTTTTTAAGCCACAGAGGACTTTGGCGAGTGTTACAGATGGGGGAGCCACTTGCTTTCGGCAGGAAATGATATCGCAACCGGATTGTTTTAGAATGTTACTTTCTGTTCTTCGGATTACTCTGGCAAATAATTCACACAGGCTAGCGATGAGCCAGGCGGGATTCCTTTGAATCAGGGGAGTGATGGGAGAGTTCACTCGTGGGTCTTCCTCAAGAGCGAGACTAACAAGTTCAACTTACTCTCTGACGAGAGTAAGTTGAACTTAATTCTTAAATCCAATCAACTTAAAGTTCGGTGTAACCACCGGGAACTAGCTCAAGGATGAGCTTCTTCTTCTTAGTTCCAGTATTCCTCAAGGACGAAGCTTATCTTGGTGCTTCGTGAAAGAGCAGGATAGAGGGGGGGAGGAGGCGGTTCTCTGAAGAGAGTAAGTTGAACTTGAAGCTTAAATCAAGTTAACTTAATTTCCGGTGTGACCACCGGGAACTGGCTCGAGGATGAGCTTTTTCTTAGTTCTAGTCTTCCTCAAGGGCTATGCCTATCTCTGTGGTTTGGGATACACCCAGATAGAGCTTGGGTTATTTTCTGACGAGAGTAAGTTGAACTTGATCAAGTTAACTTAAAGTTTGGTGTCATCACCATGAACTAGCTCGAGGATGAGCTGCTTCTTAGTCCCTTTCTTGGTAACCCGGGCCTCTTGCCGGGAACTTCTTAGCCTGCTCACTCACGTATTCTACCTCTTTTTTTCCCAAATCTTTGGTATATGTACGTCGTCACCCCAATGGAGTAGGGGTAGGAGGGTAGGGGGATTTGGGGACAGGCCGCATGAAGGTTCCTCCTCCAACGGTTTTTCTCAGCGTTTTACCTCTGGTCCTGAGGGACCTGCGGGCTTGAGGAAGACCCGACTCCAACTTCGCACTTGAGGTTAAATTGAATGCTCACTCTTAGGGGAGATCTTGCAGTTTTAAACCAATGTTAGGTTCTCCAGTCCGACCTGAGCTGATTATTGCCCTCTCTTTTCTTGGAAGATCGTTTTGCTTCTCACTTGGAGGAGGGGATGGGAAGAGCTACGTGGTTAAAAGTTTGAACTATGGCGTCTACACTGCCAGGTTGTTTGTGGTCAACTTCTAGTGGCTCAACTGAGAGAGGAGGGAGAGTATCGATTTTCCTACATATCTATTTTAAGTTAATTTGTGAAAAAAAACTACACCATTGATTTCGCTTTTGACCTCACTAGCGACTGACATTCTGATAATTATGTTATTGCGGCCGGGCCTCTCATGCGATGATCAGGCAGTCGGTGCAACTGAATTTTTCTTTTCAAGAAAGGCCTGCCTGGTGCTTCGGTGCAAGGTGCAAAGAGACGTTTAATTACGCTTCTCTCAGGGGGTTCGATCGTAGTAGAGGTGTGACCTTAATGGTCACAGCGACTCGACGTAGTCCTTGCCCGTCTCTGATGAAGACCTCGTACGAGGCACTGACGGAGATAAAAAAGAGATGAATGGCTTTGAGTTTTTTTACAATTCAAGATTTGCTCAGATTGTCGCTAAATTATTTAAAGTTTACAATGGTCTCATACAAAACTTATATGGTAGAAGATAGAGCTCATCTCAAAAAAGGTTTACCAATGGGATATTACTTAGGAGGAGCTTTTAACTAATTTAATGAAAGGTTTACACTTTTATGTTAGGTGTGAGGAGTTTTCACAGTATTTTACCAATACTGACCTAAAAATGATAGGTCACTTTCCAACATTGCGGGTTTATTTGCTCCTTTTACGACCTCTGGGCGGGCATACACTTTTTCTTTCCTATCTTGAAAAGTGGGTGGCACCAGAAACGTATGCCGTTAAAAAGTACAGGATTTTGATCGTAAAGCAAATTTATAAACATTTTTTTGGGAGAAATAATTAATAAAATGGAAACTTTAGCAGTTTTTTGGTTCTGTTGCTTACAGAGTACGATTTTACCTGCTATCATTGTGATTTAGAATAAATAAACTATAGAATTTCTTCATTAGATAAGAGAGTTTTATAAAAAGAATATTGACCTTTTATATCTATTTGTCTATTTATTATCTATCGATTTGTCTATCTAATTATATGCAAATGTATGTTTCTTAAATATGAAAGTTAGAAGCGTCTTTTCTGTTTAATTTAACTATGCCATTGTTATTTGATAGTTAAAGCACTTAACAATTAAGTGAATTTCATTTTCCGGTCGGGGGAATCTCCTTCACAGGATGTATAGTCCTATTCTCGAATGAGAGATGTATGGCATAACGTAGCTCTAATCATAGTCGGGCATTAGCCAATTGATTAAGAAAGCTCTTGGGGTGTCGTGACTCGTGACCTACCAATATCGTGAGTGTAGCATGCGACCCTCCTAAAGATTCACCTTGATGCAACATTTTTATTCCCAGATTCTTCACGTTCCCTTTTCTTACCAATAGAGTCAAAGTTCTTCGGAGATTTCTAACGCAAACAGGGGCCTGATCTGCCTAGTACTTTGAAGCACTTTGACAATTACGGGCCTCATGTAAATGGGAAAGATATACATTCTTCAGGCAATCAAGACAAAGGCTTCCAACTGTCTCAGTATAAATAAAAATCCTTGACGAGTACCCGAAAGCGAAGTACCATTCCACTTGATCGAGACCCTGATATTTCTCGCTCCTCCCCCACCTAATCAAATTTTGGTAGCCAGAGACTTCGGTAGTCATGGTCGGATCTTTGATGGACGAAGAAACAGTCTTGTTGCTTAAAGAGCTCAGAAATCTCCGTTTGGGAAACTTAACTTGGCAATTTTAGAGTTTAAATATCGGTTTTATCGCTCGCTATTCCATCCTTTTACTGTATGAGCTAAATATTAATTTCTTAATACTTTTTAAATATTTTTATAGGTGGAGGTCCGAGTAAGGGGTATGGTTGGATGAATGTAAGAGTTGGCCCTCCTCTTAAAAAAGAAATATTTGCGTTGGAAAATCTTTACCTTGAATATTGCCATTCGCATTCGCGAAAATCCATAATGAATTTTTGCATTCCGCATACAGGAAAATTGATATTAATATTAGTATTCACGATTGAGAATATTGGAAAACGAAGGATCCGAAGTTTCTATTCAGGTGAAATTAATTATGGTCAATTAATAGCTGCATGTAGTTACCTTACCACTACATCCACATCTTTCATACCAACGGGACGGTACTCACCCACTTTTGACAAGTGAGAGAATCCAGAAGTGAATCTAAAAGAACTGCTTTACATGGCTATTTCAACCTCCGCTTTTGCCATAACACTACACGAGTAAGTTCTCCCAACAGTAGTGGACGCTATAGTGGTAGGGTGCAATTGTTTAAGTTTAAAGGTACGCAACCGTGCTATCCAGTGAGTAGTGGTAGTGTTAACCCATTTGACACGTACTGCTATAATAACGGCATATCTCTGCTCCCAGCACTCCACCTCACTCATGGAACTTTCCTTACATTAAATGAACAACGAGCAGAAAGATAAAAGGGGATGATAATCTGGAAAGGAAAATCCCTAAAAGCCCAATTTTTATACAGGAAATTCTCAGCAAAGACCATTTTTTCGTTCAAGGGAAACCCATCACACCCCTTTTTTTTGTTCCACTGAAAACAATGAAAAGCCTCTTTTCCCAAAGCTCAAGGGAAATCCCTCAAAGTTTCTTCCTGAAACCTACTACCATCTGGTCTAGGAAAGCACACAAAGCCCTATTTCTCTTTCAGAAAAAAACTCAAAGCAGCTTGTTAGTCATAGAAAACTCTTAAAGCCTCTTTTCTGGCTACATGCCGGAAAAAAAGAGCTTGTACACTTAGTTCAGGTGCAAGGAATCACCGCAAATCTCTTTTCCGATCCAGGGAAACTCCTTTTTCCTGCTTCAAAGAATCCCCATCAAAGCCGTTTTTCCCATTCGAAAGAAATCGATCAAAGCCCGTTGGTTAAGATCGAGAGAAATCCCTCAAAGTTACTTTCGTTCCTGCAACGGGTAATCTCAATAAAGCCCTCCTTTCTCCGCTCCGGGCAAAACCATCAACTAATCCTTTTTCCGCTCTAAGGAAACCTCTCAAACCACCTTTCACGCTACATGCAACCCCCTCTAAGCCCGTTTTCTGCTTCACTCCAGGAACATCCCTCAAACCAATTTCCATTTTTCCAAGGAAACACATCAAAGCCTCCTTTACCGAACCAGCGAACCTTTCAAAAGTCTTTATCTGCCTAGGGGAACTCCTAAAATTATTTTTTGGCTGGCTCATGGAAACTCATAAAACGCCACTTTTTGGCTGTAGAGAAGCTCTTTAAATCCTATCAAAGTCTAGTTTTCCCCTATATGAAAACCTATTTAAGCTCACTGGCTTCGTTAAGGCAAACACTCAAAATAACCTTTTCCTCGCTCTGGGCAAACGATTTATAGCACCCTTTCCTCGCTCTAGGGAAACCCCATCAAACTCGCTTCTACTCCAGGTACCCCTTAAATTCTCTTTCCCCTTCCAGGGAAATTAATCAGAGCCGTTTAACTCGCATCAATGAAACCAACCAAAGCTTATTTTCTGCTCCATTAACCAATTCAAACTCTATTGAAGCCCTTTTTCGCGCTCCAGACCTATTTAAGCCATTTTTGTGCCAAGTAACTTAGTTCAAGCTCTTATTACTAGTCCAGAGAAAACCCTTCAAAACCTCTTTTACTACTACGGGGGAATCCATTGAAGCCCATTATTTCAATCAAGAGAAAACCCTCAAAGCCACATTTCCCGCACCATGGAAACCCCTCAAAGCCCTTTTTCCGTCCCATGTAGCGAGGTGGAGACGCAATTCTTCCCGTCAGAGCGTCTGATCGTCTCGCATCTTCACTTGAGCTCCGTTGCCCACACGGATTTCCACGCCTACAAATTCCTGGCCAAAAATGCTCTAGGCACTGCCCAGATCATTATTACGATTAAAGGTTGCTCAGTTATGCTACTGGTTTAATGCCATCTTTCCTACGGTATTCGAATCTAGCCTTTCGTTAGTAAGAATGAGAGGAAGATCAGAAGGAAGAATAAAGGAGGAATTAAGACAAAAGTTAGGGAATTTTTCAGGTGTGAAAAGGCTGGTTAGATCAGTCCTCTTAGTGGGTAGGAGGAGCATGGTGAGGAGAGTTGCGCGGCCTTCCGGTCTCGAGAAGCCCAAATAACTTGCTTTTTAGACTTCTTGTCCTATGAACACGACACATATTTTTTGCTTTGTTTAACCTCACCAGTTTCTTTGCAAACCTGACCAAACATGCTTTCGGCGATGTCCACGTTAGTTTTTACTTCTTATTGATTATTATAAATTAATTCTTCCACTTTAAATGATAGGGCAGGGAGGGTACGTTGCAGGTAGCCCCAAACAAGCTTGTACAATCAGCATACGCAGTCGAAATTACGAACTAGCTCCCTCTCTGGGGAAGCGGTCTAAAACGCCCCCCACCCCCTGTGCCCATCCCATTCTGCTAGGTAATTTGCCATGGCTCCTGCACAGGGTGAGTTTCATCCCCTCCATCCCCCCAATAACCTAAATCAATCGGGGTATCTAACCTCCATATAAGTTTACTTCCCCCAATTTTACCGCATTTTTGCACAGATGACCTCGTTGGTTATCAATTTATTTTTAATATTCTGTTTCTCATTCTCCTCCTCTCTCGCCTTCCTCGTTTCCTCTTCCCCTCAGTTATATGTTGCGCTGTTTCCATGGCAACCCCCATTCCCCTCATCTCAGTTTCCCCTTTTCCCCCCTGTGTGGAGGGAGGGATTGCCAGTCATAATATTTGTACATATTTGCAAAATTTACATAGAAATCATTAGTATATTATGTAAATACTGATAATGAAATAAACCAGTGATTAACGAAGATGAGTAAATAAAAATAATGACGGTGTTAATGCAAACGAAAAGTTAGTGATCTAATGGCATGAACTCATTTCTAGCATTCTATTATGCATGCATATATATATATATATATATATATATATATATATATATATATATATATATATATATATATATTTATATATATATATAGGTAGATACATAGGGGGCCAGAGAGAGAGAGAAAGAGCAAGAGAGACAAAAAGAGTAAGAGAGAAAAGAGAGAGAGAGTGGTCCAAAAAGTTTGTAACACACTATTAGAAATGCAAATTTACGTATATTTATTTAATGCAGGTTAATTAAATTTACAGCGCACATGGAACTATATTTATAAAATATAATGTAGAGATTAGAAAAGCAAAATGTCACACATATAAACTTTATAAGGACAATAGAGAAATTTGACAGCCTAAAAGTTTACAAAACATTCATAAAAATACATATATATCGGTTATATCTGCAAAATGTCATGGTAAACTAGTCCCCCCTTGTTCCCGAATATCTCGATTATGCTAAAGTGAATGTGAGGTTTATTTCATTATTGTGTAAGAGTATTACCTCATTCCTTACGAGAGAGTCATACCGTCTACATCTTCATCATTGGAAAAAACAAACAAATCATTCAAGTCCTTCGTGAACGCATTGTACCCACTCATATGAGTGTTTTGGGGCACAAACAGATCTAAAAGGCTTAAAGTTCCTCTAAATTCATTTGATACCATAATACACAATTGGATGTCTAGTAATCAAATTCATCCTTGTATCGTTCAGGTCGCCCTCGCATGTTAACGGGACGTGCAGCTTGAAATTTTGCGACAAACTGAGTGATAAACCACAGACCACGCTTAGAGAGTTGCCGGAAGATCTGGAAACAAATGGCGTTGAAGTTAATAAGAAAAGACGCCACTACTAATAAAACTCGCTGTGAAGCTCGTTTGGTGTTTAAAAATGAACATTTTAATAAACCGGCAAAGTTCCGCGAAAAAATTTGGTCAGATAAAACGAAAGTAGAACTTTTCGGGTGAAATTTAATCAGCAGACTTTTGAGAAAAAGTGGGAAGCTCACGCCCATAGAATATGGTCCTTACTACAGTTAAATTCCATGTTTGGGCTCATCAAGGATTCGAAGAATGGAAGTAGTCGAAGAATGAATGAAGGATTAGGTGTACACTGCGATTTTGGAAAGAAATTTGTTAACTAGCTTTGGCTCTCTAAACCTGAAACCAGGATGGAGATTTCAAAATGGCAATGATACCAGACATACAGATAAACAAACTAAAATTTGCCTCATATAGGTATAATGAATCTTTTGGAATGGCCAAGTCAAACTCCTAACCTGAATCACATCGAAAATCTGTTCGGGGAATTGAAATTCATGGTCCTGAAACGAGATCTGCATGACTTATCTGATTTGAAGAAAATTTGTTTGGAAGAATGGAATAAAATCAGCCCAAAGAGCTGTAATAAGGTTATAGGTGACTAATCTACGCATCTGCAAGCTGTAATTGACAACAAAGGGTATGCATCCAAGTATTTAATCATGTTTATATGAATGTGTTGTAAACTTTTGCACTCTCAAATTAATTATTTTCCTGTTCGCCATTTTGCTTCTCAGATCGGTACTTTGCATTTAATAGATAAAGTTCTACGTGCCTTGTAACTTTCATTAACCTGCGTAAATTAAACTATGTAAATGGGCATTTCTAACATTGTGCTTGTAAACTTTTCGTCCCTCTGTATATGTGTATATATATATATATATATATATATAATTAAAGGTTGAATTATTTACGAAGCAAAGTTCTTTTGCTATTTGTCGCGAGTGGCCACTGGCTTTTTTTATTTCTTTTGGGGCATTCTCTTGTTAATTCATCTCAAACTACCCCTACTTAGTGTCACTCATCTGTAGCAAATGATGCCTCCCCAAGTTAAACCCTTCTCCTTTACTCGAGTATGCCCAGCCTCCCGAAACCAGGCGAACAAAATTATCCCATCTTAGAATCTTCTGGCGTAATTGATCGATTGGCATAAGATCGGGATAAACCCACCCTCTGTACCATAATGTGACCTGGAACTTCAACTTAAAGTCTAGTTTAATTCCCTTCTAGTTCCATAAGCTAAGTATAAAAGCACCGAAATTAGCTAGAGCTCTAAAACGCTTAGATTCTGACCCCTTGTCATTTTTCATGTTAAAAATTGGACCTTGAGAGTCATATTAAAATCTTTCAAGCTTAGTCATTAACGTGATTAAAGACTCGAGAAATAATTTTATTCGGTTCTCTCTCACTTCGTACTGGGAAAGATATTCAGGAGAATACCTGTCAACAAATCCTAGATTCAACCTAGTGACGTTACAGAAGAAGAAGGGATAACAGAACCCATGTACTAGTCAGATTGTCACGAGAAGTAAATCTCGTGGAGGCCAGTGCTGAATTCTAGCAATGTAATTGATCCACTATCGACTTCATTGGTCTTAAGGAACGAGGACACCACAATACCGGTACTCAATCCCTTTTATCATTAATATCTAGCTTTATTTTTACCCACGTGTCCTTTAAATTGGCTTCTTGAGATCTTGATAAGCCATGTATTATCAACATACTCGTATCTAAGCAAGAAAAATAATTTTATTCTTAAGTTTTAATTATATTTAGCTTCATAACATTGGTTTCGAAGATTTTAAAACTATCAGAAGTACTAGTTTACATTTTCGATTTTATACTTCTTCAGTTTGAACATTTTGAGACAGATTTAAATAATTTTACAGTTTTCATTTCATTATTCGTTTTGCGTGTTCCTTTTGAATTTTCTTGTTTATGAACTAAAATTCTATCTGCCTTTGAGTGAACAGGCCCTTTTTTATTTAAATTCTTTTGTAATTATTGGTCTTCCTCTTCTCTTAAGAAATCAGTGCCTTTTTTCATAATTTTTCCATTATTCTTGTCTATTTGATTTTTCTACAAAGTTTTTGCAATTTACATTTTATAACAGCTGTCTTCTTACTGCGTATCATCTATCTTATAACTATGTTTATTTACTTTTTAAATCTTCTTAGTTTCCCATTTTCTTCCTAACACCTCCCTTAATATAACTCTCTGAGCTCCTTGTTGATATTTCATCTGAAAATATTCGGTAACTTCGGTTTGGATTCGGCCATCTTTCTTCGCATTTTCTGAATAAAGACGAATGGTTCTCTTTATCCAATTTACACCTCTTTTTCTCATCCAAAAGAATCATAACTTGTTTAACCTTTATTGCTGACGGGTCTCTGGCCACTACTATCGATAAACCAGAAGTGCAATCAATCTCGTCTGTGAAAATCCGTCTCTTTTTTTTTGAAAATTCAACGGATACAATATAAATTTATCGATTTTAGCACAAGGAGATTCTTTAAAATTGGATTTGAAATTGAGCTAATGATGGTATTATCGGTTATACGTGGATCCCAGAGAATATTGGAAGATTATGCATAGTTAAAAAGAACAATTGAGAAAATGATGATAGTATCCAGAAATAAAAGTTTTTCCATCACCTAGCGAACATCATCCGAACGATTGCCATCTAAATGCTGTATAATTTGAGCACCAAAATTTCAATGAGAAATAAATTAATTGAGATACTTAGGTAATTTCGACCTCTGTCTAAAGTAAGGAAGTAGTACAAAGAGAAATAAGTGTGACGTTCAAAGACGTTCATTACTTTTTTCTCGACTGCCTAACAATTTCGATTGCAGAAGTTATATCAGACTATCATACTCTCCTCTACGTCGATAGATAAATAATAATATTGTACTTTGTATTAATAAACAACGAGACTTCCAAGCAGCTTCAGAAGATTCCCTCCTATAATTAAAACAATAGAAATAAAGCACAACTCTATCGGGAGCCTAAACACATCTATTGTTTGCAAACCTATGAATAAATATGGTGCAAAAATTACCACATACAACGTTGAGTATTGGTCCCTACTCAAAAATCCAAGTTAACTAACGTAACGTAACCTAACTTAACTATAGATCTAGAGGAGGTATCCTACATGGATCCAAAAATTAGAACCACATACAGCTGAAAAAACATATTCCAAGATAATAAATTGTAGAAAACTGGAAACTCTTCCCAAATCTGTATTACTTAGATACTTTAACGAGAAGCTGGTTATATAATAAGACATTACTCATAAAATAAAGATCCCTATAAAAACTGACTCATAAAGGCTTATAATATTCCCTCACATACAAGCTTAAGCATTTAAATAAGGTACCAATCAACTGCAAACAAGGAACCATAAGGTAAAGGACCAAAAATATCTAAGAGCTATTGCGAGCAATACCTAGCTGAAAAGACTTTATGTTTTTTTCGATAGCGAACATAGTTTATATTTAATATATTCTCTACTTAATTTTACTCAGCCAAAAAAGTTAAAGGGAGTTCATCCCTTAAGGATTTCGTGCATCTTATTGAGCATCGTTCCAAGGATCCTAAAATACCTCATCCTTAATCCAAGAGTCTCACTTCACTTTTACGAGTCTTGCTTATTATGAATTAGTGTTGGCGTTTTATATCATAATTGGCTTAGATGAAATATACTAGAAAAGAACGGGTTTATTATGTTAGAGACCCATAGTTACCTCGTCTAACCTACCCTAAACTAATTAGTGTGTAAAATACACATTAAACATCTCAACATGACACGCGAGCCATAAAATTAAACTAATGCTGTATCAAACTCAATTTGTCCCTAAGAGACAGATAGATGGAGAATCTTCTCATCCTCGAGATCTGATTATTTAATTGATCTCAGCCATTAATTAAACTTTCATTTCTATCTTCCCGTTTCACCTCTGTTTGCCAAAGTTATTTCTGACTAGGATACATAGATATTTTAAGTTAAAATTGGAAGATACTAATCTTCCCTAATAAAAATGAGCTTCTAAGTCCTCATCCGGAGTATGCGGTGTAATTCTTGTAACTAGAAATTCAAAATAACCTAGAAATATTTTGGACGCCTCCAGCGTCTGACGAAACAATGTATTTCTGAACTTAGAAATAAATCGCACGAAGAAATTCTGAGAAACAACGATTTACTTTCACTGTGCTAGATAACCAAGCCGCTTTTAGAAATTAGTTTTGCACTAGCAAAAAAAAAAGACAACACTGCGAGAACAGAAAATTTCTTATAAAGTTTATTAATATCCAATAACCTGATTTAGAAAGTCGTTTGAAGCAGTTTACCAAATATGTTTATGAATTGAATAGATAAAAATTTAACTACAGACAAAAGAGTGTGGAGCGGTTGCTCATGCAAACGCTCACCATTAATATATTATTAAAAAGGTCAGTTTGGAATTTTTCTTGGTTGCCTCGGATAAAGAGGGGTGGGGTATGCTTGCACCTTGCGTGGATGGAGAGCTTCTTGGAGGTTGAGTGAGAGTTGACACTTAGCGTGGAGCGAGGGTGGCAGCGATGGCCTTGTGTGTATGAAAATTGATCCTAATTGATTCTGCCTCCTGGTCCCTCACACCTAAATAGGCCTGGAACGGCGGAGTTGCCGGGTGTAACCATTTTAGAGTTACGAACAGTTGCTGGCTGCGCTACTCCGTTCCCTTAATACTTCATTCATTTGCTCTTTTCATTTTGCTTCTCTTCTCAACATTTTCCTTCCCCCCACCTCCTCTTTATTCTAAATTGTCCCCGTAATAAATCCCTCCTTCCTCCACAGGACGTCTAAGAGAGTCTATAATCCCCTCCCCCTTTTTTCCCTAGAACGGTTAACCCCGACCACGACCACAACCACGAGCACCCGACCACCTGTCCACTAGAAACCGTCTGCACATTCATCTGAGCCCGTGGATGGGAGTGGAAAGGTTCAGGGCCCCCCTTTTCTGAAATGGGAGTTAAATAAAACCCTGGATAATGGTTTCGATTTCGGTATACGAGAAAGCAAAGCCTCCAGTAAGTATCCACACATCCTCTATTAAATAAAAAAATCACCCATCGGAAAATGAAAAGAATATACAAGTTCACAAGTAATTGGATTCTTTATTTCATTTTGTTGTGTGTGATTTTTGCAGTTATTGCATCCCTCACGCGCTACTTTGGGAGTGTATCATCTACTTTTATGTTTTGCCAGCTTACTGCCAACCCATTTACCGTACAAGGCCCCAATTAGCAGTCTCAACTTGAGTTATTCATACCCTGAGGGTTTAAGTCATGATGTGGGAGGTATAACTTTCTACTACCCATTAGATCTTCTTACCACCGATAGGATGTTTAGAGACCCATTAAATTACCAATTGATCACGTGATTCTAATTAGTTTTTTAATGGAGATTAGTGAGTGATTCATCGGTGGCTTATTAGGCCTCACATCTATGGATGTGAGGTATAATACGAGGGTAACTTATCACGTCGCCTGATAAATAGAGCTCAACATTATTGTATTGTTTCATGGTTTTCTTGAGAGGATTGAAATGGGAAGTAGTAGATCCCTCTTTGTGATCGAGAACGTGCAAACAACATCAATGTTGTCTTTCAATACGAAAAAACGATCCGAAATAGTTGGTATAAAAATAGATCTCTCTATAAAGAACAAGGGGTTTATTATATCCCTTGCAAATCGTAAAATCAAGTATATTTTGGCCAACGCAGCAGATTCTCCAGGAGAATAAGGGAAAATAAAGGCGATATGCGACGGAGATTTCTTTCTTCTAGTCTGATAATGCAAAACTAATTTATAATTCTCACAATTATATACATAGGCGTCTAATTGAATCTCTCATAAAGGAAATTACAAACTTTAATACTTCTGATAGCCAATTCAACACTTATTCCATGATAAGAAAGAAATTTATACTTCCTTTACTAAAAATGCCGCTGCTCTCTAATGTCCCACCCCCTTAATCACATTCCGATTTGTAAATTTGTGTGTCCCAATGTTGAGCATCACTTTTGTATTTCATTAGTTTAGCAGCGATTGACGATGACAGAGGTTTCTGTCGAAACTTGGTTTCGCGAATAAATTGATCCTATTTTCTGCATATACGAGTATATATGGATTCCATTTTGTCCCAATCTCCAGTGTGGTTGGTTGCAAACGTACGAGTATGTTGAAAGATTGCCTTGGTCATCTTGCACCTGCGGACAGAATATTTGTGTTTAGAAATCCTTTGTGATTGGGTCTATCCAGTTTGTCCTATGTACATTTTATCGTAACTTTTACAGGGAAATTTATAGATACCTACTTTATTAGAGCATGGATTTGGTGGCCTTTCTGGATTAGTTATTTTTTTACCGAACTGGAAAAGCTAAAGAGTATTTTGAGATTATAATTTTTAATTGACTATTAATCCATTTCAGGAAGAGTTTGAAAGGGAGAACACTGCACTTGGGGTTAGTTTCATATCCTTTATTTGTGGATGGATTAGTGTTCTTTTTTTTAAATTACGATATAATGTTTTCCTGGCTTGCATTTGTTCTACATCAATGAAAACTGCTTGTAGTGAGAGAATATTAAAGGTTTTCTTGATGTTATGTGTTTCAATATCAATGAAATTAGGATCACATTCTCTATACGCACGGAGAGTGATGCTCTTAAACTGGTCCTTTACTTGCCATCTAATAGAGTCGTTCTCTCGCAAAGCTTTTGCTTCTCATTAAATTCTGCCATGTTTAATATAAGATAATTTTGAACTCTCGAAACAAACTTCATATAACTTTTAACAAAAAAAGAGAGGGTTTTAAATGGCTCTTTTATTTTTCCTCTGCTATTACTCTTATAATTAGTTCCCTTTTGTTTTGTTTTTTAAGTTAAGATGTTCTAACTTGGTAAGTCACTTCAATGGCATCATAAGCAGCCAAAACTAGTTACAGACTAATTTTTAGTCTATAATAAAATTATAAACACAAATAAAATGATAAATAGGAGAAAAGATTGTAAAACAACAACCCAAAATCCTGTAACTCTTGCTCACGTGCGAGATGGAGGTCCTCCTCCCTCTGACCCCTGAACAGCTAAATAGAGTGTAGGAGGCCAATTGCCTCCGAGGGCTCGTGACAGAGACACCAGTCATATCTACAGAGTGTATAATAACTAGTAGAAACAAAATAAAATCAATAAATGCCCTCTCTAGTATACGCATAAGTTTAATTATTAATAATTAACCAAATTTACCTGACAATAAACCAAATAATTACATGAATATCTACGCTTATTCACGGACCAAAACTTTGTGTACACACCTCTAGTGAATTAAACTCTTCTATATTAATATACTCAATTAACTGCTACAAATTTCCTATATTAAATCAAAAAAGGCTTCAATTTTCTATATAATTAAAAGGATCAATTTTCTTATATAAAATTAAAGACTTCAATATTCCTATATCAAATTTAAAGCTTCTACTTTTCTAAAGTAAATTTAATGCTTTAATTTTCCGATATTAAATGAGACTTCAATTATGCTCTATTAAATTAAAGGCTCCAATTTTCATCTATTAAATAAAAGACTTCAATTTCCCTATATTAAATTAAATACTTCAATTATCTTTAATTAAAAATTTAAGGCTTTAATTTTCTTAGAGTAACTTAATTGCTTTAAACTTCTCTTATTAATTTAAAGACTTGAATTTCCTATATTAAAATAAAGAATTCGATTTTACTTTATTGAATTTCGAAATTTCCTACATTGATTTAAAGGCTCCGATTTTCATAAACTTAATTAAAAGCTTAATTTTTCCTATATTAATTAAATGCTTTAAATTTCATTTAATAACTTGAAGGCGTCAAATTTAATCTATTAATTCAAAGGATTTAATTATCCTATATTATTTAAACCCTTCAATTACACTATGTTAAATTAAAAGCTTAAAATTTACATATATTTTCTTATATTTAATAAAAGAGTTCAATTTTCCTATATTATTTTTAAGACGTAATATTCCCTATTTTAAATTAAAAAGCTTCAATTTTCCTTCCTAACTAATATCTCTAAATTTTTGTCTGGAGAGGTAATGCATAGTGAACTTGATGACTCAATAATTTAAAAATTGCTTGCAATAAACTGTTCTGATGATAGAGCTACTGTTGAACACACACCGTGTAGGGAAAATTTCCTCTTTTACTTTTTCATTTCCATCTATCTGTTCCACTTGTATGGGAAATCATCGCGGAAATTTTAATTACTGTGTGGATTCTCAACTCCAGCTTTTACTAGCTTCTCGCGTGAGTTTGTCAGAATCAGTTCCATGCTACACATAAGCTACTTATTTATGTTGGCTATGAATTTTTTTATTACTTAAAATCCCCATCGTCTATTCTCAGTCTGCTCTGTTTAAACTGAAGAAATATAAAGATAAATAATCTATAATATAACTACCAAAATGAAGGGGGCTCAAAGAGTGCAGCCATCCTCTCTTTACCTACCAAATTATCAAGGGCATTTGTGGTTCCATGGTGTTAATGCTTTCTTTGTGTAATTCGTTATCCATCAAAGAAAAATCTACAAATTAAGTTTCCGTTTTATTGTATTTTTAAAATATACTTTTATATTTTTACCCTTTCGTAAACAAGAAAATTAATATGTATAATGCTTATGTTTGGAGGAAGCATTGTTTTTCTTGGATCTAAATATATATTTAATTGTTAAAGTCTGGCTGTATTTTTGTGTGCTGCTGTAAATGGCTTCATTTTTGATACGTTTGTCCTTGTGCCATTGCTGTCTACTCTCTGACCCAAACTTGCCAATAAGACCACGTTATCGGCATTACCATCATCAATCTCTCCATATTCAGTCGCAGTACTATAACAAAACATTAAACAGCTCGCACTATTAAGTTAATATAGAATAAAGTATTTGGTTTATTAAAATCATATACTAAGGCTAAGGAAGTTTTATTTTGTTAGATATGTACTTAAATAATCTTTTCCTAAAGTACCTCCTCACACTTACAAACGCAGCTTCTCCGTGTCAAACCAACCTAACCCATTCTTTCTTTCTTTCACTCCCTTCCTCTCCCTTCCTTCCCAATTTTTTGATGCTTCATGTTAAGAAAGCTAATTTCATCATCAACCTTATCTCTTCTGAGAAGCTGGCCATATTTGGCTTTGCATAAACCTGGCTTATAGGAAAGGAAACAACTCTCTTTGCTTTCTCGTCCCTTAATAGTTATTCCTTTGCCTACGTTGCAACAGTCACAGGAGGTCGTTCTTTGCATGCGTTAATCATGGCCTCCATCTCTCTCCACCCCACATTCTGATCGCCTCCGCCAACATCTTCTTAGCTCAGGTCGCAGCCTTGCCTTTAAAGCCCACTCTCAAAAGAGCCATTACTAACCATCCCTCGGGTCACCCTTCAGATAGCTTCTTTTAATGAGTTTATTGAATTTCTTAACATGGCTTTCTCTAAGTCCTCGGCAAACTTACCTATTCTTGGCGATTTTAATATTCCTTGGTATAATCCCTCTAAGTATTTGATATCTTGAAACATTAATCTCTCTTAATGTGTCTCATCCCCAATTATACACGCAAAAATAGACTTCTCCTTGTCGTTTTCTTCCTTCTCAATTGTTAGCCTTTCTATAACATTCACTTCCCAGTAAATTTGTGTCCACTTGCTCATCCAGTTCTTTTTGTTTTGTCCTCGATACCCTAACACTCGCATACACCCTTCTATCAAGTCTTCTCATTGACGGCTCTCCTTCATTAGTCAGAAACTCATGACCACAAATTTTGCTTCATTTGCCTACCTAATTAGCCCCTTCAATTTCCTCTACAGAACTTAACGAGTTACTCCGTAGGTTCCTCAAGTATTCACTTTGATTCAACGACCATGGCCACCATCTCCGTACTTTCAATCGTCGACGGCACAACCGTTAATCTTAACATAATATTTTGAATGCTAAGAAGCACAACTGAGGATGCAAAAGGCGAATTGGGGCTGTCAGGGCTCATGGTATGGAGACGGCATCAGTCTCCTTAGCTTCATTGCAGGCTCCTCCAAAACAGCCTTCTTTAATTTTGCCGTGAAACACACAACACTCCCTATCTTTGCGATCTCTTTCCTCCGTCTAACCAGCTCAATTATTCGCCCTTTTCTCTGATAAAGTAGTCCATATCAGTTTTGGAATACCCTCTGTTTCTATTCGTCGCCACCAAGCAATTCCTTTATCTCACCCACACCGCCTGAACTAATTCCTCTTCCCCAAGTGTCCCTTTAGGATAAACCTCCCCCCTTTTTACTTCGAAAGATAACAATCACCTTTCAAAATAATTTATTTTTGACCCTTACCGAGTGGCGAGACTCTGTAAAGAGAATCCCAAGGAGTTTTTTGGATATGTGAACAGCCGTAAACAAATCCGTCGAACGATTGGCCCTTTGAGGAATGAGAAGGGGACATTAAAGCATTCAGATGCAGAAAATGCTAACCTCCTCAAAGACTACTTCTCTTGAGTGTTTACTGAAGAGTGTGGTCCCATTCCCCAGCCGACGGATTCCTACTCGGGGAAAAAGCTGGAGGCAATGGACTTCACCGAAGGAGAAATAAAGAAAAAGATCGCTGACCTAAAGACGAATAAGTCACCTGGACTGGACGGGTTTCTACCTAAAGTGTTGAAGGAAGTGTGCGATGAAGTATCACGACATCTGTGCGCTATCTTTAACATGTCAATCCGGACCAAATGCGTTCCTAGAGACTGGCGTGAGGCGGAGGTGACTCCTATCTTCAAGAAAGGAGACCGTAACCAACCGTCGAACTACCGACCTATCAGTCTGACTTCGATAGTCGGTAAACTCATGGAAAGCATCATGGTGGACAAAGTGACGTCGTATTTAGAGTCAAACCTGCTACTGAGGAGTTCCCAGCACGGCTTCCGAAGGCAACGGTCATGCCTGACGAACCTTGTGGAATTCCCCCACTTCGTTTTCAGTGAGCACGATCGGGACAAGGCGGTGGATGTGGTCTACCTAGACTTCCAGAAAGCCTTTGATAAGGTACCACACCGCCGCCTTCTTCGGAAAGTGCGAGCGCTTGGCATAGACGGAAAGGTAGCCGGCTGGATCGAGAACTGGCTAAGTGGCAGACGGCAACGGGTGGTGGTGAATGGACAGTCTCTTGAGTGGGTGCCCGTTACTAGCGGGGTGCCTCAAGGTTCTGTCCTGGGACCACTACTACTCATCATCTACGTCAACGACATGGACGGTGACATGGTTGCGAAGATTTCCAAATTTGCCGACGATACCAAGCTTGGTATGAACGTTGCAAAGGATGGAAATACTGCCCGCCTGCAGGAAGATCTTGGGAAGATTGGGGAGTGGTCGGACACGTGGCAAATGCCTTTTAACGTGGGGAAATGCAAAGTGATGCATATCGGCCACATAAACCCCCAATCTCAGTATATCCTTAAGGGCACTGCTCTTGAATCGAGTGACACTAAGAAGGACTTGGGTGCAACAATCACTAGTGACCTCAAGTTCTCGAAACAGTGCATTGAGGCGGATAAAAAGGCCCAAAGGATGCTAGGCTATATTAAGCGCCAGTTTGGTTATCGGAAACAGGAGATTGTACTGTGCCTGTACAACTCACTTGTCCGACCGCACCTGGAGTATGCCGTACAATTTTGGAGTCCTTCATTGCGAAAGGACATCGCGAGATTGAAACGCGTACAAGCCAGGGCAACCAAGCTGATTCCCTCTATCCGACATAAAAGTTATGAGGATATACTAAGGGAATTAGATCGGTTCTCGCTGGAAACCCGTAGACAGCGTGGTCCGCTCATCGAAGTTTTCAAAATACTTCGAGGGTTCGACAATGTTGACTACCGGGATATTTTCACACTGAGTGAGAACAGAACGCGCAATCACGTCTTCAAACTTGAACTGAAGCGTTACAGCCGCAATATGTGTGGAAATTTTTTCACTTACAGTATCTGCGGTATGTGGAACGCACTTCCAGTCGAAGTTGTCAACAGTGAATCTGTTGACCAGTTCAAGTCACGACTAGACAAAGTCTTGAAAAGTGGCCGTTTAGGGAGGCAAAACAATTGAGCAGCCTTGTGCCCGCTCGATTGCTAGTCCAAAGGTACCCTCTTTGAATGGACCGTAAGGTCTCCTAGGGTACCTTCTTTCCTTGTTGTTACTCCTTGTTGTTAGTATCATTAATATGTTTTTCTCGAAAAGAATGGTAGAACCAAAAATGAAATTCTCCATCGGATGCTTAACAATACTATCTTGAACCAAAACGACCTGACAAGCTACCGTTTAATCTCTCAACTCCAATTCCTCTAGTTTCATTCCGGTTTCTAGATAATACATGAATTAAATTTTCCATCTTCTCTTCAGGGCAGGGGGTAACAGTGAATTAGGTCTTTTACATGTACGAGGGGTGGTCAATAAGTTTTGCAATTTGGTTTTTAGGAAACGAGATATGAGGAAAAGTGTTTTATTTTATTTTCAATATAACTACTCTAGACTTCAATGCACCTGTGCCACTTGTCCCTCAGGCTTCTAATTACCGACAGCCAGAAATCTCCCGACTGCTGTTTAATCCACTTTTGGACGGCGAGCTGGACATCTTTATCGTCCCCAAACCAGCGTCCACGCAGTGCAGCCTTGAGCTGGCGGAATAAAAAGTAGTCGCTAGGGCCCAAATCTGGACTGAAGGGGGGAGGGGGGAGCTCCTTGAATCTGCACTCACGCAGGGCAGATTGTGCAACTCTGGCCTTGTGGACTTTGATGACGTTGAAGTCGATCATGGGGCGTGAGGTTTCTAGGGACCCAACGGGCAGAGACCTTGGTCATGCCCAAATTGTCGTGAATGATGTTGATAACACTTCCATGTGATATTGCAAGTTCTCGCTCGATTTCTTCGACCTTCACCCATCGATTTTCGAGGATCATCCTCTCCACACGGGCCACATTGTCCTCGTTGGTCACGTCTGACGCGCGTCCTGGACGGGGGTCATCTTCAAGAGACTCACGACCATGGTGAAGCTCCCTATTCCAGCGAGCAATCGTTGCATAGGAATGGGCGGTGGCCGTGTGCACTGCCACCATGCGTTCATAGATCTCTTTTGCATTTTTGCCTTCCTTGGTCAAAAATATGATCACTGCGCAGTGCTCGAACTTCTCCATTGTTGAAAAATTTGTGACTGAGGATCTGCGATCAGCTACTGCTTCTTAAATATACGAGGCATGAGCGTGTTAAGACTTGTCATAACTTGGCCTAACACCCCCACCTTCCTCTGTTTTGCCCTACCGATTCGCAAAACTTATTAACCGCCCCTCGTAGCATAACGCCTTCGTCATGCTGTACACGCTGGTTCGTCTTCCACTCTCTTATTTCAGGACTTCTGGGCAGCATTAGACAATGATGACCATGATGTTCCTCATTACTACCTGGGTATCTTTAAATGGCGTAAAATTGCTCCGCTCGGGTCTTTCAGCTTGTATTCATTCTATTCGTATCATGAATCAAATACAGATCTCTACCAGTGGAGCTTCGTTTTGAAGTTCCACAAAGGTCGATTTTTGTTCCGCTCCTGTTTTGTTAGTACCTTCTCTCCTTAAGTATTTATATGAGTTGCATTGGTCTACCATTTAATTCCTAATTAAAGTCACATATTTTCAACAATTGGGACGTTTTAATGAAACATTTTGAACAAAAAGTCCTTTTCTTGTTAAACGAAAGGGTATCATCTTATTCCATAACTGAGCACACGTGGGAAGTTTGACCCGGGGGAAAAATTATTACCTTTGTTTGAGAATTACTTCTTTATCTGCCATATTCACCATCCCATGAAACATCTGATTACCATTTATTTAGGTGATTACGACTTCATCTTAATGACAAATTTTACTCTGCCATGGAGGACGTGTAAAAAGGTATTAAATCATATATTTCATCAAAACTTAATAAATTCTTCAAGAAAATGAAACCATTGCTAAAATAAACGACGAATCAACATTGAAAATAATGATGGAACCCACTTTGCTAAATTATTCCTTTTATATATTAAATGGGACTTATTTAATATTAAAAAACATTAATTTCTTGACTACGTAATATCTTGGTGGCTATCTATGCAATTTGTAGGATGATTAATGGTGAGGTTTAATTGCGTACGGGTACCAAAGTGATTTTGACTCCATACTACATACTTGGTCCATTGCTTAGAAAATTACTAGATGTTAATCTGATTAAGAACCTGAGGCTTATCATAAAAAGATGGGTGGGGAAGCGAAAGAGCAATAATTATGAAAAAAACAACAACCCTTTTTTGAACACCATTGCTCATGATTTACCTCAGGATTGTAGCTCTCAGTATTCGCCACAAATTATCGATAAGATTAAGGTCTGTTGATTGACATGGGCATGGAAATAAGTTTCCTTTTCTCTTACTTAAACCATTCTTGAGTTAGTTTGGCCGTGTGATTAGGATCGTTGTCCTGGTAAAATATTCATTCGTGTTGTCTGCAGATTTTTTCCCACTTGTGAGTATCTTTTGCTCCAATCCTATAAAAATGTGGAATGCTCCTGCGCCATATGAGGTAGAGAAGCTCCCAAACCATGAGACTATCACGTTCTCCCTGTTTCATGGTTGAGATGGTGTGCTTAAGATCATGGCAGGCTCATTCTGCCCTCTAAATGTAACGAGCATAATTTTTGCCTCGAAAGTTCTATATAAGTCTCATCTGACCATATAACATTGTTTGGAAATTTACTTTCCTTTTCAAACTGCTCTCTGGGTATCTTTAAACGGTTCATTACATGCTATATATTAAGTGGAGTTTTGGTGAGAGTTAGAGAATGAAGATCATTACGATGGAACTCTCTACTAGTAGTTATTTTAACGGCTTTATTCCCTTACAATTTCAAAGAATTATCTTTGGATAATTCTTTTTTTTTCTCAGCATGTAACGTCGAAATTGATTGTAAATCTTGCGAGGAGCATCGGCTTCTGGCAAGTTGGGGGTGAGTCCATAAATGCGATGCTTTCAAATTATAGAGCCTCAGTTGCAAGGCAATTTATCTCGGTAAGAAATATCCTTCTATGATAATACATTCGAATAAATTAAATTAAAATATTTGATGTCGAATTGTTTGGAGAACTTTATTGACCTTCGGCATTGCTTATAGCAAACGTTCATTTTCTAGGAAGTCTTCTCAATGAAATACGGCGCTAAGTATCGAGATTTACATCAGTTTCGTTTCCAGAACTTTCTCCAATTCTTAATCTTGCCCTTTTCATTGAAATAATAAGATTTATTTTTTCCATTAATGACATTATTCTCGCATGTTATTAGAGTGGTTGAATATTTTTACCACCTCTTAAATTTTGTTTAGTGGCAATTGTTGTTATATGTATACAAAGAAAATCTTCCTTATTGGCATTTCTTCGATTAAACATATGTTTAGTAAGTTTACTGTTAGATTTACAACCAAAGGAAAGCACGAAATATTTCGCATACGTGGAACGTCATATGGAATTTAGGAATGTTCTGTGTTGCTCTGAGTTCTATGCAACTAATCCTGTCAGGTATTTTCTCATCTGAGAAGAACTACATCGTTTCGTGGTTAGCAAGCGGCTTCAGCTTGTCCATGAGCTTATTTGCCTCCGTCAAACCGTAGTGCCTTGGCCTACGCTGTCAGAATATGTCCTTTGTGCCTCTTGCACATGTGGTAGCGAAAATCCTCAGTTAGATCCAGCTTCATGGTGGCAACTACAACACCCATCGGTCTCGCCAAAGCCCGGATATCTTTACTCGGGTCTTTCAACACCATGTACTGCAGTTTGGGGCTGAATTCTGTCGTGCGACGCATTCTTTGTTCCTTTTGCTAGCCACATCTTCCTACTCTCATTTACAGCTGCCCTTGTCACCCCTTACAGCCTTTACAGTGTTAACAGAGCAATGAGCACCAGTCACGATGTCGACATTTTGATACTCGACGTGATTCAGCATGATGCAGGTAACTTTTTTCCAATGTTCAGATGGCTTTCATTCCTCTTGGTCTGCTAACTCTTTCTCAACAAGAGCATGCTACATCATGTTCTTGAAAAATATGACAATAAAAATCGTCAAATGTGTTCTTAAACCGTATATTACCATTCCAAATTAAATAATAACGCCGGTATTTTTATCACATCATCTTTCATAACTTTTGCCAAGGTTTCCAAAATTGCTCTACGGTAACCTATAGGTAACAACTACCTATGTGTACAGTCCATGAAAATGTAGATGGATAAAGCAAAAGTTAGCAGGAAAAAATAAATTTAATAAAAATAAGTAAAGTGTCCAAAATAGTCTGAAAGAATGCAGAAAAAAAATTTCTATTTTAATATAACAATTAAAATATGAGTGCAAAACCTTTTTACAAGTTATATGTAATTAGTATTTAGTGCAGAGGCCTTTATTATTATCAATGATACCTCTTGCCACAAGAACGAACCAACTGTTGACAGCTTTCTACAGTATTCTTGACCGATTCATTTTGACGAATTTTCCAGATTTGTTGAACTATTTTAGTCTTCCTCCCTTTACACCTCTCTACGACTGTTTTCCAAACGGTTGTAATGTAAATCACTTCAGAAAAATTCATTTTAGTGATGTGCTCCTCATCCAAGTATGTCTTCACTTAGTTGGGCGGAGGCGTCATCCTGCATGAAAACTACAGAATAGTGGTCGGAGGCTCACAATTGTGGCAAAGCATGCTGTTGCAGCAATTCTTTGGATATCTGTGTATTGAGTGTGCACGGAAAGAGCCCAAGTGTAATTGAAACACAATCCTTCACTGTTCCGCGACAAACGAACCTCCTGCCCCATCAGATCCGAACAAATTGAACTTAGATTCTTCATTGAAGTGGATTTTGCTTCATTAGTTATGCGTCAAAGGATTGTAGGTTTTTTGAGATTGCTCTTCAACACTTTATACCAAGTGCCTGTCTCTTCCTTTTTTTGTTGTTTTCCCTGGCCTAACTGTTGATTTAATAGCGTTACATAAGCCTGATTTGTCATAGGTTGAAATAATATTGCCATAGAATTAGGTAGTTATAGCCGAATTCTCGTTTCCTTCGTTCGTTCGGAGAAGAACTATGACAGCCAAAAATAATAATCGGAATTGAATTTCGTTGAGTGCGCATTTTTTTTTATTCGAATACTTTTAATATGTTTGGCCGGGATTGGTCGTATTTAATTCGGCTTTGGTGGTAGGAGGACTTAAACAAGAATTGCAAATATAATCTTTAATTACACAACAAAACATATAATACGAATAATTACACTCTTTAGTCATTAATTAATTCAGCAATGGGAAAATTATCAACAATTACCAATAATTACTCATGCCGCAAGTGCTCAATACTCCGAGTACTAACTCGATAGGGTTTATGAAGAAATTACAAATGTAATCTTAGCCTTAGGGGCACAATAATTCACTTTAGTTATCAAAGATAACTCTGGAGGAGACTACTTGACAAGTCTTAGTCGGAGGGCGTCTCACCGCCTCGACTAGAAAATGAAAGGTGCAAATATCTTACTATTTGGGGGAGTTACTACAAGTAGAGGCTCGTGGAAGATTTTCCAAGCAGACGTTCAAAAGGGGAAGATTTTCTTGTAGACGCTCGAGGAAGATTCTCCAAGAGGGGGGGGGGGCGTACGACTTCAGGACTCTTCCGTGGGGGGATTGTGACGGAATAAACGGAAGCAATTAAGTCTTGCCTCACTGCCTCGGCGTTTATAGCTCGGTGGCAGAGTTTTGATGGTCAAATTGAACTAAAGAAATTCTTGGCTAATCTCGCTGGAAGTTTGCCGGCGGGCGTTGGACATTGCTCTTCCCGATAATTCTCGTTCCACACGACTCGTTTAAACAAAATCTTACTCGATCTCTATTTCTTCGACAAATAATACACTTTTGTAGCGCTTGAAAGTACCTACAATAGTTCAACTAGAGACACCATCTTGGTGACACAGCTTTCGGATCAGCTCGCAGACCAAGAGAAAAGTGAGTGATTTCTTATTATGGTTAATGCAAGACCGCTTGATAAAGAATAAAGAAAAGTACGAGAGATTGAACTGGAGTAGACAGAAAACAATACTAATTCTCTCTTCAACAAATCTATGGGTTTGGATCCTCCTAGATATTTCAATTTTTCTAGTAAATTGCTTATTTGATGAGTTAGTTTCGTTAAAATCTATCTAAGTGTGCATTTCATTTAGCCATACGTTTTAAAGGCAGGATAAAAGGGTAATTGGTAACAAAGATCATGGAGAACAAAGCAGAGATAATTGTTGGCAATCCATAGAAATATACAGCATAAGAATGACACTAAGGTCATGGAGGCATCAGACATCTACCTAAAAGTTTACGTGAATCAAATATTCCCAATCCAACGGGAAAACAAGATGACATAATCAAGGCGCTTGACGAGGGCAAATGCAAATAAACATTTAAAGTCGAACAGGATAAATAAAAAGAAAAACTTCTACTTATGACAATATACTAATGTATCCTAGAGACTGATTCCTTTTCATCCGCAGTTCCTTCAAAGAAATGTAATGTGGCAATTCTGGAACGGATCAGAAGCCCCCAATCACATACCCGTCAGAATGCTAAGGCCAACTAAGAACTTCAACCTAATGAACAATAAAACAGAGAGGAGAAAAAAGTTCAGATAAAAGCCAATGAATACATAAAACTTGATCGACAATAAGGCAACATTAAGAAATATATTCAGATATACTGGCCTCGAGCACGGAGTGAATCTAGAACGAAGACATAAAACTGTTGAATTATAGCGTCATTAATGCTAACCCATCAAGTTAGCTCCC
The DNA here is from genome assembly GCA_963969495.1 of Ceratothoa steindachneri. Lineage (NCBI taxonomy): Eukaryota > Metazoa > Arthropoda > Malacostraca > Isopoda > Cymothoidae > Ceratothoa > Ceratothoa steindachneri. Next base: position 38,811,985 of record OZ018318.1, read on the forward strand.
TGATGAGTATTCATAGCAATCAGAAAATGCCCCAAATACACAGATATAAACAACCTGGAATAAGCATTCTTGCCCGGAGTAATTGAAACAGAAATGATACAAATAATTTTTGCCACGGGATACTTTTATATAGAAAAAATATCTCCTGCTGCACGATTTAATGACAACCTTTGGCACAGATATTCCTCCAATATTTAAAGATGGCCTCAAGATGTACCGAATCTATGTATACAGCGGATCTGCTAACACCAATAATGCCCGATTGCTTAAACGTACAATTCGCGGACGAAATAAGGCTTATTTTTAGCCCTTTTAGAAACGAGCGCATTCAAGCTGTGATGAAGCAACAGAAATTATCAACATCAACATACACGATATAGAATGGAAAAAAAGAACTAGGTGAAGAAATTTTCGATAGTTTCATTCTCCAGAAACAAGGTACCAGATATCGAAGTAGAAAATTAGAAGTAAAGATACCATTCAGAAGCTAAAGTTTGGGGATTAAAAATAACATTAAGAGGCTATAGAAATCACACGATATAAATAAAAGCACGGAACACTAATGCTAAATTTACTACTCTGTGGGTTAAGCCTGAAAAAAAAAATACAAATTTAGATGGCTTTAGAAAGGGATGTACACTTGTCCCTCACCGCCATCGTAATTAAGAGCAAAACAAATATCCAATGACTGGAACTCCATAGGAAATAAAACAAAGCGTTGTACTTAATTATAAACCGGAAGACTATAGGAAAGAAGTCAAAGAATTCTACATCAAGATGCAGGAATGGAACCAGTCATTATTAACATCAAGAAAAGCGCTGAGAAAAAATAAAGGAAAGTAGACGCTCTTCATCCAATATGTGCAGAGCAAACCATCGTCGGAGCAGAAACTCCCTTTATCGCTCGATTCCACAGCGCAAGACATCAGATGAGAGGTTGAGGAAGCAGCGATGTTTACAAATTAGCTAAGGACTACCAATAATGAAAATCAAACCAGACCACCGATATGATACCCGAAGAAGTCAGCACAAAGTGACTTAATTACCCCAAAATGAACTAATTGATGGGTAATAAATGTGAAAAGTGAAAAAATTCTAAACCCAAATATAAAAAGACATAAAATGAAGTTAAAGTGAATAAACGAAACTCAGGTACTAAACCTAACATTACAGTAACTGAAGTTATGTATAAAATGTATAAACAAAATTAGATACTAAAATAAATGATATATTACATCATAAACTAATTTGCACAAATAAACACTACAACTTAGATAACATACCCGGAAATTATAACATTCAACATAGGTCAAACAATAGAAATTCTCATAACGGCATGAATAGTACAATAAATAGATGAATGAAAGTGGAATTAAAAAAAATGAGAAGAGATTAGGTGGCTTTCCCGCTACCTGTATGAAGTTGTGAAAATGAGCATGTAATAAAAGAGCTAATAAACAATGGAAGAAACTGAGAAATTCAGTGATGCATGGTTTGGATTAAACAAAAATCAGAAGGTCCTCAAAATGGAGTTATTCCATTCCATTCAACTACCCATTAAGAGAAGAAGGTCATTATAGAGCAACATCTATTCACTCATTTCATACTTTTTACGCCTCCTGCTACTCTTCTCAAAAGCTTCATCGGCTTTAGCCGACCCTTGTCCACTTGGATCCTTTGAAGGAAGCGAGGTAGAAAGATGAAGGGTTCAGGTTCCTTATGCTCATTAAGGTTCTCATTTTTATTGCCATTCTTTACCATTTTCTGAAATTTTTTAATCCTGTGTTTTCTATTCTTTTAATTACTTCTCCTCCTCTTCCTGTTACTGCTGTTTATTGTTTCTTATTCGTCTTTACTAAAAATATAAAACTTTTCAGAATTTTTTAAATATAATTTGGTTTTAAAGAAGTAAGACTGTGAGGAAATCCCTACCCCTTCTCTTAGTCAGGGAAGGAGGGTGAAGGAAGGCCAGACGGGCGATTAATCTTTCTCTCCTACTATCCCCCAAATCCTGATTATTCCCCGAAGATAAACTACGTGTTGTAATAAATAATGTTTCTCGCCGTGTTTTTTCATTTATTTCTCAAGTCTTGTTCGTGCTCTGGAAATTCTGCGAATAACAAAGCTACATGTTAAGGTGAACAATGCTGCTATCGCTCTAGACTTTAATAAAGCATATCTCACTTTGCAACGAAAGTGATGTATTATTTTCTAGAATGAGGTTTCAGATGGTATTTATAAAGGAGTGCCTCTTGTTATTATTTATAAATGCTACATTGAGAGTTTAGATATTTTTGTTTCAGATTATATGTAAAATATTTTTTATAATTCCCCTCTATGTACTTCCATCTAAAGATTACATTTAATATGTTTCATTCTAGCAGTTTCATAAAGGTGCCATTGCAAGTACATCAGCAAAATCCATTCAGAGGTGTTGCAGAGAATGAAAGAAGTTGTAACAGGTGAATTTTCCTTATTCTGAACTAGAGATTTCAGTCTTAAAAAGCAGGACCAAAGGAATGTCGTCCAAAAACTCGATTCCGAAAAGTTGGAAGATGTTTTCACAGCAAATCCTGCTAAAACTTTCGGGAACTCCCAGAAAAATTCGACGTAACTCATATGATGGTCCTACGCCAACTGAATAGATTGGAAAGGTTTCAATAATGGAATAAGAGTCAGGCAAATCTGGAACAGTGTGTCTTGATTGTTGTGAGACATTGCTTTCACGACACTTTTAAGAAACATGTTTTGTGCCGGCTTGTTACTACAGATTTGAACTGGATCTTTTATCATGAGGTTAAATGCCGCCCTTTTGGGATCAGACAAAGAAATAGAATTTCTCAACAACCAAGAGGAGAACTTCATCCAAGAAAGATCATATTGAGTCTATGGTGGTATATTGAAGGAATTGTCCATTACGAAGAATGAGACAGCAGTCAAACAATCAATACTAATCTCAAGTGCAATCAACTTTGTCGTTTGAAAGCCGCTTCGGGCCAAAGGCGCCTCTCTTAATTCAACAAAGGGGTTTCATCTTTCACCACGATAATGCCCGTCCTCACACAGCTCGAATAACGAAGGATCTTTTGGAGGAGCTTGGGTTGGAAATATTACTTCACCCTCCAAATGCTGCTGACTTTTTTGATTCCTACTTGTTTATGGGATTAAAGACCCATTAGGAAGATATTCGGTTGACATCAAAAGAAGAGGTTGAAAAGGAGTTATATTAATATTTTACATCAAAACCTAAAGAATATTACAAGCGCTGGCTGCATTTATAAGTTTGTTGACAGATGGAATGAGTTTCTAGAAAGCAGTGTAGATTATTCTTATGATTAAATATTTCTATGCACATAAATTTATTCATTTTTAATATATATTCTAAAATCGGACATTACTTTCATTCCAACCTGAAATCCAATGGTTCCCATGCAAATAATATAAATTGTACACCTGAAAATAAAACAATAAGAACGATATAGTTAGTTGAGAAATCATTCGAAATTGGCACCATCCGCTTTCACCACCTTGTCCAGGTGGGACTTAAACTGGTTGAATGCCCTAGTTAGGGATTCCTTGTAATGGATGACATTACCTCCACAACAGCTGCCCTCAGAGATTCTAAAGTGTTATGAGCAGTCATGTTGATCCTTCTCATCAATGCCCACCCCGAAATAATCAAAGGAGTTGCAGTAAGGGGCGCTTGGCTGCCACAAGCCTGGGGAACACTGGTGCGGAGCACTGTTGAACAACCAGGCCTGTTTCGTCCTTACCCTATGTGCAGAAGTATATTCCTACTAGAAACCCTAAGGATTTCCCGCGATAAATGGCCCATTCTAGGCTTGATTACAGTTACAACATCTCCATGTAAATGTTCGTATTGACCTTGAGACCCTCGGGGAAGATGTGAGGAGGCATAAAGTAGCTCTCGTTGCTGGCCACGTCCAAAAATATAGAAAAGCTTGGAAATTTGATGTGCATGACCACAGCCACTTACGATGGGTCTTTGCACAGCCAGGCATCATTCTTATGGCTTAGTTTCTCCGGTGCATGAAATTCGGTGACACTCAAGATCGGCGGTAACTACGGCCATATTCTTAACCTCTTCATACTTATCTTTCACATTATAAACGAAGTTGGTCAGGTAATTAAAAAAATATCACAATCCCCTTCACGCTTCTACAGGTCCGATGGGTCTTTTTTCTATTTCAGCTCGCATTCTCAGGAGAAACAGCATATGGTATTAACCGCATGGAAGCTAAACTCTTACTGAGACTATCCAATGTCAAATAACCTAGATTGTTACGCTCATTAGCCCTTAGACACACTTTCAACTTTGTATCTACTTATCTATTAAAACAACAATGTTGTACCTAAGCTCTGAGTCAAGCCCTCGCAAGAATCTCTTCTTACGGCAACTTTTCCAACGCAAACGAAAACTTACGTATCAATCAGCTATTTTAATTTTTATTCCTGTTATTCAAGAAAATGAAAAAAATCGTATAATCTACCTTAGGTCCGCTTTATAAACCAAGAATTATTTGTTATGATGTAATTATAATTGCATCATTACAAGTTCTTCATCAAACCATTCATTAAGAAGAATTTCTTCCCACGGCTTGTTGAAGAGCTTTGATAGCTAGAACATTGCGGATTCATCCTTCGACTAATCATTCCTCCTCCCCCAAAGTACGTTATCAAGAGTAGAGCTTCGGCCTACTTGCTACTACGCACAGCTGAATGAGGTGCACCGAGTGATCAGTCTCTCCAAATAAATAGAGAGCTTTAACCCCAAATGCGCATCGTCCCAGAAAGACTAGATCTAGGAGAATGGAAAAGTTTATACCTAGATCCTTACCTTCTCAAATAAGGCTTTGAAGAAAGAAGTACCAAAGGCACATTCTTATCCAGGAACTCAGTAATGTTTTCCCAATTAAATTTGAAATCTATGCTACTGTAATATGGCCTGCAGAACTTCGGCCTTTAAGGGAATTGCCGTGAAATCTTCGGTAATTTGAAGGAGTTTCGGAATCTCTTCTTCTCCAGTTATGAAATAGCTTTCTGCCTTCAGGGAACTTTGTTGCGTGCGTTTCCTCTGCCCAAACTACTTGGATACAAAAGTTTCACGAACATGACAGGGGTGTTGTCTCTCTTCTTTCTTTGTCCTCCATATACCTAACTACAAGATTCCGCCGAGTCATAGGCCTTTTCTCTTCATTGGAGACAGGAACCGTAGACAATTCCTTTACGGGGATTACACCCTCAATCAGAGTGAAACTAGTTAAAAAGCGGGAGATTAGTGTCCTTACTGCGAAGAAGTTTACTCATTTATTTCCTAAACCGCCTAATTTTATTCCCTGCATTTGTCTTTATGCTATAATAATGCTGAGGAGGGAAGGGAATGAGAGGTGGTAGATGAATTACATAGAAGCAATTAATTTAAAATTCAAATCCCTTTCGTCTCGACATTTTTACTGGGAAGGCCACAACTGCAGTGCCCATACCAATCACAGTCGGCCAAATTCAAGGATAAAACTGACATTTCTATTATAAGTTAAGGTATTTAGTTAGATGTAACCGTTTGGGTTATTTTCCGGCCTCCTCCCTGCTTCGAGCCATTTTTCTATTTCTCAAACGTTACCGTTTTGCACGCCAACCCCTTTCTTAGTGTTCGGCTAAGTGTAAGATGGACTGCACAGAGAAGCTCTAGGTCTATAAATACCATCCATATGATTTAATTCTGTGCTAAATTTGTCTGGCTAAGGAAAGGTTCCGTGTCGTTCGAAACAGAGAGGACTCCTCTTGTATATGCGTGAAAGAGTAATAAGAGAATAAGTCTAAATACGTTGCACCAGGAACTCTCTCCCGTTCTCCAGGATGATGGCGACACAATTTCCGACCGGGTGTTCAGGGCTGAGTCATTTGCGACCTCTGTCTATACAAATTGGGCAACCCCGCTCCATCTGATGGAACATACCATCCAACCCTTCGGCGAGGACTGATTGAAATTTAATAGAAAGCAGAAGCTTCTTTCGCAATGCCTGGCTCGGTACCAGGATGACGGGGTTACTACGGTCTGTCTCTGATGTATAAGGGCGGATCTTGCGCTGCAGTCTGTAGTGTCAAAAAATTTGAGAGGAGGAAGACCTCTTCAAAAATATTTCGTTTTTTTTTTTATTGCTGTGTTTACATTTTCCGGTTTTCCGGACCTCCATGTTGGTCGAAAGGGGAATACTTTAATATATTTCAGAAGAAGACTACCCTATTTAACGAATCAGTAACACTAGAATTTAGAAAGTTCGTTTAAAAATCCATTCTATATATTAAAGTTCTTTTCACTTAAAAGTACTCGTACATAAATTTTTAATATTTTTCTGGTCGATACCTTTAATACAGTCATTGAAGTAAAAAAAATATATATTTCTTTTATTTTAAAATAAAAAGGTGTAATTTTGTTTTATTTCATTATTAGAACAGCAGGCAATAGCTTCGCCAATCCCCCCTACGGGGAAAGCTTGCGCTTCACTACTAAGATTAAAATTTAATATCTAAAAAAAAGCGGCCATGGTTAAATTTTACAAAAATTTCAGAACTTTGTCAATTATAATAATTTTAAAAAGGAACTCTGAATGAAATTTCCCCCTTTCAAAATATCACATTGCTAAAATATAGATTTATAGAAGAAGATATATAAAAATAAATTTTCTGAACTTCACCATTTGTAACTCTTTGGATTTTGAAATATTACAAAATTTCGATACTTGTTTTTATTTCGTAACTTCACCATTTTTTTTTATATTAAATAAGAATTATTAGAAATAACTTTGATAAAAAAACATAAGTCATAACCAAACTAAGATGAAATTATTATTCAAATACTCAAAAAATCCCCTTCTTAAATTATAGTTAGTGATCATTAATTACATAAAAATATAGCATTTTGTCCACATGCCAGAAGTTTAGCTAAGTCATTCAAGTTACTTTACAAATATTCTTTTACATAATTCTCTATTGAATAAATCTGTTAATTGTTTAAATTAGCCCTCGAAAATTGTGATTTTAAAGATTAGGAAGCGAAATACTAGTTTTTACCTAAAATTAAACAGAAATTAGTTATGTTTTACGAGAGCTGAGGCATGGAAAGATTTGTGAGTAAAAGAAGCAGAGATTGAAATTAATGAATAAAAAAAGAAACATTGACTGAATGAAAAAGGCAAAAAAGAGCCAGATTTCTCTTCAAAATCTAAAAATATCAAATACGTAATCAGTTTGTAATTAGGAAATTAATATTTTTTTATTGTAATCATCTTTAAAATAGTAATACACTTTTGATATTCAAGATTGACCATTCTGAATAGTTTTTAAGTCAACATCTGAGACTATCAAAAGACTTGACACATAACTTCGATATTTGTACTTTGTTCATATCAATTTGCACGAATTTATTAACTTAATATTTGTTTTAATTTTATTTTGATTAATCCAATAATTTGGAAGTAGTTTTAGTAGACCAGGGAAGAGAAGTAATGGGTAGATATTTATGTACCATATCCATTATTAACAAGAAAATGGATAAAATTGGCGGTTAATAAAGGAAACCAGCTTGTAGACAAAAGACCTCAAATGGTCATCTTTAAGTTAAGATCTCACTATGTTGGTCGTTCAGTCGGTCAGTGGGTCGGTTGGTTCCCGTTTTGCATTTTTTATTAATAACATCATAACTATTCGGCCGACTCTAATGAAATTTGAAAACCTTAGTTTGTTTTACATTCTCTTTTGAATGATATAATTGCAAAAGTCCTCCCAAGGTTAGCCCGGGACTTATTATGCTGTGACAATAACATCATAACTATTCGGCCGATACTCTGCTAAATTAGACTAGGCTATATTATGCTTTACTATGCTAGGGAAGCTTAGAATAGGCTCTACTATACTAGGCTATTAGAGGCTAGACTAGCATATGCTAATATATAATGTACAAGGGTAAGATATACTATGCTAATTTTGGCTATAAATGCTGTGCTAGTATAGCATATAGTATGTTAGGCTAGAGAATACTAAACTTTGCTTGCCTGGAGTATAATAGGATAGTATACGCTATACTTGTATAGGATAGTTAATGCTAGGCTAAGTTATACTATGCTATGTTAGGCTAAGCTATGCTAAGCTATACTATGCTACACAGGGCTATACCATTCTATGTTAGTGTAGGTTAAAGTATAATAGACCAGAGAGGGTTATGCTCTGCTATGCTCGGTAAAACTATGTTAGGCTACGATAGGCTAGTTTACCAAGGCTATAATAGGCTAAGCGATTAAAGGTTATTCTACTCTAGGGTATTGTATGCTATACTAGTCTAGGATATACTAGGCTAGGCTATAATATGATACGCTTGCTCTATTATGTTAAGCATGGTTATTCTAGGATAGGCTATAACAAGCTAGACTATAGTATGCCTGGCTAGGCTACTTTAGCCTTTCGTATGTAAGGATTTATTGGTTAGGCTATGGTAGCATATTCTAGCTTGGCTATAGTAGGCTAGGCTCTGGCATACAATGCTAAGCCATACCTGGTTATGCTAGGCTAGGCTATAGGAAGCTAGGCTACACTAAGCAATGCTACGCCAGGCAAGGCTATATTAGGTTAAGCTAGGCTATACTATAATATGCTAAGTTAGACTAGGGACTACTAAGCTCTTCTAGGCTATACTAAGATATAATAGGTTAGGTTATACTAAGCTAAGGTCGAATAAAGTAGTCTATACTATGCTAGGTTAAACTAGGCTAGCTAAATTATACTAAGCTAGATTAGGTTAGGCCTGGCACAGACAAGTTATTCTATTTTAGGCTAAGTTCTAATGAACTTTGAAATTCTTATGTTGTTTTACATTCTCTTTTCTTTCAAAGGATATAATCGCAAATCTTCTCCAAAGTTAGTATGGGAATTATTGAAACTTTTGAAGGTCGTAAGGTCATAAATCGGAATAAATGAGTACACGCGACTTTTTGGTCAGCAGACCTTGTTACCTTCAACTACTATAGATATTAATGTTTTCCAAATCAATATCTTATAATATTATAAATTTCGAGATGTAAGACAAGTACCAAAAATTCCCCCCCCCCCCAGATAGAGAGAATATGTAAACTATTAAGCAAATTCTTAAAAAAAATAGAAATTAAATAACTTCCTGCTAATTTTGCTCTTTGAATTAGTATTTTAAATGAGTCACTCTTTGCTCCATCGTTACAGACCAGCTGGAAGATAATGGATGGAATAAAACGAAGGAAGATTCTTCGAGAAAAATCGAGACAAGTCCAACCAAACGCTTGGTTCAAGAGTCTTTTCTCGGACACCTTTACCCGGTAGATGATCAAACTAAGCAAAAAAGTAACCAAAAAAAGAATTACCATGACTATGACCATAAATACTTCACATTTTATTTTGTTTATATTAAGACATCAAAAGTGCATTTAAAACTATTCCATTTTGACACCTGTGAGTCATGACAGTGGAAAGGACAGGTTGTGAGCAGAGGTAGGTTGTCGTAGGTCAGGTCAGATTCTGACCTTAGCTCGGATTCCTTGGTCCGAGAGGAGCGAGAAAAGTGTGAGCGGATTAAGCCGCTATGTGCGTGGGTAATCACAAAATACGTAAAGTGCTATTTTAACGTTAGCCGAAATATTTAACTATCTTGGAGGTTCTGAGATATAAAAACTCGATAAACAAAATAAACTTTACTAGTATACAACCAATATATACAAATTAATTAAATGGGTTTCATATAAGTACCCAATCAGATTAGATGTAAACGGGAATGGTTTAAAGGGAAGCTCGGATGCGGTTACGAATACCGCCAAAGTAACAAACTGTCCACTGAACGGGAGACTTAAAGTGCGATTGAGTCGTTCGCGAAACCTAACTAACGGTAGGCTTGGCGAGAGGGAGAGAGAGGGGGACTGCAAATGGGAATTAAAATCACTTCGGTTAACCTTAAGAATATAGGTTGAGGGAGTATTTGCCAAGACGGGAACGGAGCCAAAATACAGAATAGTCTCTTGTCACTAGACTATCAATTAATCTGGATAGAAATCTTGCCTTCATGGGCTCTTAAGGTACGGGAGTAGATCAAGAGTTACGCGTTGCGGTCAGGGTAGGCTGATACAAAATTCCTTTGTGCAGCGTCTGATAATTTATACAGGCTTGCCCCAGGCGTTGGAAGGCGGGGATGTTCCAGTTTATCAGATGCGTTGCCCGAGGAACTGAACCTTGGCTCAGTTCACACAGTCTGTGATGCTTCCGTCGCCGTCGGAGACAGATTGAAAATTCTCCTGATCGCATGATGCTCTCTTTCTGCAAAGGGCTATGGCGGTATATATATATATATATATATATATATATATATATATATATATATATATATATATATATATATATATGAATCCATTAAAGCACATTGAAAGAGAAAACGGAATAATTTTTCCTTGCAGTAATATTTTTATTACCTTTTTTCGAAAAAATCCGTGCAGGGAAGCGATTCGAACCAGGCACACTGAGGCAGCGAGCACCGCTTTGATCACAGTTAAAACTATGCCGTTAGTACACTACGCTACTTTGAGATATATATATATATATATATATATATATATATATATATATATATATATATATATATATATATATATATATATATATATATATATATATAACAAGCCGCTGTTCTCTTCCTTAACAGGAAGAGCTTGGTTACACAGGCACCCCTGCGGGGTGTGGCCTACGGCTTTATTTGCTAATCTTAATCGCCTTTTTTAATCCCCTTTATAGACAATTTATTTTAACACCCTGAACACCCTTCTCTTCTTATTCTTCTTCTTCTTCTTTTTCTTCTTCTTCTTCTTCTTTTTCTTCTTCTTTTTCTTCTTCTTTTTCTTCTTTTCCTTCTTTATTTTCTTTTTCTTCTGCTTTATCTTGGTTTTGTTTTTTCTTAGGTGACAACCGAACTAAAAGAAAAAATCTTATTCAAACACCTTCAAAAAATCTCTTTCTTAAAATATAGGGTTATGGATATGTAAAAGAACAACCTCTGTCCACCCCACACTTTATTGTAGACCACGTGCGATTGTATCCCGCCCTTCCATCAGAATTCACTGTGAACTACTCTACCCTCAAGTCCGGACTCTTAGCTGCAAAGGAATATGACCCCGGACTTCTATCGTTCACGTTTCAATCACGAAAACCCGCCCCGGTCAGACCTTTCGCCATTTTGGGCAAACGCTCCAGAAACACCTAAAATTTTCAATAGATCCGTATAAAATCCCCCAAGAGTACTAGTCACTTCTGGAGTTTCTCCTAATAAATCAATTTCAGCTTCCCTGACCCACGAATTTCTGCCTTCGTTAAGGAAAAGCGCTGATCTACGTTCAGGAATGCCTAGAAGAGGCTTATGTTTACACAAGCAGACATCACTTGTATCCAAAGGTTAAGTAAGAAGCCTGCCCCGTCTCCTCCCAAGTTTAAGATTGATAACATCCAAGAAATACCCCTTAATTCCTGAAAGTTCAAGGCTCCTCGACACCAAGAAACCTCCCTCTTTCGGAACCAAGAGATATGGAGCCCATAACTACCACTCCCCCGTTATTCCCAAGAAGGTAGATAATCTGTTTTACGCGCGGAATAGAAGTTCACCTACGCACGAACTGCCCTCAAAAATATCAATTCAGAAGTGTGTCCTCTCATCAGGTACACCAAATTAGTGCCACTCCTGCTCCGCCCCGGTCTCTCCAGGATACCACTAGGTATCTCTCGTCGCCCAGCAACTCTGGTCACCAAGTAAATTTTCTCTTTAATAAGAGCTCCCCCGGTGGTTTGAAATTTGAAAATGGATCCGTGAACGGATGCCGTGTGTCTAACATTGTACGTGACACTGGGTGCACATGTATCGTGGTATCCGAGAATTTACTTCCCTCGGTCGGTCCTGACCACCCAGAGTTGGCTGTGGTCCATGATTACCTTGGCCGATCGAATCGTTTCCCTATTGTAAAATACCACATCTAATGTGAGTATTTGACTGGTTGGATCAAAGTGGTAGCAGCCCCAATCAGGTTTAGCTCTGTAATGGTTGGTCAGATCCTCCAGGTTACAAGTAACCCAGTAGCTCAAACCGTGGTAACCCGTGCCCATGCCGCCAAGGCATCCTAGAAACCAGTTCCTTTAGTAAATCCCATCGATCCGGAAAAGGAAACCATCCGGAACGTGGATTTTGTCCGTGCCGAGAAGGTTTGCGCAACTCTCCTTGCATTGAACAAGGTGGTGTTTACTTTATCCTATCTAAAACCTGTACCCCAGGAATCATCATCCCCTGTGCTGGGTGTCTCCCCCAGGCTAGCGCCTATTCAAAAGAGTCAGCTGGAGCAATTTCTAATTGGATTCAAAGATGTCATCTCCGAAACCCCCGGTTGCTCCAATCAATTGGAGCATGACATCGTTCTCACGGCTCAAGAACCTGATCGATCGAAGCCCTATCCTCTTCCTCTCCACAGTAGGAAAGCTTTTATCGAAGAAGTGGACAATCTTTAGCCATAAATATCATCGAACCCTAGAAAGCAGATTACTGCTCTCTAAGAGTCATTGTTCGCAAGCTCGACCAAACCTTCCTCATGTGCGTCGATTTTGGAAAACTAAATTCAGTCGCGGTGTTTGATGTAGAACCTTTCGCCCTTATAGACGAAAATCTCTACATTTTTGAGCAAGCTAAATTTTTTTCTGAGCTGGACGTCTTCAAAGCCTACTACCAAGTTCAATTCCGTAAAAACGAGCGTAAGTATACTGCCTTTCCCACCTACAAGTGTCTTATGCAGTTTAAAGAGGTCCATTTTGGGTTAGTCACTGCATGTAACAACTATAACAGGAAAATGCGAAGGATTGTGGATTACTTGCCGCATGTCTCCTTCTACTTCAACAACCTTTATGTTCCAACCTCTACGTGGAATGAACACGTAATAGCTCTCCGTGACCTACTTATTAGGCTTCGTGAGTACGGACTCACCCTTGGCCCTAGTGAGTGCCACTTTGCGCACGATAATATTAAGTATGTTGGTTTCAATGTTCGGAAAAATCAGATGATCCCCCAGGAAGAAAAGGTCAGTGCTATTGTCGAGATGCCCCTTCCAAGCATGAAGACACAGCTGAAATCATTTAAGGGATCGGCTTCCTTTTACTGTAGATTTAGCCCTAACTTCGCGTATATTTCCGACCCTTTAACTGCCCTCCTTCAGAAGAGATCGCCTTTTATGGAATCTTGTTTTCAGCAGCTAAAGGACAAGCTAGCCTCTGCCCCTATTTTGAGGCTCCTAATCACTCTAAACTCTTTGGCATGCGGACTGATGCGAGTGAGGAAGGAAGTGGATCCGTACTGCTCCAATACTCTGACGAAGGTGAAAGCCACCCGGTGGCTTATGTGATAGAACGTGTTGAAGCTGCGTTTAATTTCAACTCCTACCCCGTATTATTTAAAACCACGATGCTGCCCACGTGCATCTTCGATTCGAGGCTTGGAGTCTTATCTCAGCTACCGGATGCCAATGTTTAAACAAGGAGGTTATCGTCCCCCCGTTCGCCCCCATACGCCGACCTCGCCAGATCGAGTTAGGCTTATGAACAGATAAGGCATTGTTCCTCGGCCTGGCTGTGCGTTCCCTCCAAGCTTCCACTCCATTTTCCCCCACACCAAGGAGATGTCCTGGCTATTTATATGGAAACTTTACCACTAAGATCAGATTGGAGATCCAGATTTTCGTCGCGAAACATCACCACGACCCTCTCTCCCTTTGTGCGCCAAGGGACCTCGACCTCGAGATTCACCATCACTTGTCCAGAAGGAGGACAATATTCCTTGAGTGCCAAAGGTTCGAGCCTTTCCGACGCCAAGTCCCCAAGGCCCCCTCCCCTGTTGTTCAAGGAGAACAGCATTAGAACAGCCATTGTTCGTTTTGAGCCCTTCGCCAAGAAACGGTTCTCACCCCCCCCCTGTTGTTCAAGGAGAACAGCATTAGAACAGCCATTGTTCGTTTTGAGCCCTTCGCCAAGAAACGGTTCTCATCCCCCCCTGTTGTTCAAGGAGAACAGCATTAGAACAGCCATTGTTCGTTTTGAGCCCTTCGCCAAGAAACGGTTCTCATCCCCCCCCTGTTGTTCAAGGAGAACAGCATTAGAACAGCCATTGTTCGTTTTGAGCCCTTCGCCAAGAAACGGTTCTCATCCCCCCCCCCCTGTTGTTCAAGGAGAACAGCATTAGAACAGCCATTGTTCGTTTTGAGCCCTTCGCCAAGAAACGGTTCTCATCCCCCCCTGTTGTTCAAGGAGAACAGCATTAGAACAGCCATTGTTCGTTTTGAGCCCTTCGCCAAGAAACGGTTCTCACCCCCCCTGTTGTTCAAAGGAGAACAACATTAGAACAGCCATTGTTCTTGAGCCCGTAGACAAGAGACGGTTCTCATCCCCCCCTTTGTTCAGAAGAGAACAACCTAGAACAGCCATTGTTCTTCAAGCCGTTCGTCGAGAAACGGTTCTCCTTCCCAAGACGCCTCGTCAGGATCCTTTTATCCCCCCCCTTCGGCTGGAGCTCGCCAGCGGACCGAAACTCCTTTGCGCCACTTTCCACTGCACCGCTAGTGCCAAAGTTACGTAAGCCAAACTTCACCTTTGAGTATTGATCCCTTTTGTCAATTCTATCCTGTGCTTTAAATTGTTTATCGAACCATCCCATCTCTTTAACTCTATATTTGTTTTACCTTTTTTTAATCCCTTAAATCCTTGGATTAGCCCGAGTCTCCACGACCCTTTCCATTCTGTTTATGTCAATATTTTCCGTTTTTGTGTATTGTTTATAGTTATTACTAATAAAACTCTATTTTATTAATGATAGCAATATTATTATCCTTGAGCTCAGTTCCACTTCTTAAGCATATCGAAGATACATAATATCGGCCGCCAGACAGTAAACGCACTCTAAAGATAATTAAGGAAGTTCCCTCAACGAATAGTGTAATATATGGTATCGTCGGGAGTCATTCTACGACATATATATATATACTATTTAAATTTGGTATCAGGTGTGTAAGGTTTAACGCTATATCTTTGCAAACACTGGTCTCAGTCGAGTAAAGCATAGTGTTATTCGTTATAATAATAGAATATAGTAGTTCCCTTTTGTTTTAACGATTGCTATCCCCTTTTTTAAACTTAAGAAGCGGGAGGAGCTCAAGGAACGGTTATAATAATTTGTTTGTGTTTTTTTAGGATTTTAGTCAGTGGTTATATAGATTAAGAAACGAAGTACGAATAGGTCAGTGCCCATAGTTAGGTAGGCTAATTCTATAGAGGCATAATTCTTGTTGCAAGGAATTTTAGTTGGTTGACTAGAGCGCCCCCAAGTGCAAAGATGACTCAGTTTGAAATCTTTAAAGCGCAAGGAGAGTCCTGTGGACTTTCCGGAAAAGAACTAATTGAGTACATTCTAGAGGAGCAAAGAAAAGAGAAAGAAAGAGAATACAACGAGAAGAAAGAGTAATCCAACGAGAAGAACGAGAAGGAAAAATACAACGAGAAGAACGTGAAAGAGAAATACAACGAGAAGAAAGAGAAAGAGAGGAACGGATAAGACAAGCTGAGCTTCAGATTGAATTAGCTCGGATTAAAGCAGAAAGTCAAAGAAAAAAGGTAGAAAGAGAACGGGAAAGAGTAATCCAACGAGAAGAACGAGAAGGAAAAATACAACGAGAAGAACGAGAAAAAGAAATCCAACGAGAAGAAAGAAGGACGGACTCGCGCTCCTTCCCAGGAAAGCTGACAAAGTTTCCGAGCCCCGTAAAACCCCCAAACTTCTTTCCCCAAAACCAACAACGGGACTCCAAACCTCCCGTTAAGACTTCTCCTCCATCTCTCTTCCCGAAGCGACCAACCATATGCTTCACCTGTGGTGTAGAAAACCACATGAGCTGGAATTGCCCCCAAAATTCTAGGCTTAAAAGCGGACCAGCCCACCAAGTTTACCAGATTAATGCAAGCCCGGCTCCCCCGGTGGTGCAGACCCAAGCAGAAACTTCTCCCCCTCCGTCAGGCCACCAGGTAAATTTTGTTTTTTATAAAAGTTCAGCGGGAACTTTGAAATATGAGGAGGGCAGCGTGGACAGCTGTCGAGTATCGACTCTCGTCAGGGACACAGGATGTACGTGTTTCATCGTGTCCGACGAACTCCTCCCAGGGGCCTCTAACCACGAAAAATTTGCGGTGGTACATGACCAACTTGGGCGGGCGAACCGATTCCCCGTCGCTAGATGTTACCTGCCGTGTCAATATTATAATGGCTGGGCTGAAGTCATTGTAGCACCCATAAAATTCTGTTCCGTACTTATAGGACAGAGCCCCCAAGTAAGTTTCGACCCTGTGTTTCAGGCCGCCCTTCCTCAAGGCCGAGATAAGAAAGAAGCCCAGGAGCCCGTCCCCATCAGAACCCCGATACCGTCCGATTTCTCGGAGATCCCTAACCAGGACTTTAGGACGGCAAAAGAGGAGTGTGAATCACTAACACCCTTAGGTGATAAGGCCCCAGACAAGGACACGGAGACTGTCCCTGGACCCCAAGAAAAAAAGAACCCCTAACGCGCCAATGGAGATACCTTCGTAGAACTGGACAAAACATCGGCGCTTGAAGAAAATTGCCCCGCGGAGTCCCTTAACGTAATCCAGACAGTGTGCATCCAACCTATTGCCGATTACCCTCCTCCTTCCCTACCAGGCGATTCTTTAGAACCCTCTGACCTGGATAGTGACGCGCAGCTGACACCACGTCCGAAGAGCCAGCTACAAGAACTAATTAAATAGAGTCACCATTTACCCACCCTATTAGCTCTTTTCGAGCAACTGCGTGAAAATGGCCTCACCATTGGCCCCAGCAAATGCCAGTTTGCCCACGAAACCATCAAATATTTGGGTTTCAAAATAGGACATAGCAAGTTAGGTCCCCACGAGAACAAGATTAAGGCAATCGCCGACATGCCCCTCCCAATTACAAAGAAGCCATTAAGATCGATCCTAGGATCAGCTTCTCCCTATCAGCGATTTGTTCCGAATTTCGCTGCAATTTCGGCCCCCCCTATGCCCCCTTCAGGAAAAGAATTTCTCCGATCGTTTACGTTGGAATGATGTCGCTGTTTCCCATTTTAATCAGCTCAAAAGTAAGTTCATTTCTGCCCCCATTTTTAAGTTGCCCAACCCGGAAAAATCCTTTGGGGTTAAGACCGACGTGATCAACGAGGGCATTGGAGGTGTACTCCTTCAATACGTGGATGACAGAACGAGTCATCCAGTTGCATATGCTAGTCGTCAATTATTACCACGCGGAAAGAGATATGCCACTAGAGAAAAGATAGCTCTATCAATTATCTGGGTCATAGACAAATTCAAGCTGTACTTGATATGTAAAGAATTTCAAATAGGAACCGACCACCGTCCGTTAGCCTATATTAGTAATATGAGACACTCAAACGGCCGCATCATGCGCTGGAGTTTACTCTTGCAAGAGTATCAGTTTAAAATAAATTAGATAAAAGGTTCCGATAACCAGGTCGCTGACGCACTCAGTAGGAATGCGTTACCGAATAGCGTAGAATAATTGTAGTCATAGGATTAGTATCTCCATGTAGGTATATACCGTCTTGTACGACTTAATTTAAGATTCTTTTGTAATATAATTAATTAATGTATATGTCTGAATTTTGTAACGCTCAATGTCTAATTTTTTTGTATGTCTATATATTTGTTCTTATTAATTTACGTATAAATTATTTTGTCCCGTATGTACTAAGTTCATATCATTTCATTGTTCCATGCCCTTTTTTTTCTCTCTGATTAAGTTATATTAAAGGTTATTTTCCCCTGTAATCTAAAGATCAAAATAATCATATGTATTGAGGTAATACTAGTTAGGTGCAGGAAGGTACGGTTGGTACAAGAAAACGAGTTCCCTACAACGGAGCTCTATCGTTGTCCCTTCTCTCTTTTTTTTCGAAGTGACAACTTCCCCCCGGAATGGAGGGGTGTGATAGAACGTGTTGAAGCTGCGTTTAATTTCAACTCCTACCCCGTATTATTTAAAACCACGATGCTGCCCACGTGCATCTTCGATTCGAGGCTTGGAGTCTTATCTCAGCTACCGGATGCCAATGTTTAAACAAGGAGGTTATCGTCCCTCCGTTCGCCCCAAACGCCGACCTCGCCAGATCGAGTTAGGCTTATGAACAGATAAGGCATTGTTGCCCGGCCCGGCTGTGCGTTCCCTCCAAGCTTCCACTCCATTTTCCCCCACGCCAAGGAGATGTCCTGGCTATTTATATGGAAACTTTACCACTAAGATCAGATTGGAGATCCAGATTTGGGTCGTGAAACATCACCACGACCATCTCTCCCTTTGTGCGCCAAGGGACCTCGACCTCGAGATTCACCATCACTTGTCCAGAAGGAGGACAATATTCCTTGAGTGCCAAAGGTTCGAGCCTTTCCGACGCCAAGTCCCCAAGGTCCCCCCCCCCTGTTGTTCAAGGAGAACAGCATTAGAACAGCCATTGTTCGTTTTGAGCCCTTCGCCACAAACGGTTCTCATCCCCCCCCCCCTGTTGTTCAAGGAGAACAGCATTAGAACAGCCATTGTTTGTTTTGAGCCCTTCGCCAAGAAACGGTTCTCATCCCCCCCCTGTTGTTCAAGGAGAACAGCATTAGAACAGCCATTGTTCGTTTTGAGCCCTTCGCCAAGAAACGGTTCTCATCCCCCCCCTGTTGTTCAAGGAGAACAGCATTAGGACAGCCATTGTTCGTTTTGAGCCCTTCGCCAAGAAACGGTTCTCATCCCCCCCCTGTTGTTCAAGGAGAACAGCATTAGAACAGCCATTGTTCGTTTTGAGCCCTTCGCCAAGAAACGGTTCTTATCCCCCCCCTGTTGTTCAAGGAGAACATCATTAGAACAGCCATTGTTCGTTTTGAGCCCTTCGCCAAGAAACGGTTCTCACCCCCCCTGTTGTTCAAAGGAGAACAACATTAGAACAGCCATTGTTCTTGAGCCCGTAGACAAGAGACGGTTCTCATCCCCCCCTTTGTTCAGAAGAGAACAACCTAGAACAGCCATTGTTCTTCAAGCCGTTCGTCGAGAAACGGTTCTCCTTCCCAAGACGCCTCGTCAGGATCCTTTTATCCCCCCCCTTCGGCTGGAGCTCGCCAGCGGACCGAAACTCCTTTGCGCCACCTTCCACTGCACCGCTAGTGCCAAAGTTACGTAAGCCAAACTTCACCTTTGAGTATTGATCCCTTTTGTCAATTCTATCCTGTGCTTTAAATTGTTTATCGAACCATCCCATCTCTTTAACTCTATATTTGTTTTACCTTTTTTTAATCCCTTAAATCCTTGGATTAGCCCGAGTCTCCACGACCCTTTCCATTCTGTTTATGTCAATATTTTCCGTTTTTGTGTATTGTTTATAGTTATTATTAATAAAACTCTATTTTATTAATGATAGCAATATTATTATCCTTGAGCTCAGTTCCACTTCTTAAGCATATCGAAGATACATAATATCGGCCGCCAGACAGTAACGCACTCTAAAGATAATTAAGGAAGTTCCCTCAACGAATAGTGTAATATATGGTATCGTCGGGAGTCATTCTACGACAGCTTACGCAAGCCGAAACTACTGACCCATGAACGTAATTACTTAGTAATAGAACGGGAAGCTTTAGCTATAATATGGAGTATTACCAAGTTTAGCATGTATTTAATAGGGAAAGAGTTAATTGTCAAACCTGACCGTCGCCCTTTGTCATATCTCCGTAATGCTAAGAGCCAGAGCGGACCTATAATAATAGTTTTTGATACTCCAACAATCTCAGTTTAAAGGTTGGTATATACGTGGTACCGTTAATTGTGTAGCTGATATTCTTAGCCGGAATCCATAGGACGAAAATGCCGCCTAATCCACTAATTTATAGGTTGCCTGTAAATCGGTAAGCTAATCATGTGTATATTTTTTTTTTCTAACTCTGTACATATATCTATGGCCCCTGTGTCATAAATCTTTTGTATGCCTGTCGAATACAGATCAGCTCCACCGTTTTTTTTATCAGGCTGACGCCTTAATAATAATTCCTCCAATCCGAAGTTGCGATATCCCCTGTTCTTCCATCTCTCCGAAAGGTTCCATCGTGTGGAAGCGAGGGGTATAAAAGAACAACCTCTGATCCCCCCCACCTTTATTGGAGACCACGTGCGATTGTATCCCGCCATTGACAACGTCACTTCCTGTTTGAGAACATTCGAGAAGTTTCGAGTCTTAAGCGATTTGGGGGAATATCCCCCAATCAGGCGAAATCGCCCAGAGCCTTCCTTCCCCCCTGGGTGACGAGGGGAGAAAGAGCTGCTCTGTTTCGCGCCTTGCTGTTAAATATTGAATCGACACCGCCTCCGGATTAAGAAGTCTGGTGCTTGTGACTCCTTTCTCAAAATTCCCCTTTTTCCTTCAGAATCGCCATACAAATATTCGGTTTTGACTGGAGATCGAATAGTCCAGCACGCACCTCAAGGCCGCCCTCATCGTCTCGTTGAAGTTCCGTGAGCGTTCATCAGACATCAGACTTTATCCGCCGTGATTCTACCCGAGTAAATATGTAGCTTCTGTAAACGGCTAGCCTATGAATTTGCGCAACAGTCTCCCTTCGTTTAACCAAAGAAAATCTCCATCGATTACCTTTGAGGAAAACAAGTTTCCTCTTTCAGTGGAATTGCGAGAATTCCCACATTTCCCGTCGAACGTAATCTTTAAAGAATGACTATTTTGATCGGAAGGTTGGTTCGGATCGTGCGTCATTATAATCGTGCCCACTTGCCTCATCGGAACGTTCCCCACTCTCCTCATCTCAAGGACCTTCCTCGAAGTTACCGACCAGTAAGACTGAAACCCCCTTTATTATTAGAATTGTCAAGTTCCCCCTTGTTGATCTGAGCCTCGGAACGCTAATCAATTAACTCTATTTGAGAATCCCTTCTCATAATAATTATCTAGAGAATATTTCAATTGAAATAATTCTCTTTTGCCTATTATTATGCGAATTTTGATTTTTCTAAATAAAATTATATTTTTGTTGTTTAATCTTTAACTAACCTTGAACGATACTCTCGGCCTATTCAAGTAATTCTCGCTACCAATTATGCACTCTGTCTGATTATTAAGAATGTGAAACCCAACGTTAATCCCTGCAAACAGTTCTTAAACGGTTCGCGTTGCAGTAGGTGATTAAGTCACCCCCATACATAATATACGAATGATGTATGGTATAGAGTGGTGTACGACGGCATATATATATATATATATATATATATATATATATATATATATATATATATATATATATATGGTTACCAGTTATGGTTGAGGAATTACACGGTCACCAGTTGTAGGGAGCAAATGACGGGCACCAGCTTAGGGGCGAAACGAGGTCCTAACCCTTGAGTGATGGGTGTCGTTGCAGTGATTTATTAATCTGACTCTAAAGATAAATAATTTTCAGTTTTTCTTTTGCTTGGCTCGGCTTACCGAAGGCTTAAGGCAAAGTTGGAGAGACTAGTATGTGTAAGTATTAACAATGCGAATAGGAAATGAAAGTGAGACAAGACTCAGAGATAAATCGGGAATGTGAAAACTAAATAACCATAGTAATGATAATCCAACTAATAATGATTACCATTAGTCGGATCTGATCTCTTTCTCTCTATATTATCTTCCTTTTCTGATTCTTCATTATATATGCTAGAAATACAGAGGGAGTCGCCAGAAATGATCCCTGTCCATATTAGGAGTCTCAACTCTCCACCCCTTGGGCTGAGCTAAGCTGCCTGTACACCGTATCTGCATTTTGGATCCAATCTTTATTCGTGTCAATTTATTTGCTTCTCGCTTCATACCATCGTACGGTCAGGAGCTGTATTTATAAAGTCCCCTAAGTAAACTTCAATGTCTGATAATTTTATCTCGAGAGACGACTTGGGCAGTCTTCTCAAACAGGTGTTTGACCTTTTGGCTTTTGCTCCCTTTGAGTCTTACGGTCTCATGCTTAAACACAAATATATATGTACATTTACAAACCATTTCCTTATGGAATCTTTACATTACATTTTAGTAAGGCATACTTGGATAAAATAGGACCAATTTGCGTCCACTTTGTGGAGGTGTTTTTCGGGCCTATTGAATACAGCACAAAGCCTACTTATGGTGTAGTTTGACTCCGTACATAGCCATTTTATTTGAGGGTAGGGTACTGAAGGCATATGGTTAAGAAAGATTTGAGAAGAAAGAGGGTAAACGACCGCCTAATCTTGTTTTCAGGAAGCATGTAACGAAGTCCTTTGAGTAAGATAAAATGCGCAAGTTAGTTAGTTATACGAATGCCGGGAGTCAGCGAACGTTAAAACCAGTGGCAAAAATATCGTTTTAAACATAATAAAAGAGAAAACATTTAAAAAGGACATTTTAGAGATAGATACTAAAATAGTGTTTAAATGTCTAGCAGATGAATATTTAAATATATATATATATATATATATATATATATATATATATATATATATATATATATATATATATATATATATGTTTGTAATAATTTAAAATCACATGACGCGTGATATATAGATGAATTTAAAGGCTCAAGGAAATGGAAATTTTAAAACACAACCCGGAAAAACGCTAAGGAGAATATTACATGTACGAATTTTCCATTTCCTTGGGCCTTTAAATATATATATATATATATATATATATATATATATATATATATATATATATATATATATATAAATATATAAATAATATTGAGTAAAAGGCTTGAGCCAGCCGCCATTTTTTATATTTTGCTGTAAAAATCTAAATTAGGCGCAACGTTTATTAAAATATATGCAAACGTAAATGTAAATCTGGTACTTAAGACATAAATAGAGTTTGTACAATTATAACGAACTTGAATGTCAATATTTTTTTATGACCACTTTTATTCTTTAACGCAGGCTGAACATACTCTTCAACAATATTAATACGAGGCTTCTTCTATTCTTTAGATGTTGGCTACTATGTTTCCTTTCTCTCTTAATGTGATCGCACACTTCAATAATTTGGAGCTCCTGGCTCTGGCGGAGGTCAATCAATTAGTAATTGGTTCCATTGTCTGTTTTTCTATTCATGTATGCTTTAAAAGCAGTGGCAGTGTGTTTGGAATCATTGCAATAATTAAAAATCAAGCCGTTGCTAATCAAACGCGTTGCATGGTGAATCAAAATCTGATGGTCTTTTCTAATTTCATAATTCAACCAAATTTTGACAAGGTCGCCAGCACTTCTGGATGAAATATAGCCTTAAAACATAAGAGCATACATTGTCTTTTAAAAATGGGTGTACATATTCACGCTTGTACTTTTCTCATATCCTCCTTAATAGATATTAAGGACAATTCAAACCTAAAAGTTCAAACTTGAATTTATCACCCAATATAACCTGTTGCTTCCGATTTTCAGTCAGGTCTCTGTGCATCTTGGCTTACCTTAGCCATCTCTTCCTGTTTTTCCATCTTAAGAAAGGCTTGTAGAGAGCTATCTTTCCATGAAGACCATATCTGCTCAGGCTTCAGCGGACAGCATATATATCACCCGAAGAGGCAGATGGTTCGTTTAGGTCTTGTGTCAGGTCTATAGAGGGCATTTTCCGATTTCCTATGGCCACAACTTTCAGATACTGTTGTTCTGCTGTAAATAGTTTTCGGGAACTGTTATTTCTGTCTTTGCCTTCCATTGTCTTGTTTCCTTAAATTTCTTAAGGACACACAGGAGACGATGCCGAGATATACTAAATTTTGAGCTGAATAAATACTATTATGCGGCTGTCAAACAGTACGGGGTTATATTTGGCATTGTCCTAAGATTCAATGCCGGTAAAGAATTGGGAACAAATTAGTATGTGTTATTGAAACAGGCTGCTAGTAACAAACTGCCTATATATATACAATTTAAAAGCGCTTAAGATCCATTGATGAAATATTTTGCATTTAATGCAAAAAATCACGTTGCTTTTGAAGATGCAACTTGACTTCCTAACAATTATTTGACTTTGCCCCTTACTCTTTCTATACTGCTCTTAGGAATCACAAGTTGTGTTAAGTCGCCGTTCTTTTGTAACTGCACTGAAATTTGATTGTCATTTGACTCATTTCTGGTTTCTCTAACTTATGTCAACTATTTAACGATTTTTAGACTATAATATTCGCGCCACCCAAGCTTAAATATACCATGCAAATGGAGAGATGGTAAGCTTCCTTTTCTGGATATCGATATAAGTTAATAAGAAAAAAAAATACAAAGGAGTTATATATATTAATAAGATAAAAAATATATTATTTAAGAATGTTGTAGGGATCTGAAATATTTGTGTTGTTTATGCCGCTGTTGTGTATAAAGGAGGTTTCGAGGAATTCCCTGATTTTGTTGGTTTATCGTCCAAGCTCGTTGGAAATTTATCGTGTGCTATCGGGTCGTTCGGCTTTCGTTTACGAGAGTGGGAATTGGGGTGCAAGAATTATTAGGTTCTTGGCAATGATTGCAATGTGGAAAAATTGAAATAATCACTACGCTAGAATCCTATTTCACACTGAAAGGGGAATTCTAACTTTACATCATTCCTTAATATTTAAAAAAAAATGAAATTATTGCCTCTAACAGCGAAATAAAGTGAAAGAAAAAAGAGAATAAAAAGTTAGCGTGAAATAGAAAAAAGAGGATTGAGAAGAAAGAGGTTACCATCAAATGAAAATGAAAAAAGAGTGAAAGAAAAGGCAATGCAGAAACAAAAGAGCTGGTCATAAAGAGTAAACATTGCATAAATGCCATAAGAGTAATTGGATAAAGAAAAAATGCACTATTCGAATAATGCGATGTTTTAAAAGCTTACAAAAAGGTTAAATGGTTGATTGAGGCTGCTTTTATAATAACAAGGCCTGCTGTGCAAGAGGTCGCGTGCTCTCACTTATTCTGATTTATGACGTTACGACCTTCAACACTCTAAAATAATTTCCAGACTAACCTTGGAGGGACATTGGCAATTCTATCAATCGAAAGAGAATGTAAAACAACCTAAAGGTTGCAAATTTCGTTACAATGGGCCGAATAGTTATAATGTTATTGACAAAACAAATAATGCCCGGGTTAACCTTGGGGAGGACTTTGGCAATTATATCATTTGAAATAGAATGTAAAACGGCATAAGGGTTTCAAATTTCGTTAGAATCGGCCGAATACTTACAATATGAGATGGTGAGTAGCCCGCAACTAAAAAGGAAGGAGCTCGGAATTGTGTTTTTTCGGGCTATTAAAATCTTGATATATATTTATCTTCAACTTTAGAATGAGAGGGACGACTTGGACGAATGGATTTTCATTATTTTTATGAATACATCTTTACTATAATTCATTAAGTGTTTAAACACCTTGACGAATATTTTTTAAAAAATTAATACCTGGACAAATGATTTACAATCATTAAATACTATGACGAATATTTTGTAATATTTTAATAACCAGCTAAAGATTCTTTTAATCTTTCAATAACCACACGACTCTTTTGTACAAACGTTTCTAATTTTGGAATACCCAGAATTTTTTCGTTACATCTTAATATTTTCTTTGTATAGTCTTGATGCTTTTAGTTGCTATCTTTATAACCAAATTCTCCCTCTCTACCACTATTTCGGCCTTTTAACAGCATCCCTACAACACACGCGAGAGTAAATTACTTTGCCCCTTTCTCTTCTTAACTTGACCATTAATTAATATAAATCCAACTAATATTCCTGACACGATCCTTTTTACCACTTAGTGGTCAGTTCATTTGAAGTTGGGGACAGAAAGGCTCGGTGGAAAATCTTCATCTTTATTGTTTTGGAATTCTCAAAACCTCACGGAAACGCGTCTCACTTTAATTGGCTCTTCGCCAATTTAGGGCAAGACGCTGCTTCCTAAATGGCTTCAATAAATTCGAGTAATCAACTTCTCTTTTAATCCCAGATTCAAACCAAGAAATTAACAAACAGTGAGGGAATCCATTCCACCGTGAGAGGACGCTCATCGACTACAGGATATACCTATAAACCCCTAAATAGATCGTTGCAAACACTTAAATATAACCTTAATACCAATTGAAAATAATATCTTTTTATAGAAATCTATATATCTTCCTAATCGTATATGCATATAAATACATATACGTGTCTCTGTTCATGTGTGCGCCCGTTTGTATGTCTACATGTGCCCTAATAGGGAGTATAGAAGAAATTTTTGGGGGCAATAAAAGGTTTGAAATCGCATACTAATCTCCCAAGCGATCGGAAGGAGCAGATGTTACCCGAAATCAGGGAAGCAGGGTTTCCAACCCTGGTTAGGTTAGGGTACAAGAGACCAAAGCTCAAGAATATCTATAAGAGAAAAAATTGGATTCCTAGAACTTTCACCTTAATTTAACATACGCCTAACTCCTTCATCCTGTTCATTTCTTGAATGAGTCCTTGATCAATGAAAGTAAAAGCACTTGGAATCTCATTTTCTTTTTCTTTTAAATTAATTGGGTGGTGAATTTTGTGTTATATAATAGAGAAAATGAATTCTTGTAGTCCTAAGTGAGATTTTTAGCTAAATAAAGTGTGAACTAGTAAATACTGCTTAAATTTCAGTCTAAAGGAGCCAATTGAACTAACTACAAAAATGGTCGGGTTTTAAAAATACAACAAACTGCGATATGATATCCACTTAGGCAAGGTTGAAGCTTTACCATACCATTCCTCAATTAATCTTATATGTGTACCACAATAAATGTGTAAGTTACGAATTCAAAGTCATAAAATTCCAAGACAGGCTTTGGCGTAAATTAAGTCATCCTGAACTCATAGGACGCTATTGCCAAAAGCTTCGCCCAATGCATGAGGAAATGTGAGAGACAAATTTGACTAGGTAAAGTTAATATTTATTGTGGGGTTCAGTAGCGTCGGGATTAGCGTACTAAAATTCAAACCAATAGGTCAAGGGTTCGAGTCCAGAGGCAAGGGAATAAATCCAGTGGCAAGGCAACTAATTTTGCTAACGGACCCTAGCTACCAACCTGCACTAGTCCAACATGGTAGCTAACAGACCAAAACTATTCATCACGAATGAGAAAGGGTTTCTCTCAGGTGTGGTAGGCAAATACCTAAAATAATGAAGTTACTAAATCTGTATTAGCTTCCTAGTTGTTCATTCAGTTGGTGACAAGATATCGAATCGACCATGTTCATTAAAAAAACCGAACTTAATGTTCTTTTTCACGACACAATAAAGCCATCCGAAATATATTTAGTCAAAACTCGAAAATTTACATTCCTACTACACTTTTCTCTATGCATATCCAAAGATTTCACACAGTTGTTATGCAGAGTCAGATATTTGATTACTGTTTTAATAATGTTAAATTCAAATAAGGTTAATATTAAATATTGGCCCATTGTACCGAAGCAGAAATGCTTATTTTGATATACCAAGAAAAGAACGAGGAAAATAAATGTATTGAAACCTTCTTGTGCAGAAAGAGTATATATTTTTGAAGTATTTACTCATCATATAAACAATGCTAACTTTATAATCCATATAGTTTTGCAAGAGAAAGAGAGAGTAAAAAGTGGGAGAGAGTAGAAGTTAAGCGAACGAAGCTAAGATTTTTTCGTTTGCAAGTAAATTACACTTATGAATCTCTGTCAGAATATCAAGAAAAAATTGCTGTTTTTTAGCTTCAACGCAATATTTCTCCCAACTTATTTTTAATCAAACTTTTTTTGTTATTTCAAAGTTCGGTCGCTACAAAGATGCTCCCAAAATATTCGAAACACTTTTATTATTTTTCTAATTCAATTATCCACATAGGAAGAAAAACCATTTCGGCCATTCTACTTTTCATTAATTGAGCAGGAAAACTCGCTCCCCGTCTCCCCGATAATCATCCATTTTCAAAATGGAATCTGTCAAATTCGGAGATAGAAAATCGATTTTCTCTGAGCAACTGCCTGCGACTGTACAAATCGAACAATCTTCGGAAGTTCAACCTCGATATATTAATGCAAGGCTTGTCTCATTATGCTTCGAGGACTAAAGTCGATATTGCGTTGATGAATTATTGTATCATTTATGTAAAATTTAACCTGTTTTAAATTATAGGTGAATGTTTTCGAATAGAAAAACAAGCCGTTAATTTGGATACTTATCTTCTCCCTATACTAGAGTAAATGTTTAGCTCTTTGGCCGGAGGCATATTATTCACAAAATTGCATATGCCACGGACCTACGTGCAATTTCTTGGAAAAGAAGGCTCAAAGACATCTAGAATATTGTGCTCAAGCTTCAGTTTCCTGTTTGGTGTCATATTTGAATATGATTACAAAAGTTCAGCTTCGGGCTACTAGTCTAATCCGAGGTAACTAACAGAAGGCTAGGTTATGCAGACAGGTTGAAGGAGCAATAAATATTTTCTATTATACGTTGATTTCTTGGGACGAGGAGGTGTTTATCTCATGTAAATAAACTGTTTACAGATTCGGATAAGACCCCCTTGGGATACATTTTTTAGTTATCTGGTGAGAGAAGGAGACGGATAAATGATGAAAAAAACTCATTATGAATCAGTCTTGATTGGATATCTGAAAGAAAATTATTTTCCTAGGATGGCTGAGTTTTGGAATGTTTTGTTCCACTATATTATAGCTTAGGTATAATTTTACACCAACCATTTGATCGCCTTTATTGCATATCGCTAATTTTATTTCCTTTTACATATTTACAGCTTCATTTGTATGCATTGTTTATAATATTCATACCTTGCTATTATTTTTAACAAAAGCGTTTGGATAGTTGTGATTTGGATTTGGTGGTCAAGAATGTCTAGATAGGTGGTTCAGCAAGATAGCCCACAATGGCTTTTAGTCAATTATCTTTATCTTTTTTTATGTTGTTATAATTTTCTTGGTGAAATGAAACTTTAGGCGAAGACTCCGACTAAGATCAAGGTACCTAGGTAGTCATATTCTCGCATCCTGCTAATTCCGATGAATACCCGAACCTGAAGTTCTCGAAGAGATGAAAGACTAATAAACCCAATGGTATGGTTTTCAACTCTGCATAATTTCCCTTTTTTTTCTTAACCTAAATGCTTATTGCTTATTTCTCTTTATGGACCTTTAGACCAGAAGGGTAAAAAATAGAAACCATAAATGCTGTCCTTCCCCAAAGTCATTCTTGCTAAAATTAAATTAGTTCCTTCGATTTATATGTAAAAATCTACTGATAGGCTTGAATAGAGGATTGGCTTGGGCTGAAACCTCAAAGTTTCTTTCAATGAATGTTTAATCGCTGATTCCTTATCAATGAAGACCATTTTTTCTCTTTAAAACCCGGGTCAATTAATGGGTGTTTCCCTCCTTTTGGTAAAATCGGCTTCTAATAAGCTTTGGTAATTCCCAAAAGGCCAGATTCAATTGGTTAGTAAAATAAATGGAACATTATTTCATCCAGCTTCGAAAAATGTATTCCCTCAGTTGATTTTGGCATCCACAACATCCTTATACATATTTTGCAAACCACACATACCTACACAGAAACACACGCCGACATCGTACGCATATATAAAGGTTTTTTTCCTTATTGTATATTAGTAGAAAACGAAAACCATCGAAGGCAGCCTAAGCAAGAAATTTGTGAGGAGTGCATTAAAGTGTTAGAGTTAGGGAAGGTGAAATTATGCAAAAGTTATATAGGTTCTGAATAGTGCAAAAAGTTGAATAATTTGGGTTTTCGGGAGGAAACGCTATGCAACTCTCAGGTTCCTGTGAATCTGTGTGTAAATTTGTGAGTTTGGTGCAAGTGATAGGCTGTGCAGGGTAGATTTAGTTAAAGTGTTGAAGGGAAGAAAATAATAGATTTGCAGAGGAATGTTTCGGGCTTAATGATCAAGATAATCGTTTTTCCTAACTTTTTTTGTTTATTTTGTTTGTATTTTTTGGCGATCAAACTATTGTTGTCTCTTTTGTGTTACTTGCACTCTCAATTAAAGCGGTGGTTAACTTTAAGGGCTGGATATTGTATTTACTTCATTGTTTTAACTTTGTTTAATGTGTATTTTCTGTAGTATTTGTTCTTCTGGTTGAAGGTTATTATAAATTAGTAATTTGGGTCCAAATCTGGGTTGTTTTCTCTATTTCAGGTATATTTATATCAATTCCTGGTTTGTTTCCATTTTCGGGTTATAATAGGAACTTTAATGCTTAATTTGCATCTTCGTCACCGTTTGTTAGCTTTTTCATGCAGCTCGGAAGTTTTGCGTTGCTTGGATTCATGATGTTGTTTTCTAATAGCATTATTATTTATTCATGCTTTTTCTATCAGTTTCTTTGCTCTATTTTCCAGTGTTTTATTAATTGGGTCCATTTCAGCTTCGCGCCTCTCTATTCATCTTGTTTCTGTGACTAGGTAAATGCATTGGCTCTGTACTATCTACATTTAGAGACACTGAAGAAGGGATGGGTGTTGGGTGGATCAGCATCTCTCTCCTCATTTCTAAATAGATCTTACTTTTGTTCTTATGTAGAAGTTTTCGTAATATGTATAGAATTCATGCTGCCGCTCAGATTCTTTGGACAGTACTGTGACGTGCTTCCTTTTCCCAGTCGAAGTAATTATCAAACCGAAAACATTACTCTGTAGTGTAGTGATATGTTTTATCCACCAATATGACATCTGAATGTATGTTTTTCCCTAATAGGACAATTCTAAATTTTCCATCATTCCTACCCATTCCCATATAGCCTCGTATTCTTTGATCTCTTCTATTTCTGCAGCAGTCATGCGACCTTAAATCTTTTGATTCTTTCCTCGCATTGTACATATAATCTGTTTGATGTCACCTGCGTATTGTATGTTGAGGCCGGTGGGGTTCCTCGGTGCCGGAATGTCCACCGTATATATTGAGACTGTCCTGTGCATTCCTTCTCCGAAAGTAATTTCTGCTTGTTATTTACCACTATACTTCTATAGGTTTACCTCTCTATGACCTAGTCAGAGAAGTTCTCTTTTTGTTTTCCATTATTTTCAGATGTAGAATTTTATACTGAATTTCCCCCGTTCAAACTTTGTCAAACCCTTTAGCGACATCTCGAAACACAGTTTACACAACATGAATCTCTCCTTTTTTGCTTAGGTGATCTTCTCAGTGATCAAGCTGATCGTCATATCCATGCTTCTTACTTTTCTGAATCCCGAGTGTTGTAGATTGTAGCGGGTGTCTTCATGCAGGTGTTCCGTGAGTCTTCCAATGAGTATTATTTCGAAAAGTTTCCAACCAAATTCTAAAGAATAAATTGGTTGGTAGCTCTTTTTACTTCTTAGGGGTTCCCCAACTTAACGGTTATGAATATATTTTTATTCGTTTGTATTAAGGTATCCGGTGTTGAATCAAGCATTAACGATGCTTTGTATTCCCTCTAAAATGCCTCCTGAGGCTTTGGTGTAGTGTCCTACTTCCATATGCCTCCTTTTGTCCACCTGGTAATTAGGATGCGTTCTATCTTTTAATTCCTAAAGATGGTCGGTTATTTGGTTCAGAATTTCTATATAAAATTGTTCGCTTTCTTCTTCCCTTATGTGGAATTTCGATTTCTAGGATTCGCGGAAGATTGTTTCTATTTCTTCCTCTTTTTGGTTTTAATTCTCCTGCATTATTTGCTATTTCCATTTTACTAGGTGCAGCTAGCTACTCAAGTCTGTTTATTGGTTTACTCAAATCTCTAAGATAAGATTCTTCGTCTAGGTCTTCTATTGCTTCCTCCCATCTTTGTTCTTGTTGTACTCATATGAGTTTTTGATTTCTTCGATCTTTTATTCATCTTTGATCTATTTATTCTAATTCGAGGTAAAAGCGGTTCATGGATAGAGTCGATCTATAATGCAAGATGGTGGTGTACGAAGTCATTGAGGTCGTTTCTCGGTATCTCTGCATTTTTATGCTCAATATTGGAGCGCTTCATCAATCTCAACGAAATTCGTATCAATTATCAGTGGTGGAATGTAATTTTGTAGTGTCTCCGTGTATTTCTGCCAATTTTCTCAGTTAATAAATTTTCCCCGGGAAAAGGTTTGAATTGTGTTTCTATTGGCAGACAATGGTATACCTATATGATAACTGCATGGGATTACTTCTGGTTTCATGAGGTAATTGAACAGAATGTTGAAATTAACCAAAGAGGTATCTGGTTAAGGGCTGAACGTTCTGTGCTAAAGGTGGAGAAATTTGCATTTAGGCGATGAACGATATTCCTGTTCACTATGAGATTAATTATTCTTCCTATTTCGCTCTTTGTTCTGCACCTTTACTCTAGAATCTAGTGCTATCTAAAGTCATATCTAAAGTGATATCAGGAGTTCTTTGGTTGAATCTGAATAAGAAAGTGGTTACAGCCAAGTACTTGCTCCTAGGTGAATAATACCCAGTAGCAATTTTGATTGCACTTTGTTTCTCATTTTGGCGATATTTAATGTTCTTCTTTATCGTGATTGCTGCTCCATCATACCATTCTTCTCCGTGATTTCTAATTATGGTCTCATATTCCATATCTTTATATTTGTTCGAGGAATAAGTTCTTGCGTTTTTTTAATGTTGTGTTGATTTAAGTTTTGTTCAAGTGATTTGTGCACATATTAAGAAACAATAATAAATAATGAGAGCAAAATTTGCAAAGGTTAGGCTACGTCTCTTAACAGCGTAGACTATTAGGCTTTTGCTTAGGCTACGTCTTGAAGTTGAGTAATAAGTCATTGCGGTTTATTTAAAAGTTGTGTTAATTTAATTTATGTTCTGTACACCTCAAAATGGAATGTCAAGTTGAAAGGAAGGCACATTTTCGACACTTGTTATTTATTTTCAATCGAGACGGGAAAGCTCGTCGCGATATTTGTACTGTGTACGGAGAAAATGCTTTATCAGAAAGGACAGCTCAATGGTGGTTTACACGTTTCAAAAACGGTCATTTCAATCTTCATGATGAAGAACGTTCTGGTCGCCCTATTGAGGTGGATGAAGATCGATTGAACGACCTTCTTCATGAAAATCCTCGTGTGATAAAAAAAACTGCAGTGAATCACCTTAATTCGATGGAGCAAGTTAAAAAACTTGGTGCATGGGTTCCACACGCTCTGAGCGAAAGCAACAAACTTCAACGCTCCACGATTGCCGCAGGTTTGCTTGCTCGTCACAAGGCTACTCATGGATATAATGACACAAGTTTTTCTAAAATTGTTAATGGTAATGAATAAATTTGATAAAACCGGAATAACTTATTCCTCAACCCATTATGTTCTCTTTTTGTATTCACACCCTGTTCTGAGTTATTGAAAACAATGGTTTAGCCCAAATAAAAAACTACTTCCCCGATTAAAGCACGGACTTCATCCACGAAAGACGATGTTGTGTGTGTTGTGGGATTGTGAGGGCATCATTCTTTATGAGCTACTTGCGAACAAAGAGATTTTCAATATAGAACCTTACGTTCAACAAATGTATCCACTCGCCGAAGCTCTTCGTGAAAAGCGACCTCATCGACGCTATGGAGTCCTTCTGCAACTCGACAATGCTCGTCCTCACATAGCCAATATGACAAAAGACGCCATCCAAACGCTTAATTTGGAAATTTTGCCGGATCCTCCATATTCGCTAGACTTGACTCCATCGGATTTTCATCTGTTTCGATCGGCGTCAAACAATTTGCGCGGCGTTTCGTTCAATACTGTTGTGGAATTAATAACCTGGTTAGACGGATTCTTAGAGTCCAAATCCAAAGATATTTATTGTAGAGGCATCGAAAAACTAGTTGAACGTTGGAAAGAAGTCGTAAATAAGAACGGAGAATACATTATTGATTAAATTGCATATTGTTATCAATTGAAAATAAAGTTTTTCTAAAATTGTTAATGGTAATGAATAAATTTGATAAAACCGCAAGAACTTATTCCTCAACCCATTATGTTCTCTTTATGTATTCACACCGTGTTCTGAAATTAAAATTTTATCATGGTCCCTCTCCATGAAAATGTTTCCGTAGGATTTGTTTTGTTGTTCCAGTTGTCCATATTAAAGTGCAAGATTGTCAACTTATTTCAATGAATATTCAATCTTTATTATTCATCAGTCTTCTTTTGTTTCTTTTAGGGCAGAAAGCCTTGTTTAACTGTATGCTGTGCCTCTGTTTTCTTCCTCTGCATATTTTTTCATTTGTTGAGCCGGTATTTTGTTTCTCGTAGGGCTTGGACGATTTGCATTTATGTTTCATTTGTTTTTCTTTTATTAATTGCTAGCATGGTTTGTGTGGTCTCTTTTCCTGTCTCCATTGTCCTGGAGTCTACAGAGCTTTACCTCTCTGAGTCCTCCGCTTCTTCTGTATCATCAAGTCTATTTGTGACTTATTTTCTTTCTTCGTGTGTTCTGTTTCACTGTCATTCTTTAAGTGGCACATTCGAAAAACTTCAGCTGAGTCCGTTTTTTTTTTTTTGCATCTTTAACTCGAGAAATTCATGTTTCTCTTGGGCAGAATTGATTACTTTGTATAATCTTGGTGCAATAAGTTTAGTCAAGTAAACTTAAATTATGCATGTCAAGATCTATCCGTTTGATTTTCCTACAATTTGCAAAATTTTCCTATTTTTACTTGAAAGAAGCTCCTTAAGTTTGCTTGCGTCTACTGAAGAAATGTTTTAGTCCTATTGTTTTGATCTTGTTTATCTAAAGTTATATGCTTTGCCATTAGTCAACAAAGTGACATTGTATATTTTTAAGTGATTCTTCGTTCTATTTTTAATTCTTTTATACCGGTGCTCTACTTGTAAGCATTCTAAGCACTCTTGTTTGATTTTATCTGCGCAATTTGGTTTCGTGTGGAATAATTGGGATGGCGCAGGATGATTTTGTTAGACAGGTTGTAAACAAACCCACTAGGAGTGGTAATATATAGATTTAGTTCTAAAGAATAGAAAGGATAGTATTAAAGATATTAAGATTGGGGAAAATTGGGGAAAATGCGACCAGTGCGACATTAGATTTAAGTTAAAATGGACGGGGTTCTCATTAGAATAAATAAGGTTAAAATCTCTGACTTTTGAAAAGCGGATTATAGTGGTCTGATGAGGTACCTGGAGACTAACGAGTTAAATCAGGTATAAGACTATGAGGTCAATAAGGTCCAGCGAGGAAGAAGCTAACATTTGGTAGAGAAGATCAGTATATGAGGCTGTTGTTAAGCAAATAAATGCCAGATATTATATGAATATTTCCCTGGGGAAACTAGAACGAGAGCTATCGACTCTAAATGGTTATCAGAAAAGAGTAACGTCATTACCATTAAAAAGGGTATTTATATGAAATTGGAAAAGGGTGAGGAACATCTAAGGCAAAGATATACTGAATTAACTCAGGACATTAATGAGTTAATCAGGATAGTAGAAATAAATTATAAAATTAAAGTGGAAAATAAGGCTAGAGAAGATACCAAAGGTTTCTTCCGAAGATACAGGACTAAGAATATAGGTAAAATAAGACCACTTAAAACCACAGATGGAGAGATAGTTAGTGGAATTGATCCAATGGCTCGGATGTTAAATAAATATTTTATGTCAGGATTTACACAAGAAGAGTATCTAATAGTACTGGGTAATGAGGAGGAGAAATCAGACGATATTTTAATTTGTCTCAACAGACATAGAATTAGATCTATTAAAACATCGGGCCTGGGAGAGATATTTTCGATGAATTTGAAGGAATGTAAAGATCTGTTAACCAAGGTTATAATAAGCATATTTAGAAAATCGTTAGAGACTAGCATTCTACCAAAAAGGTGGATGAAAGCTAATGCGCTAGCCATATTTATGAAGAAGAATTAAAGGATTATGTCCTATTACATGCAAGTTTAACATCAGTGGTGTAGAAAATGATGGAATCTGTAATTGCGAAATCTATTAGGGATATTTAGATAAACATATGTTGATTAAGGACTCTCAACACGGTTTTAATAGAGATAACTCATGTTTGACTAATATGCGATCTTTTTTATCGTAAGGTTTACGATGGTACCAATAGAAATGATAATTACAATATTAGTTATTTGGATTTAGTAAGGCTTTTGACAGGGTGTCACATATATGAGTTATTTATACAGTTAAATCACATGGGGGCGATGGAAGGATTATTAGGTTCTTTGAGTCGTAGTAGCGTGGTGGCAGGCATTAAAGTGTTAGTACAGAAGGGCTCTCAACTGAGTGAAGGAATGTTATCAGTCAGGTTCCTCATGGGTCAGAGTTGGGGACGCTGTTGTTCTTGATTTATATTCATGATCTTGAAAGATATATGTAAGTAGAGACCTTAGCAAGTTTGTCGATGTCACTAAGTTGGGTAGAATTATAAGTTCAAACACAGATGGTGTAGCTTTACGAGGTGAATTGCTCAAATTATTCCCATTGTCTGGAAAAGCCAAATGGAATTTAACATAAGCAATAGGAAGGTAATGTACTTATTATATGTAGAAGTATTCCAATAAATAAATATAAATTGAATAGAAGAGAGTTAGCAATGTCATGAAGAGAGACTTAGGGTTCTTTCTAAGGGCCTATCTCCTGCCTAAAAATCAGTGTTTAAGCGCTATAAAGAAAGCTAATAGGGTACTAAGGTGTATTATAAGGGGTGTTAGATATACAAGTGCTGAAATGATTCCGAAACTGTACCAGAATTAGTCAGACCTCAGATTGACTATGCGGGTCAACATTTGATTAGCGTATTATAGGATGGTAATTGGTTTGCTTGAGTTTGTGCAATGAAGGATGACTAAGATGTTTCATGGGTTGAGAAGCTTACGTTTTTGTGAATGTGTAGGAGACTAACTTTGCATATTTTAGATAGAAGAAGAGTTCGAAGGGACATAATTAAGGTCTTCCAGTGGGTAAAATTTCAAAATAGTAAAGACATAAGTTCTTATATTTAGTGAACAAGAAAGGACACGTAGCAATGGACTTAAGATGGACAAGTTTAGGTTTACGAAAGAGATTGTTAGATTTTTTTTACTAATCGCTTGGTGGATGAATGGAATAGGCTCCCTAGTCCTGTAATAGGAACGTCTTCTATGGGAAGTTTAAAGAAGAGATGGGAAATTTTGTACGGATGAGGATGCTACGTGAAACTGAACTTGGTGATGGGAACAGAAGCTTTCTTATATAAGTCAGTAATTAGCCTGTGGTATGCTCCTCATTTCCTTATGTTCTTATTAATTATATCCATCAAATAAATAATAACACGAAAAATGCTGCTAGCCTGTGAAGCTGGGTCCCCACAGGCTTTAAAATTGCATCGCGTTTCGCAATGAAAGTAATGTGCTGGGGTATCGTGGCCCCCGTGCTTTCAGGATGCTTAATGTTAAGTGGTGGGAAATCTCTGAGGCAATTGGAGCATTATTAAATAGTAAGAGTCTGAGTGAGGACTGTTCTTTAAAGCTGCATAGGTGGAAGCTGGTGTAAACTTCTGTATTTGAATGTTAGACTACGATTTATAATGAGAAATAAATCTAGACTGAGAGCAGTGCAAATGTAAAACTTGAGAGGGATGCTCGTTGAGAGAAACTGTAAGAGGTGTGTATGTTTTGAAGAAGGGTGTGAATTAGGTGGTTACGGAAAATGTTCTGAAGTGGTTTGAAAATATGGAGAATGGATGGAAGGAGAATAGTAATGGGAATATAAAAGAGTGAGTGTCAGCGTTAGAGAAGGTTTGAAAGACTGTGTGAATAAGTGTTTGAGAGAGAAATAACCAAGAAGGGAGTGAATGCTATTGTGTATGATGGGTGCTCATGGATGGGGCTTTATGATGCGTCGTGCTGGGGGCCTACTGCTCAGGGAGGAAGTCTGAGTGGGCGAGAGGCTACAACACATAGGACCCCATCGCCATGAAGAGCCTTGCGCTCTGCAAGTGCCCTCTTGCTTCCGGTTCATCGCACTCGTATCTGCGGCCTGTGTTATCCTACCTTTTCTGAGGCCGCTCCTAAGCTCTGGAATAGTCTGCATCCTTGCATACGCTCCTCTTCCCCGCCTGCCTCTGAAAAGAAGGCTCTGAAAATCCACTTCCAATATCACGCCCTTTTCTAGTCGATTGACTGGCGCCATGCGAGAGCTTCAAGATCTTAAAGGGCGCCATCTAAAATATTCTATTATTATTATTTAAGATTTAGAAATTTTAATTTGCCATTTCTTAATTAAAGATTCAGCAATGACTCATCCTTCACTCTACAACTCTATTATTTGTTGCCTTACAAGCTGGCTAAACCTTACAAAATACAGGCCCTTCTCCTGGCGCTCAGATTTGCTAAATTTTTAATAAAAAAGTCCTAAATCAAAATTAGTAAATCTGGATTGCTGAATCTTTTATTAAGAAATGCTAAACCAAAATTGCTAAATCTTAAGTAATAATGATGATAGAATATTTTAGAAGAGAGGACGACCTGGCACTCACAGCCTAACCAGACCATGCCTAAAATTGTCAGGAGTAATGTGGAACCGGCAGCCACTACGCAGATCACCATTGGGGCTACTAGTGATGCACAAGTCTTCTCCCTTTTCATGACGGACCAGATATAGCTGAGATTGGCGTGCATACATGTACAAGGATGGCGCAGCTAAGGGCGAACATCAAGAATAAGCATAAGGCTACCTTCAGGGATATAGGATTATGTGAAATAAATGCCTTCTTTGGTGTCCTCATTATGAGTATGGTCCGTAAGGACAACTATTTGACGACGGAGCAGATGCGGTCTCACATCTACGAATGCCCCTTCTACAGGAGTAACTTCAGTGAACGTCGCCTTAAATTCATCTTCAGGGCACTTCGCTTTGATAACCCTAACACCAGGAAGGCGAAGCTCAAGAAAGAGAGATTTGCCCATATTTGGAAGCTTTGGGATGAACTCATCCGGAATTTCATTATCAACTGAAGGCAAGGGACACACCTTACTGTAAATGAACAGCTCCTTGCATTTAGGGGGCGCTGCATATTCCGGATGCATATGCCGAATAAACCTGCAAAAGTGAGTACTAATATTTGATAGCAAATATTTCAAATTTTTCTTTTCTTTTGTTTCCAGATATAGATTTAAGCTGGTTATGGTGTGTGATGCCGACCCCTACTATTGTCTGAATGCCATCCCTTACCAGGGTAAGGGAACCATTGACTAGGACAGAGGGGTCTCTTTGGGTGAATATTTTATTCTGGAGCTCGTGGCACCCTTCAAGCGTGCAGGACGTACTGTGACCTCTGATAACTGTTTCACCTCCTTGTCCTTAGCCAAAGGCCTAAGGAGGGATGGCATGCACCTGGTTGTCACCATACGTCCTAAGCCCTACCTCCGATCTCAACTTATGAACCACAGGCTGGAAGTTGGTGAGTCTGTGGCAGTGTATAATTATGCAGAAAAGACTACTCTTCTCGCCCAAAAGGTTAGTTCCACAAAGAGGATCCAGATTTTGTCAATAATCCACCACAAGCCGAGTGTTGTAGAGAAAAAGAAGACAGACCTTCATATGTTTTACAACGCGACAAAGGAAGGTGTCGATACTTTCGACCAGCTGTGTTCTCTGATGTTGTGCAGCCGAAAGACAAGTAGGTAGCCCTTGTGCTTGTTTTTTCATGGAATTATTAATATTATTGTGAATAACTCTTACATTGTGTATGCCCACCGGCTTGAAAATAAGGGCAAATCTAGGAGGAAGTATGCACTAGATTTAGTAGTGGAGCTCTGTCGACCATATCCTAACTTTCTGCTAGGCCAGGCGAGATACCTTCCAAGGGAGGTGGTCTTTATTATTTGCAGTGTCATTGACATTACATAGAAGATTCTGGTGTAGTGAGCCCTCAAACAAAGAGTTATAAGCGGCAGAGGTGCTATCTGTGCCCAACTAGTGGCACTTCAAGGACCCAGGTACTCTGACGCAAGTGTCAAAAGTCTACCTGTGTGCATCACACCAGACAAATCTGCAGCTCATGCTATAAATATCAATGTTAAGTTTATCGTTTTGCACTATTTCGTCATCATAATTTCGTAAGAAAATTTCAATAGATCACGAAGTTTGATTTTTTTTTACATTGTAGACACTCTTTGCTGCCATTAGTAAAGTGCCATTTATCTTCTATGTTTCTTTTCTTTTCAAACAATTTTTTTTATTGTGTTTAAGATAAATTTCTAGCCAAACTAACGATTTATTGCTATTTTTCACGGGCCACATGACAGCAAAGAGCCTGTAGTCTCGACACACATAATTACAAGGAAGAAATGTATTGATGAAGTTCTCACCAGGCTGGTGGTTGGTGCATGAGGAAATTCGTTACTTTTTATACAGCATGAAGAATGGACAATTTCTGTCCATGTCTATGGAGGAAAAGCGACTCAAGCACACCAAGAAGCTGATCAACATGTTGAAACACCCGCTGGAGCCAAAGATGTTGTAGTTATTCTCCGATAAGAAGAAATTCTGTCAAGATCAATCGATCAACTCCCAAGCAACAGATGTTTCGCTGTCGCATCTAAGGATGTGGTCAGAGCCATGCAGATCAAACTTAGCAACAATCATACTTTTTGGTGTTGTCAGCAGCGACGATAACGTCATGCTACTCCAATTATTTTCAAAGTGCCTCGGGGCTCAACACCGACGGGTGGTGAGGCCCTGGATCGACCGATTAGCTACAGGAAGGCCTCCTTTCGTGTGGCTGCTATACTCTGCGCCCAGGCACACCGGCCGAAAGACACTGGCCTGACTGTTCGAAAAATTTCTTCGATCACACAGGACTTGACATTTGGAATACTAACTCTCTTGACTACACCTCGACCAATTCTATCTGAAGGCCGTGGTGTAACGAGAGCCTAAAACATCCAGCAGCTAATCGAAGGAGCTGGAGGCCAGCATCAACAAGGCTTTAGGGGACTAAAACGGGTGATAGTGAGGAAGGCTTGTGTTCGTTTCGAGGTCACCTGTAAGCTGGTATCGAGGACACAGACATGTTTATCGAGATAGATCGACAGTTCATGTGATGAAGACAAACTGACCTAAATTTGACGAATATTTAAGCTTGTAACAGTAATCATGCAAATGAATAGCGTCCGCTCCTTGTATTTACTATAACAAATAATTTCAACTGAGTTATAATCTACGTATGATTAAGTTTTGACATTAATATAAAATGCAATACTCTTTTCACGTTAAACTCTACCTATATTTGTTTTATACACGCTCTGGCAAACATTTACCTGATTGCCCCAAATAATATTTGGAACAATCGCCAAAAGTGGAGAGTAAAAAAATTTGGCTGAAAAGGAAGTACGAGCGAATTCCTGTTATTAAAAGGAGAGTGAGGTGTAACACGGTAAAATGACTTTTTCGCTAACTAGATTTTTGACATACGTCACAAACTTTGTTATTCTCATAACAAAGTTTGTGTCGTATGTCAAAAATCTTAGAAATTTCTGTGTCCCAAAATTCCGGACTAATAACGCAAAGCGCACGAAGAAGAATATAAAAAAGTTTTAATATTAATAATATGATGTAATGAGTAAAACTGAATACCGAAAGGGGAATTAGTCGGCTTATCTTAGACATAGAATTTGAAATTATAATGAGTGAGGTGTATTGTGAATTTAAAGAAAGAAAGTATTGCATTCTGTTTTAATTCAAAAGTAAATAAAATTGAAGGTAGAAGTGATTTAAGTTTATTAAAAAAAAGGTTTATATTTTCCGAATTGGGCCATAAGCATACAATATCATCAATGTATCGAAATCAAATAATAAGGAAATTAATAATGAGGGGAGGTAAAGCGGTTCAAAACTGTTCCATATATTTTAGATAAAACGGGGGATAAGCAGCTACCCATAGGTAGGCCAAATTTTTGGCGAAAGTATTAGCCATTGAACTAAAAAGTAGAGTAAAACAAAAGCGAATAGCGAAGACCTAGATCACGGAATGGAAATGAAATCTTTAACAAGAGCAGAGAAGCTCGTGTGTTCCTCTTTTCTCTCTATACACACACTTTTTCTTCAATTATTTCCTTCTTGATTTCTCTACCAACAAGAGGTGGGATGGCGTAGCCGGGTGTAACACAATTAAAAATTGCAGAACTGAAATAACCTCCCCTTCTTATGCCAGGTTATGTAACTAATATGCGATCACCTCCTATCGTGGAATAGGTCACCTTTCCAGACAATACGTCTATATATACATATATTTATCTATTGGTTGGTAGGAAAGAGATAAAAGCCACGAGAATATGTATATATAAAATTATATACACATATATTCTCTAATGTACGTACGCCAACTTCGCTACGTACAAGTAAGTTCACTTGGTAAAAGTAATCCGTTGATTACGAGGTATAAGATTACGATTTTAATAAGGAGGCCGATAGCGTTTAATGAGTTTACCAAATTGGAGTTCAAGGATATATTTAAATAGTGAAAACCATAAATATAATTTTAATAAGTCACTAGTTAACATATATATATATATATATATATATATATATATATATATATATACATACTGAAAATCTAGGAAATGTAAATAAGGATAATACTGACAGACTATAGAAAATTGGCAATCGGGTAACGTTAATTACTTGTTAATTAGCTTTTAAATGGGATACTATAAATCAGTTATACAGAAGGAATATTAAAAGTCGGACAGCGGGTTGATTAACGGAAGATACAATCAAAGGTTGTTTTACCTTGAAGGGAGTCCTCGAGGAAGGGGACTCTTTTAGTAAGTCAGCGCGAAGGAATGGAGACGAAAAATGGTCGTGATTCTCGGCCTAATATCCTGATGGTAACGAGGATAAAGGCGGCGGGGATCACAAGAGGAGTTCACAATCCTCCTTGAAGACAGACGATGGCACCACTGCTCCAGAGAATTGCAACCTCCAAAAATCGAGACTCTGACGCGGCTTGGCGCGAAATCTCACACGGAAAACTGGAGATCCTTGTGGGGAGGATCCAGATAAGATGAGAGGAATCTCAGCCAGTCTATCGGGGACGAAACGATGATTCGAGGCTTGCTCTGAACAGAGTAATTCTTCAGAAAAGAGATGGATCTGTCTGGTGAGATCCAACCACAATGGTATACGCGAATACCAGGGACTTAGGGAAACAGACACACGACCTGAACAGAAGGAGACGAAATCTCAAACTCAATCTCTCAATCTTTGAAAAAACCCAGGTTATTTATATGATGGCCATTTTTATAGTGCTCGATCACTGGAAGGCACAGATGTCTATGTGAAAGCTTCCAGCGCCTAGAGGGATTAGCTTTTGTCGTCTGACACAGGTCTTAATCGTGTCCAACGATGTGGGTGGGATTTTTCGGCTATCCTTTTTCCGTATACGGAGATTAGCATTTCATCGTGAGGTGAAGGCTTTTAGCGTCTAACTTAAGTACACCTGTGAGTCGCTCACCGATATTCAAACCTTTTCTTCTTTTATTTTTCTCCTTGGATACAGAGATTACTCCATGTGGAGTTATACTTAGGAGACATAGGGGGGAAAGAATTGACGAAGCAAATAAAGGGGATATTCTACTTGGCGCCCTTTTCCTTACACCTCCTCTACTCCTTAGTGGATCCGCCAATCTCTAATTCTGTTTATTACCTTTTCTACCCATTTTCATC
The DNA here is from genome assembly GCA_963969495.1 of Ceratothoa steindachneri. Taxonomy (NCBI): domain Eukaryota; kingdom Metazoa; phylum Arthropoda; class Malacostraca; order Isopoda; family Cymothoidae; genus Ceratothoa; species Ceratothoa steindachneri. The sequence goes on from OZ018318.1 coordinate 38,855,855, forward strand.
TTTTATTTTACCTCTCCAAAAAGTTTTTGGTTGCTCAGCGCACTTTCGGCCTCATATCAGAATCTAGCTGAGAGGCATGGTACATAGTAGGGCCCGATGGCTATGGGAGGTATTAAGTACAGGGTGTGGTGGTTTGCTAAATGTCTTCGCCGCTCCAATTCCACATAAGTTGTGGCTACACCGGCCTCATCCTTTAAGGGTTAAAACGGAATGACAAAGTTTCCATTACGGCAGATTGGGTTGTCAAGGCCTACTTTAGCTCACATCATCAGGAAAACTACGTATAAATGATAGGTTTAGAGATGATTCTGATCCTTGAAGACTATTCCTTTTATGACTCATGGCATTGGAATGTTATAGTATCTACGCGCCTTCATTGTTCAACTTTATTATTGTTCCAACGATTGGAAATAATTGATATCATTATCTGAAAGGAGATTTACTTCAAAATGCAGGCCTCGTCGCTCCTAAGTACATGGTATGGTGGAGTGAATCAAAGTACGTCTTAAACCATTAGAGGGGCTCCATTCCTAGATACTATCCCCAACTAATATAAAAGCTTGCTTTATTCTTACTGGAAACGCCCTTGGGTAGTTCTGCCTCTGAAAACGTGGCCCACTGAGCTTTCTAAAGTCTTTCCACCTTCGTTTAGTAGAGAGGAAGATTCCCTCACTCCTATGTTTACGGATGAGGTGTTTTCCTCTTACCCAATTCCTTGCTTCTCCCCTCGAAGGACTACTCTCATAGAACTGTGAAATCTCCCTTTTCATTTTCTAAGGGGATTGCAAAAAAGATTGAGCAGGAACCCAAAAGCGTTTGCTCCCGATGGTAGTGGTTTGATTGGCTGAACCTCTTAGATTAGCAAGGGGCCGGGGGTCCACAAGGCCACGCTTTCTTGTCCTAGTAAAGGACAAGCGTGTGATGACGCTCTCAAGAGCCGGCATGCCCATGCCTCTTTCTTTCCTGATCGTGGTTGGCCAGCCAGCCCCGATGACCTTCGAAGCATGAATATGGTGAGTACCCGGTAGAGTTTCCAGAAGTCGCAAGATATAAACGAAAGAAGGCCACCCCCGAATGGTTTGCTCACCTCACTTGCTTCTTTAAGTAGCGGACCACAGAAGAATCTTGGTAGGTTCGACCTTGAAAGTTTTGTTTTTTCATTAGAAAATATGAGAATTCGATTGCCCTGAGTCTTCAACTCGGTGAAAAGGCGCCGAAAGCCCTGCCGACGTTGTCGGTGGGCAAATATATTTTCACGCACCTCAAGCTCTTGCCATCCTCTTCCTAGACGCTTTTGGACATCGCGGCCACCAAGAAGTTCTTCATCTTCGCGAGCGCAATTATTTGGAACTTCGGAGCAATTTTGAAGGCCTTTTTCACAGCCAAGCTGTTGACCACTTGAGGTTAGCCTGAACGAGGTCGATCTTTTAGGCTTTCTGCGTTTTTTAGCTTCTCCGCGACTCTGTGGCCAGTCATCCGGCTGACGCTGAGCGGCTTGGTGATGTCGGACTTGCCGTGGCCGGCGCTCAAGAGATCAGAAATCTCGATTATGTTCACTTCCATCTCGACACACCTGAACACAAAGGAAAGGTCTTTTTAATGACACCTGCTAGAGAGGTAGAACTTTAAGTTTCTTTGACATTACTTTTTCTCTCACACTTAAACCTCTCGAAAAACAAAACGAGTGGAACAGAACTATTGCAAAACTGGGTATGAATGATGGCAGTGAGCATCTCAGCCCGTTAAACCTTACACCAAGGAAACGAAAACACACATTTGCCACGTTCTCCCTCATCCTTACTATCCATCTCATATTCTGGCTTCTGTTTATCTCTTATTTCACTGCAACATTAAATATATGAGGATCGAGTGTGATATTAATGGTTCTATTTCATTAAAGATGGATAAGACACCCAGTTCTACTCACCTTTTAGGGAAAGAAAAATGGAGGTGTAAAGTGGTCACGTCACTCCCAAGTGGATATACCACGACCACCCGGCACACAAGCAATCCTTGTGTAGCACCTTAACTGCTTCATGGGCGACTACCACAAAAGGGGTACCATAAAATTTCGACAGCATGAATCAGCCTCACTCTGCCCTAACTTGATCCGTCAGACAGTCTCATTGCGGTCGGTGGGAGCCAAGATTATCTTCTCCGGGAGAGCAAAATAACAACAACAAACAGATTTACTCCTGGGAGTTGTTTGTATTAATAATGTTAATTAGTTTATCGATTAAAGTTGATATTTAATATAATTGATAATGTTCCCTTTACTTTTAATGAATTCTACAATAATTTCTTGAGTAAAAAAATCGATATATGATTGGGACAATCAAATGCCACCATTGGCGACCCGAATCTCTAATTTTCTGCTGACTCACCCTCAGATTTGACAGCTGAAATCAGTCATTTCCGATTTTGGGTCGATTCGGGCAATTTCCAGGTCCAAGCCTAAGCTGCTATCAGAAACTGCATAAATGATGATTTATCCAAAATTAGTATTTTCTCCCGGCATATCATTCCAAGACTTGTAGTTTTATACATCTCTCATACTTTATTTGTCGAATCCGTAAAATTCCTGTAGATGATATTTGGTCGATAAAATGTATTGAGAGTAAATATTGCTTCAGGTCTCATATTGGCTAAAGAAGCCGGCTATAGACATATAATAGTCTTTATTATTTGATGTTTTCTCGCATTTATTGTTTTCTTTCGGCCACTATTTAACAATCAGTGTTTACTGTGCCTTTAAATAACCCAAGACTTGTCTGTTATTGTTCCAGATGTCACCTACGTAGTGGGGAACAATAATTTCTTCCCCGAAGTCTGAAAGCTTATATAAGAAATTGCATAAAATGAGATGTGTTTTATTATCGCCCTCATATAAAATACTATTCCCCCCCCCCAATATAGTGTTTCCCACTTCCCTTCTGATTGCATCTAATTGTAACATCCTAAAAATTAGAATCGGATTTTGTCAGTTTATTTTTCATTTTTATTTCTGTGTCTTGAAACGAATATAAAATTTATTATATCTTCAGAAATAATATAATTCAAGTTAATTACCCTTTTTCAATGCTATTTTAAATCTCTCATTGATGTAATAGACTTCAGATTTTAAAAAAGCTCTATTAATTTGTAAATGCTCTACTCACGCTGCTTCTCTCCTCAGTTTGATGCTCAGGGATATAATTAATGTAAAAATTTCAAGCTGTAATTATTTTTCCTGACCGAATTACCTCATAATGATGTGCGCTTATAAGAATGTTGGGGGAAATCGGCGATGTCTAGACGTAATTTTAAACCATTTTCATTTTAATTTTAACCGGCCACATCGGGTGTGTTTATTCGACGGATGGAGCAAAACTTTAGCTTGACCTCATGGTGCCTTCCATATGCTGTAGTTATATGTGGGTGGTAAACAACATTAAATTGTATCTACAGTTCAGCATATTGGTGGTAAAATGAATAAAAATTTATTTTATCTTTCTAATTATGAACTCTTTTCCTTCATAATAAGAGATTTTTAACTCAACGGGTTTTTAAATTAAGATGGTTGGTAATTTATATCTATAATCATTTTAGATACCCATAATCGCCCCTCTTTCGAAGAATATTAAATGGAACTTTTGGCTTTCAGGAAGAAGAAATATCTTTCTAAATTTTCTCTAGTCAAACCCCACCACTAGCTCACACAGACAACCAAACGAGGAAATACTGCAATATTGCACGCGTGTCACAATTTATGCCTAAACTAGTTTGACTAGGAGTTAAATCGCATTAAATCACTCTTACTTTAAGCAACAAGGTATATTCCATTGTCTAACTGAATTTAGTTTAGGAACAACCAATTCGTCTCTAACATTTGCAGGGACAACCAAATAAATCATGCTCCACCTCCCAACCAGCCTCATCTGCCCTTTAAAAGTGGGCGAACACGCAATTCAGTTTAGAGACAGCCTAAATTAGCCTCAATACAAAACATATACATGTTACTGGTTTCTGGTAATGGATTCACTCGATGACAGTCCTATCATTTGCAACACACGCACAAAACACGCAGGCCCTACACCGCAACCTCAACAGCCCTTCACCTAACCGCCCTTCCCTCACCAGTCAAAAAACCCAGTGCTAACCAATGCTAATTATTCTTTTATCAGCATAAATCCTATTTCCAAGACATCTCCTCACACTCGAGTCACACGAATCCGCAAAATACCTCCGAATTTACCTCACTAAAATTCTACCAGCTCCCAATCACACTAACGAGACTCACGCTCAACATTTTCTAAATAAACATTAACGGTATGAGCACCAAACAAATGGACCTCAAGAAAGTCCTCATCAATCATAGCGTACATCTTGCTCTCATCCAGATACACAAATGACAAAAGCCTAATGACATACATTAGAGATGACATCTTTGTTTAATAGCTGCAGGAACAACAATACTATCTTCCTAACCACTAATCAATGTGAATCCAAACCTTTTGAGGACTTGAGCACGCATCAACAGAACATAATACACTTTCATGAACCTATACTTGCCTCCTCGTGCGTCCTTCCCATCAAACTACGAGTCCGCCCTAGACCTTCCCTCAAAATAGCGAGAAAACCCCCTTGTTGTGGATAACTTCAACGCTCAAGCAGTTGCCAGGCTAAAATCTTAAGACAAAGACACAAGAGAGCGCAATATCTCAGAACACTTAAACCATCTATTTCTCACGAAAGAAACTCTACCTTCTCATGAAAAGCCTTCAACACTTTTCCGGGCATCATCCATTTCCCCCAAATCTAGTCGCTAAAACTACGTGGGAACCCAGAACTGCACCATCGTCGTACCATCTCACAATCGCCATGCAAATTTCCCTTGAGAAACCCATGCCCGCAACATCCTCAGGACCTATACTAACTAAAACCGAGCTGAATGTGCTCGGTTCAGTAACTTTAGCAACAAAAACTCCAAGGTTCATTTTAGCGATATTTATAAATTCTTCACATATATTGTCAACAAACTCTCAACAGCCAGTTTAAAAAACATTCTTAGTTAAAACCTAATACACTACGAAGGAAATTATTCCGGGATAACAAACTGCTCGCAAAAAACCCCCCAGGAAAATCCTATCAAAAAATCTTCCCCCTCCCCCCAAAATTCAGCAGAGACTAAATTAAAAATGAAACACGTAACATACAGTGAGTGATTCCAAAACAGCATAGAGGAAAATGACATTGTTTATCGTTTATAGGCACTCTAAATCACAAAGGTGACACAGTAAGAAATTCCAGAAAACTATCTGGACACTTGCCGACACCAGCCACAGAGTCATTCTCGGACATATGAAGATTTATTTAATTGAAATTCAGCTAAATTTATTTATCGCTCCAATGACCTTATAATCTATATTGTTGAATGTTATTTTATAAGCCATTCCGATAATTTTAACATTCTCCGTTTATAAATTTGATCTTGTTATCAAAAAGCTTATGCTTAAAGACTTAATTGGCTATTATATTTTTAGTTCTATCTAATATTCAGTTATGAGTACCCAGTTTGGTTACTTTAATTAATTTATTGAATTTGTATTAAGACACTTTGCTTTCTTACCTTTTCTCTTCTTTATCTCGCTATTTTGCTGCTTTTCGTGTTACCCCTAATTTTCCTCTTTGGGCTATCTCCTTTTCTGTTAATATTTGTATTGCCTCTTTCTTTGTTCTTTATCTTTTCTGCCATTTAGATTTACCTTGCTCTCTCTCTCTCTCTCTCTCTCTCTCTTTTTTTTTCTTTCTATATATATATATATATATATATATATATTATACCGCAAAGAAAGAGACGATAACGGAATAATTTTTCTCTCGGAAAAATGTATTTTCCTAATTGCGAAAGAATCCGTGCCTGGGAGAAGATGAACCAGAAACAGTGAGGCAGCGAGCAACCGCTTCGGTCTCAATTAAAACAACCCCTTTAACCAATCAACTACGGAGGAGAACTATTAGTTCTTCTTTTTCACTTACTTTAACTTCATCCCTTTTTCTGTAGGACCCGTTTTACTTACTGTATCCTCATTTCATTATATTGAGGCTCATTTTTACTTCAACTTCATTAATTTAGGTTTCTACATTTTAATCTTAAGTAGCTTCATCACTTTCTCTACATAACCATTTTAAAATAGGGTAACTTTATCACTTTATGTGGGGCCTATTTTTCACTTACCATGAACTCATCCCTTTCTCTCGGGGCCATTTTACCATACCGTAACTTCATCATTTTAAATGAATGCCTCTTTTAACTTACCTAAACTTCATCACTTTCCACTAGGGAAAATTATCACTTACCATACCTCATCACTTTATCCGTTTGCCTATTTTCACTTAAGTTAACTTAACCACTTGCATCTTCACTTAACGTAACTTCACCACTTTCTCTGGATACCCATTTTCACTTATCGTTACCTCATCACCTTCTTGAGCTAAGCATTTGCAATTACCTTATCTTCATCATTTTCTCTGCGACCTCATTTTCATTTACTGTAACCTCACCACTTCCCCCTAGGGTCCATTTTAAGTTACCATAACTTGATAACTTTACCTTGTGAACCCTTTTCACTTTTTGTAACATCTTTTTTTTATCTGGAAGCTACGGTAAGAGAAATACCATAACTCCAACGTTTTATCTGGAGGCCCATTTTCACCTGCCGTAACTTTATCAATTTTACTGGACTTCCATTTTCAAATACTGTAACTTCACCACTTAGATGCCTCTTTTCACTTACTTTAACTTTATCACTTCCTCTGGAGACCGCCTTTAATTACCATTGCTTCATCACTTTGAAGGGAGGCCCTTTTTTACTTAACTAATCTTTATTACTTTCTCTTGGCGCCCATTTTTACTTACTATAATATCATCACTTTTTCTAGACCCAAATTTTCACGAATTCTATCTTCTTTGCTAAATGCAGGCTCATTTTCACTTACCGTAACTAAATTACTTTTGCTTGATTCACCTTCTCACTTGCCATAACTTCATTAACTTTACTATAGGACTATTTTCCCTTACCTCTACGTCATCACTATCTCTAGACTCTCATTTTAGTTTCCGTGACTTCATCACTTTCTTTGGCGGCCCATCCTAACTTACCAAAAGTTTCTCACTTTCTTTCAAGGCATATTTTCACTTACCCTAACCTTATAACTTTCTCTCTAGGTATATTTTTACTTGCTGTAACTTCAACAATTTCTCTCTATGTCCATTTCTATTTACCTTAAAGCCATAACTTTCTTTGAACACCAGCTGGTAAGAGAATGAACTAACGTACAAGAAATTGTACTGAAGTTAGTTGCTATGCAAACAATGTCAGTTTTCTCTACAAGAATCTTAAACGTTCGGTTCATTTTTGACACTTCATTTTTTTAGTAATTTGCTTATTAATAATAAATTTCGTTTAATTCATCTAAAATTGCATAAACTTTATCCATACGTACTCAATGCCTCTTTGTTATCTAGCACCAATTTGGAAGGGAATGGGATGATTCATTGCCGCCGACTCATCGCCGCAGACCCATCGCTAGCTAACTCATCGCCGCCGACCCATCGCCACTAAACTCATCACCGCCGACCCATCGCTAGCTAAAGCATCGCCAGAGTTATAATTTTCAAGTATATTATAGAATGTGTGCTTAAACTATAAATAAAAAGAGGAAAATATAAAAAATATGTATTTATTTATTTAAAAAAACATATATTATGCTTCTGCGAGTGTTATGTCTTATTTACCTTTTGATTCTTTATAAATTAATCGCAATTTCTATAATATAAAATATAACTCTAGCGATGAGTTGGCGCAGAGGATTTGGCGGCGTTGAAAGGGACCTAACCCATTTGGAAATCTGGGATTTTCTTGGAAAAAATTATGTAATATTTTGTGATATAAATCCAGAAGTTCTGACCTTTTTTCATTTACTATATATATATATATATATATATATATATATATATATATATATATATATATATATATATATATATATATACACTTAAAGTTTGAATAATAGAGTATGTTATTAATTAGTTAATCTTAACAATTGATCAAATTCAAACATTAAAACATATCACTCCACTATTCACATATAATTTCCGTTCCTGCTTTTATTTATTTTTAAATTTGCAGGAAAACGGACTTGTAACCACTTTTATTCTATCGTTATCTTAATTATTTGATATCTTATACAATATTTTTCCTCATCAGGATTACGCACCTTTTCACAATTAAATACATTAACATAATTCATGGCTGAAAATAAGCTCCAATTTTGGGGACCTTGGCCGGGAATTCGCCAGATTTGAACCCAATACAGAATTTGTAGACGATAATCAAACTGACGCTTGATAAACATAAGCCATCAAATTGTAAGCAGTTGTGAGTGTTTTTTGACATAAATGTAGCAATATCAATAAACATATCATAACATATGTTGTCTCCTGCATGCCAACATGAATTGAAGCAGTCCGAAAGAACAAGGGACATCATTGTATATTTGCCAACCTATCAATTGACTGTATTAATTAATGTAATGGCTTTGATCTCTAATTTTTATTTTACCTTCAAATTATCATATAAATCTACTAAAACAAAATGCAACTTTTGATTAGTTCTATTAATTTTTGTATATAGAAAAATATAATAGTCTCAAAACCTTTAGTCAGGACTTTATATATATATATATATAATATATACATATATATCCATAATTTAGTGACCTTTTAATAACTTTCAGTATTAATGAAAACATTGATTTGCATTGTAAGAATGGATTTAAACTGGCAGCCTTTCTTTGTTCATTGCTAGGTGTAGATGGTCAAGTTGGAAGTGTTTCAAACTTTTATTAGACAGAAACTTAGCCTATTTGCCGAATGAATTATTACTGAATTTACGACCTAATTATTGGTAAGTGAATTATTAAAACTTTTCAAAGTGCATCGATTAAGGATCCCCTCTCCAATAATTGAATTCAGAAAGTTAACCCTGATTGAAATAAAATGCATAACTGAGAGTTGAGAGCGAACAGAGCAGAGATAGAGAAATATAGTTCATAATCAAAGTATAGACAAAATTGTTAGTAATTTAACAATAAATGTGATTTAACTTAATTATAATTGAAGCTTGCGTTTTTTGTTATTCTTCCATACAATCCTATTATTTTAAACGAAGTCCTCAAAATTGCCATGCTATCAACATCGAGTGCTTCAATTTTACGCTTCTATAAAATAAGTTGAAGCCCTTTAATAAAAAATGTAATGTCTCCTAAATTAGTAAAGAAAAAAATTACTGATTTAAACCGTGATTCCTTTTTTTAAATATTGGCTGAGTCGACAGAAATGGCTTGTGTTAAGCGTTCATCTGTTTTTTTGTCGTTATTATAATTAATGAGAAAAGAGAAATGTTACAGTTCCAAAGCGTTATTCTTGCGACACTACCTATTGCAGGAGCGTTGTACAAATACATTAAATTATTTATAATGACATTTATGTTAATCTGAACAATTAAAACCGATGGAGTTTCAAATCTCTGTGAGATAAATTACTCGTTCTAGTAAAAATTGAAAAAAGATATTCCATATTTGTTTTTAGTTGAATGTAAACGCCATTTGCTTTATTTGGCTTGCTCTTATGGCCCAGAAGAATCATGCTTCAAAAATGGATTACTTGCTTAGAGTATAAAAGCTTACAAAGAGTCTGATAGGTCTCTGCTAAGAAGAGAATCTTATATGGAGAGATACTAGCTAATTAATGATAGGAAATACCTACTAAATTTAATTCTTCTGTCCTAAAGACGATGGATTGAAAAGATCAATTGTTCCCCCAAAAATTCTGAACCAATGAGTTTCGTTAAAGGTGCTTTCACAAACCGCCTCTTTGGTATATGACAAATAAGACTCAAGGGCCATTTTTGCCATGTATTTTCAGATGCAATGGACAAATCATTTTTAGATTTGTAATGCCCATTATTTGTTAATGTGAAAGAGTTAATCTAATTTTTCAAGATGATCCGGTAGATCATTCATTGCACATTGCTAAGTGATCAGGGAAATTTTGCTCTTATTATGATGAGAAGTTATGCAATTTTATTCAATTTTAAACCAATTGAACATAGATTTGGAACATCTATTTTCAGCACAGTTTGTGAGAAAACTTAAAGAAAAGGAAATATCAATATAGAGACATTTGCGAAAAGTGAAAGAGATAGTTTAAGCATGTTTGCAAGGAATTCCTTTGCATCCCCCAAAATATTGAGGGGTTAATAAAATTAAAAACATATCGATCGCCTTGTGTACATTTAATTCACATTACATCTCTCTCTTCTTATATTTCGTTGGAACTATCTGATCTGAAAGTCGCGACACTGCGAAATGTAGATAGTCTGCAGATAAGTAATGCTATCTTAGAGAGAGCGTTTCCATACTTAAAATGAAATTGATGCTATAATAAACATCATATTATGACTTAGAATCTTCTACCTCCAATTAAAAATATAATTTTGACTTTATAAGAAAAGTAATCGTGTCGAAAAGGATGTAGATAAAGCGGATCTCTGAATCTTATTAAGTAAATAAAATTGGAAATTTAATAACCAATTATATATATATATATATATATATATATATATATATATATATATATATATATATATATATGTGTGTAATAGCGGCCATAATGCTTAGGATTCCATTACAAAACAGAGTAGCGTCGAACCTACTAATGATAAGCACTGCAGGTTAATTACAAATATAAAATAAGCGTGGCTATAAGTCGTATTGTACATGTATATTTTACTTGTTAGGATACATGAAACTGCAATTTACTTACAAAAGAACATTGTTATTCCAAAAAATCTGGTGGTCAAAATGATCTGTTGGATTTCATTTCCTCCTGCCTAGGAGAGTGACCCTAGCCGAGGAGGACACAAGTAACATTTGATTAACTTCAATTTTGAAAAGGCAACGAATGAATGTTCGAATTATTCGCTAAACTAACAGCAGATATCAAAATACTCCTGCCGTAAACCAATCAGCCGCACGATTGGCCTTTTGGTAAATAAGGAAGGTGCATTAAAGCACTCGGATGCAGAAAATGCTAACCTCCTAAACGATCACTTCTCTTAAGGTTTCACTGAAGAGCGTGGTCCCATCACCCAGCCCATTGAGTCTTACTTGGGAGAGAAGCTGGAGGAAATGGACTTCACCCTAGCCGAAGTAGAGGATAAAATCTCCGACCTAAAGACGAATAAGTCTCCTGGTCCGGACGGGTTTCTCCCTAAAGTGTTGAAGGAAGTTCGTGATGAGGTGGTACCACATCTGACCACAATCTTCAACACTTCGATCAGGACTGGACGCGTTCCTGGAGACTGGCGTGAGGCGGAGGTGACTCCGATATTCAAGAAAGGAGACCAAAGCCAGCCGTCCAACTACCGACCTATCAGTTTAACCACGATAGTCGGTAAACTCATGGAAAGTATCATGGTGGACAATATAACGACATATTTGGAGTCAAACCTGCTATTGAAGAGTTTCCAGCACGGCTTCTGAAGGCACCACTCATGCCTAACGAACCTTGTAGAATTCTTCTACTTCGTTTTCAGTGAGCATAATCGGGATAAAGTGGTGGATGTTCTCTACCTAGACTTTCAAAAGGCTTTTGACAAAGTACCTCACTGCCGCCTTCTCTGTAAAGTGCGTGCGCTGGGCATAGACGGAAATGTAGCAGGTTGGATAAAGAACTGGCTAAGAGGCAGACGGCAATGGGTAGTGTTGAATGGACAAGCTTCTAAGTTGGCGCCCGTAACTAGCGGTGTTCCCCAAGGTTCTGTTCTGGGACCACTACTGTTCATCATCTATGTTAATGATATGGATGGTGACGTAGTTGCGAATATTACCAAGTCTGCCGACCATACCAAACTTGGTATGAACGTTGCAAAGGAAGGTAATACCGCTCAACTGCAAGAAGATCTTCGGAAGATTGGAGAGTGGTCGGACACGTGGCAAGTGCCTTTTAACATGAACAAATGCAAAGTGATAAATATCGGCCACCAAAACCCCCAATTTAATTATATCCTTAGGGACACTTCTCTTGAATCCACCGAACCTGAGAAGGACTTGGGTGTAACTATCACCAGTGACCTCAAGTTCTCGAAACAGTATATTGAGGTGGAAAAGAAAACCCAAAGGATGTTAGGTTATATAAAGCGACAGTTTGGATATCGGAACAAGGAAATAGTACTCTGTCGGTACAATTCACTTGTCCGAATGCACCTGGAGTATGCCGTACAATTTTGGAGTCCTTCATTTCGAGAGGAAGCGCAAGATTGGAACGCGTGCAAGCCACGGGAAACCAAACTGATTCCCTCTATCAGACATAAAATTTATGAAGATAGATTAAGGAAATTAGATCTGTTCTCGTTGGAAACCCGTAGACTGCGTGGTAAGCTCATCGAAGTTTTAAAAATAATTCAAGGGTTCGACAATGTTGAATACACGGATATTTTCACGGCTTTAAACTTAAGGTGAAGCGTTACAACAACGATCTATGTGGGAAATTTTTCACTTACAGTATCTGTGGTAGCTGGAACGCACTTCCGGTGGACGAGGTCAACACCAATTATGTTGACCAGTTCAAGTCAAGCCTAGACAAAGTCTTGAAAAGTAGCCGTTTAGAGAAGACGTAAGGCAATTGGCGGGGATGTGCCCGCTCGACAGCTAGTCCAAAGATACCCTCATTGAATGGACCGCAAGGTCTTCTAGGGTATATATTTTCCTTGTACCTTCTTGTAGCTCCCTGTATCTATCTTTATATCTATTTCTATCACTCCCACTCTATCTGTCTCCCATATCTCTTACAGGTATTGGAGTGGAAATGAGTTTCTCTAATAACTTTTACTTCTGAATCTCACAGAGCCCAATGATTTTGGTTCTTAGAAGAGTAGAGCTGCGAGGAGATGATCGTAGGTGAAACTCAATCCACCCTCTCAACCGGCAAGGCAGCAATAATCCACTCTTTACAGCCATCCTTTAACGGCTGCTTCATTAAATACAGGATGCTCCATGATGGAATTTGCAACGTCTTCTTCGTGTGTAAATTGAGCAGTTTTTTGATCTCTTAGCGAATCCATTTTCTTCTTATTCACCATCGTTCGGATCTCACGTTAAATAGGAGGTCCTCACTATGAAATAAATGCATTTTAAATGAGGCCAAGCCAATGATAAAACCAGTACCATTAAAAATATTGTGTATTTTTTTATTCTTATTTGTTCTTCCTTAAATAAAATTTGAAAACGAGGACACTGTCACTTGATATTACTTTAAAAAAAGTTGGGTGATATAGGAAGAGTTAAGTTATGTAGATTCTAAAGAAAAGGAATTAAAAGTTGGTTTTAACCAGGGCTAAATAATTGGCGAAAATGAAAGTGATAATAAAGAAATATTAAAGGGCGCGAACTTAAACAAATTGCAAGCAAATTTGAGTTATTTTATACAAACTTGTATTTTGTTAATTTGTGAAGAGCACAAGCCTTCCGTGTAAGGAAAGAATTACCTGTGATAAAACGGTTTGAGGCCGCTTAATTTCAACCGCTATCACATGCTTGCTCAGAAACACGTTGCTACCCACGTGCATCTTCGCCTTGAAGCCGAGCGCGTTATCGTCTCACCTGAGTCAATATTTAACCAAGGAGGTTCACTTCCCCCCCCTTTCCCGTTTCGCCCCATGTGCCGACCTCGCCAGATTGAGTTAGGCTTATGGGCAGATAAGGTATTGTTCTCATGGCGCAGCTGGGCATTCCCTCGAAGCCCCCACTCCATTGTCCCCTACGCCAAGGAGATGGCTCGACTATTTATATGGAAACTTTACCAATAAGAGCAGATTCGAGATCTAGATTATCTTTGCGAGACATCCCGCCGATCCGGTCTCACCTTGTGCACAAGGGCCCTCTACCTCGAGATCCACCATCATTGTCCAGAAGAGGACAATATCCCTTGAGTGCCAAGGTTAGAGCCTTCAAGACGCCAAGTCCACAAGGCCTCCTCTTTGTTCAGAAAAAGAACAACGTTAGAACAGCCATTGTTCTCTGAGCCCGTTGAAAAGAAACGGTTGTCACCTTCCCCCCTGTTGTTCAGAAAGAGAACAACGTTAGAACAGCCATTGTTCATTGAGCCCGTTGACAAGAAACGGTTCTCACCCTCCCTCCCCTGTTGTTCAGAAAGTAACTAACATTAGAACAGCCATTGTTCTTTGAGCCCATAGACAAGAGACGGTTCTCACCCCCCTTCCCTGTTGTTCAAAAGAGAAAAACGTAGAACAGCCATTGTTCTTTGAGCCCGTAGACAAGAAACGGTTCTCACCCCCCCACCTGTTGTTCAGAAGAGAAAAACGTAGAACAGCCATTGTTCTTCAAGCCCGTTCGTCAAGAAACGGTTCTCATTCCCAAGACGTCACGTCAGGATGATTTAATCCCCCCCGTCTTCGGCTGGAACTCAGCAGTGGACCGAAGATTCCCTTACGTCGCCTTCCTCTGCACAACAACTTTTAATTACGTAAGCTGAACATGACCTTTGAGTATTTAACCTTTCTGTCAACCATATCCTGTGCTTTAAATGGTTTAGCAAACCATCCCATCCCTTTAATTTTTATTTGTTTACCTTTTTAAATCTCTCCCAAATCTTAATCCTCGGATTAGCCAGATTTCTCACGACCCTTTCCATTCTCTGTTTATGTCAATATTTTCCGTTTTGGGTGTTGTTGATAGTTTTATTAATAAAACTCTATTTTATTAATGATAGCCATATTATTAACCTTGAGCTCAGTTCCACTTCTTAAGCATATTGAAGATAAATAATAGCGGGTCAACCAGATAACCACGCACTCTAAATATATTTGAATAGCTCCCTCAACGAATAGTTATATATGGTATATCGTCGAGAGTCCATTCTACGACATTACCTGACGCTGGATTCTATTTATATACATGCAAAGACTACTTAGATTAAGAGAAAAATATAGTACCTTCATATTACTTTCATTCTTCTTGTTAACAAAAGGGACAAAATTCTAAAATTGAGTCCGTACAAGGCAAAGTAGAAATATATTTGTTTTATTATGTTTTTTTGAGGCTCATTTCTCCCTTGATGAAGCAATGCTCAACTGTTATCTATTGGAATGAGCAAAATATGGCCATTTGATATAAGCTTTTAATTTCTGATATAAATTCCTGTTTTTGTGCAGTAGCGATGTTTCTCAAATTTCTTTCAAATTATAAATCAAATGTATGAAGAAATACAATAGCGAATTTGAATCGAAGATGTAAATAAAACATGTAATCTCTCCTAATGAAAGTGAAACCCTTAAAATATTTTTTCAAATGCCATTCAAGTAATAACTCAAAGTTATACTAAAAGATTAAGATTGAAATAATTATCCACAAGCAAAATTAGAGATATTAATTCCATGCAGAATTGGCCAATGATGGAAAGAGGAGGCAGCTCTTTTTCCCACCCACACGATCAGTCTCACCTAGCATCCTCATCTATAAATCCTTCTAGTGTATTCTCAAAACTCCCCAGGCTAGACGTATCTATTAAATTGCCATCGAGTTTTAGCCATTCATCTACTACGTAAACCAATTTCCACCAATCTCCTCAAATTTATCTAGGGGTAACCCAATTTCTACGTTTCTTAACATGTTCTTTAAAATAATAAGAACATGATCTATGTCTCCTCTATTATAGCCTTGGCCCTACTTGAAGACTTCATTCAAGGCCCCTCGAACTCTTCTCCTTTCTAACCTATGAAGACTGACTCTCTTAAACCTTTTAACAAAAGGTAACTTCTCACCTCAAGAAACGTCTTAGTCATACTTCAATGTATTGACTCATGTAAACCAATATGCATCCTATAAGACGGTGACAAAAATTGCACCGCAGAGAGATGATGAGGTGTAACTAATGCCAGTTATAGTTTTTGATTGGAATCAGCACTCATAATTATTACGTTTCTCCCATTAATCCCTAATATCCTATTAGCACAATTTCTAACAATTAAGCACTGCTTTCTAGGCCAAAGGTCAGAACTTACACAGAGATTCAATTTCTTCTTGCATTTTAAATATTCCACGCATTACCCCTACCTATATTAAGTACACTACAGTAGCCTATGTTAAATTCCATTTCTCACTTCTCTTACTATTGTAAGAGGTGATCAATTCATCTTTCAATAAACCAGAATCAGTATCAGACCTTATAATCCTACCTAACTTACTCTCATCAGCAAACTTGTTCACGTTGCTACTTAAACCTATACAAGATCATTAATATAAAACAAGGACAACAACGTCTCCAACACCGACCCCTGAGAAACCACACTGGTAACATTCCATTACTTACTTTTAATCCTATTTAAACTAACTCTTTGCTGTTTGTCACTAATACCAGGACTGAATCCACCTAAATATCATTCCATCGATCCAATGCGCTTTCCCTTTATTCAACAGTTCTAGGTGTGTCACTCTGTCGAAATCTTTACTAAAGTTCAAATAAAAAATATTGTAATTATCATCTGTATCGGCATTTGTATCGTATACCTTTCTATAAGAAAGCAGTAAATTCCTCAAACGCACTTTGCCTCAAGTAAAGCCGTGTTGATATTTCTTTATTAACTTATGTTTATCTAATTACTAATTAATCCCTAGATTGCTTTATTATAGATTTAAATCATTTTCCACACCAATGGTGTGAAACTCACTGGCTGATATTTAGATATTAGCTTCTTCAATGCCGTAGGTACAACGCGTCTCTAGGAAATTTGAATGAAAATGGGAATGTTCAATTGATTACCGTTTGATTCGAATAATGAGGATCTCACAAATTGGACGGATAGGAAAGCTATATCTAGGGCAACTAACTATAGCCATGTTTTCCTAAAGGTAAATGACAGACCTTGGTCAAAAAAATAAAAAGATTACATTCTCTTTCAGAGTTTTTCTAATTTTGTTTTCTCTTCTGGTTGCACCATGCGAGAGATCAGCAGCAGACATTACAAAAAAAAGACCAGCTCAGATCGATCAAGATCTAAACTAGAAAGAGGAATAAAAACTAACAAAAGCGGCAGCAACAAATCTCTACAAGATACAATCAGCTGCGGGGGTGGGGGGGACAACCTCCCTCGTGGGTCTGAGCGTTTCCCCTACTATTTAACTAAATAAACACCTACTTTTGATATTCCTATTCTCCAATAACTCGAACACAATCCGGTGTGCAAGAGTTGCCCCTCTTGGGCGTTTCGGAACCACGACTAAGATCAGAAGTAATTTGTATTTTTGACTCGTTGCAAAGTTTTTCTACGTGTTTTCGTAAGTTCTTGACATGTGCTTGAAATGTTCCTAAAATGAGCTTACCATGTTTTTGATTATTTCTTGGCATATTACTGACATGATCTTGACATATCCTTGGCATGTTCGATGCATGCAGATTATAGGAGAATCTTCACCCCTAATAAAAATTTCCTTTTGAGATGAGAGCAGAAAATTGGTCTTATACCAACTTTCTGGAAATTTTTCATCTTATCGATATCGACGTGTTCGTATAACAAACTCCAGGTAATGGAGGGTAGTGTAAGCAATTAAATGCGATTTAATAAGAGGAATCCGCTTGCGAAGTCGAGAGAGACTCGAAGCAGAGTTGCAGAATGTGGAATGAAAATCAAAAGATGAGGCAGGAAGCGCAATGTGACATTGCACGGTCCTTCTTTTATTATTACTTTACACGTTAAATAAGTCTATATTTAATCAAGGATATAGAATTATATAGAATTCTTTCTTAAGTTTAAGACGTTCAAATAATTCAAAGTAATTATTTGTTTAGGTCCGTCAATTAATAGACTTCAAACTCAAGAAATGAAACGTACCTTAATTCCCTAAGAGATAGGAATCCCACCGTCCCATTTGTAGGGCGCTTAAATTAGAGTCAATAAAATAAATTAATTTCCTAATAAATAAAAGTTTTATTCAATAATTTTAAATACTCTCTAATATTAAGTATAGCTAGATTTTGTCCCTCACCTCTACCCCTTTTTTATATCAACGAATAATTCTGGAGTGTAATGGCCCACCAAGGGAACAATCTAACTGGGGTAAAACACAAACTACACCTGAAACATGCATAAATGACACACCCACCCGGCCCCAGTGTATATATGCTTTAATGGGATCAGATAAAGCGTGGACCAGCATGCTGCAGCTGACATTTAAACGACGTAGTTTCTTCGCTCCAATGCCAGCAGGGGGATCTGCGGCTATATATCTTCCACACAATTGCGCTTCCTCCATCTCCAATTTTTTCACACATCTCTCCTTCCATACTTTCTGCGGGAGATGCCCTCGTTGGATTTCGCCTTAATTTGAATTGCATTTGATGCCATAAAGCCGCTAACGAATGTCTGCCATCGTCTCGCTGCAGGTAAAAGAAAGCGGAAGAATTCGAGTTTATAATTTTACTTTGAGGGAAACAAAACCAAATTTATTCCTAACCCTCGTACACAAAAACAATTCAGAACCCCAGTGCAAATCTTACTTCGGTATCCTAATGCAAAATTAATTTGGAATCCCCTAGAAAAAAAATATTTCAGATCTCCGAGCAAAAAATTACCTCAGAACGACAGTGCAAAGAGTTAATTCCAAAGCCCTGGCCAAAAATGAACTCGAACTCCCCCGTGAATAAAACATTTTGAAACACCCGTGCCAAAAATTATCTCAAAACACCCGTGCAAATAATTAACACTGAACCCACGTCGAAAATTTTTTTCAAGCCCAGCGCCAAAAATAATTCAGAAACCTCCCTGCCAAAAAATACTTCAAACCCGCGTGCAAAAAATAATACTACGTATATCTGCCTAAAATTGATTCGGAACCCGGTGTAAAAAATAAATTCAGAACCTCAGTGCAAAAAATTAATTCGAAACTCCCATGCAAAAAATGGATTGAAACCCCTGACCAAAAAAACACCTCGGAACCAAAGGACAAAAAAAAACCGTGCAAAAATTAATTCGAAATCCTCATTCAAATAATTAAATCGGAAATCCCTTGCAAAAACTAATTCGGAACCCACTGCAAAATTAATTCGGAGTCCCCGTGCAATAAATAATTCTGAACTAACGTGCAACAATTAATTCGGAAAACTCATATAGTAAATTAATTCGGGGCCCCCATGCAGAAAATTAATTCAGAAGCTTCGTGCAAAAGGTAGATGCGGAATTTTATGAAAAATTTATTCAGAACCCGCCTCCAATTAATTAGTTTGGAACCCAATTACAAAAACTAATCAGGAACTCCTGAAAAAAATAATTCTGAACTCTCGCTTAAATAAATAATTCAGAAATCCATGCAGTGTATAAACTAATTCAGAAACCCTGCCAAAATTTATTAGGAGCCCCGTGCCAATAATTAATTTGGAAACGCCCTGCAAAAACTAATTTGGAAGCCCCCGGAAAATAATAATTCTTAAACCACGCGCAAAAACTAATTCGGTAATCTGTTAAAATCTATTCGAAGCCACCGTGCAAAATATGAATTCGGAACCCCTGTGCAAAAAATAATTAATAACCCCCCTGGAAAATTTAATTCGGAGCCCCCGTGCAAATAACTTAAATTGAAAACTGCGTGTAAAAACTAATTAAGAACTCTTCCCAAAATTATTTCAGAGGCCCAGTGTAATTCTGAGCTCACGTTCACTACTTAATTTGGAAAAACTACCCAATAAATTTATTCGGATCCCTTGCGCCAAATATTCATTCGGAACCCACGTTCATAGACTAATTTTGAAAACACGTAAAAAAATAATTCAGACCCCATGCACGGGGGGGTGCACCAGAGCCGTAAAATGAGTGCAAACTAGTTTATGCATCTCGCCTCAATCAACATCAATGGGTTATAGGAGAAACAATGAGTAGAGGATTAAATAGAGCAGGGCAGGGGGGCAAGCAGGACAGGGCACGGGGTAAAGCAGGACAGGGTAAGGGAAAAAAACAGGACAGGGCATGGGGAAAACAGGATCTATCAGCAATCAATGATTTCTGTTCTCCTATGTTTATAGGATTCATGGATATTTCTGTCTTGGTGGCGTCAATAATTTTTCCTTTATAATTAACAGCTCTATTTAATGATTGGTGTAGTTCTGCTAGGACCTATCTCTAATTAATATGTGTCGTCTATAGACCTTCACCTCCTTTAAAATTAATTGAAACTATCTTAGACACTTCTTGCCTCCGGCATCCCGTGTGGTCCCGTCTTCGGGATAATCTCTGTACATTCCACAAATCTTGTTTTATCCTTCCAACTTTCAATGAAAACCTTTTTTTAGAGAATTTCCTAGTCATGATGTTTTCCCTAGTTTTTCTGGGTTTTTTTAACTAAATAAAAGTAAGTGTCGAAACAAAATGTTTTTAAGCACATTTTTCTTTACAGATCTGTTTACACCTAATAGCTACAGTGGCGATGTTGGACTTCAGGAAGCCACGTTTTGGTGCAAGGTCTGCATCACCTTCGCTCTCCTAAGACTGCTTTTGCATCTTTTTCCACCAATACCAGATCCCCTTCGAGGATGTATCGCCAGAGACCAAAGAAATGGTAGAATATTTCATCCTTAAAACCGTTCTCCTTCCGCACACCCTCCTGCCAAAATATACCCTAATTATTTTGTGACGCGTTAACTCCCTCCAAAATATTTTCAATCCTCTCTGCCAGCAAATTCAAAATAAGGAAAAGCACATAATCATAATAAACTAGTCTTAGCAGTTATCCACCCCCTCAACGAAAAAAGCTTTAAAAACTCTGAATTTTCAGAGATTTTTTGTCAATAATAAAGAACGGTGAGCGAACATTAAAAATATATAGGACAAACTATTTAAACCGTTATATGAAAATAAATAAAGAAGTTGGATTTGAACCTGTATCATTAAGCGCTCATCGCTTATATGACCAAAACGCTGAGGATGGTACCTCTGGCGTCAGCGTCTTGGTCATATAAGTGATGAGCGCTTCATGATATAGGTTCAAATCTAACTTTTTAATTTATTTTCATATAACGGTTAAAATAGTTTGTCCTATCTTTCCGTTTTATACATCTCCCATTTTTCTTCTTAAGCTTTGATTGGTTCACGTGATATACTCCTAAGTATTTTTCCAGGTTGTGTCACCAATTTTCATTTCCTTGGACCTTTAAAAATACATATATATATATTTATATATATATATATATATATATATATAGACACTAGAGGCCATAATATAAGGGTACGTAGAACAAGTATATCTAAATGTTTATTATAGAAGTTTAACTAAGCGATGAAACCATATATTAAACTAATATTTAGATATATCTAATATCTATCTTTCGTGAAAATTTCAAGTGAAAGGCTTATATATTTCTTAAGTTATGAGGAAATAAACAAACCATCTTCCAAAGTTTAGCGGCCAAAGGTTAAGGTTCACTTAGAATAATGAACTACCGACCGAGGTCTTTGTGTTTAGGAAACTGTTGACGGGCTAATAGTTACTTCTTATGATCACACATTATTGGAATATTCAACTGTCAACATGATGGCTCTTGAGAGACGACTGGCATCCTGTGCTTAAAAACAAAGAATTGTGGGCCTTCCTCCTAGAGGAAAAGTCAAATTATGTGATAGCAACTAATGTAGGAAAGTATAGAATTGCTGTGAAACTAATTGTAGCGCGTTTTAAGTCATCAGAGTCGAAAGATGCTAAACTCAAAACCGGTAGAACTCGAAAAATGTCACCAAGCCAGGATCGTGCGAGTCTTATGGTTAAAATGTCACTGAAGGATAGGTTCAAGAGTGCTGTTGAGATACTCTGCGAGTTCAGCTTCACCTCCGATGTCAACGTATGGCACAAAACAGTTTCTCCGAGGTTACCCATGTTCTGAGGTGCGTGCTTGGCCACCGGCAAAGAACCTTTTATTCTCCAAGAAGATTCAAAGAGCCCGTCTTCGTTACGCTCACGAACATGTCATCTGGATAAAATGAAAGTGGGCGCAGGTTCATTTTAGCGATGAATCGAAATTTAATGTGATTGGTACCGATGGCGGGGTGTACGTCCGACGAAGATGTGGCGAAAGGTTATCTTGTGCATGTGTGAATAAGAAATTTAAGTATGGAGGAGGCAGTGTAATATTATTGGGAGTGATTTCTGGTGCCGGTCCTACTCCACTTATTTGCCTAAATGGACTCTCAATGCTGAAATCTACAAGTAGATTCTTAGACATCATGCCCTTCCACATGTCCGATGCTCATCAGTTCCTCCTATTTTCATGCAGAACAACGTTCCCTGCCACACCGCGAAGAGAATCAAAGAACTTTGAGTGATAAAGGGGTTGATTTCATTGACTGGCCACCTGAAAGTCCCGATCTTAACCCTATAGAAAACGTTTCGAACATTATTGGAGAAAGGGCGCGAAGGAGAAATCCAAAAAACCGAGATGAACTGCGGGAATTATTGAAAAATTAATGGAACAAAATTACCCCATCATTTTGCAAGAAATTAATTTAGTCCTATGGTAAAAGATGCTTGGCAGTCATTGCTAATAAAGTGATGTTCCGAAATATCAATTGTAAGGGTTTCTTATTTATTCTTGTTCTATTTTGCATTGATTTTCTAAGTCACCCTTAAATTTGGCCGCCGCAATTTCGAAAATAATGTATTTATTTACTCATAACATTCTAAATATTTAATTTATTCACTTTAAATTTTTAAGAAAGTTAGATATTAGATATATCTATATAGCTGTCTAATACATAGTCTAAACCTTTTGTTAAACTTCTATAATAAATTTTTAAATACACTTGTTCTTACTGACCCTTATATCATTGCCGATAATGTATATACATATATAATATTTAGATCTATTAATTAACCTTAAGTTAAAAGTAACTAAAATAGTTAATTTAGAAGTAATAAATAGTTCAACACCAAATATTTTTAATGTGGGGTCACGAGAGATGTTCTCAACCCATTAATATTTTGTGGTCACAATTGGTCCTTCATCGATGGTGGCGAAAATAATTCCCTTGTTACCTCTTCCGTAAAAGGTTTCTGTGACGTCTGGATTCTTCAGCCCTAAGAACAAGAGTTAAATAAGGGAAAATTTGCTTTATTTGAATTTAAGGATTTTCTTAATCGGAGAGTATCATAGACATAAGGATCACAAGCAGTAGGGACCAATTCGTATAGTGGTGGATTTCCAAGTTATCAGTCTAAAGGTCGATCCTCTACGTTTGTCTGTGGTAACTCCCCCCCCCCCCATACCTGCTTTTTTTAAATGTTGGACAAAGTTCCCCTACAAGATAATGAAATTCACCCATAGATCAGCATTCCAATCAGTAGCCAGGCAAAGGGCGCCAGCAGCTTAACGTCGTTAGAACTCCTATTCAGCAGCAGGGTTGTGCAGAACACCCCGAATTAGGTTCATAAAAGAAGAGTTGTTCAGGTAAAGGAGGAAAATACATCGAAATTGCGATTGGATATTCGTGTGATGTGACATGGGTGGAGTTGCCTGCTCCCTCTCGTCTAGGTACCACCAAAGAAGATTTATTTGTCCATTCTCGCTAGGAATCAAGCATGAGACCAAAAGGTGGAAAACCAACGCCTTTACCACGATGCTATCAGGAGTTCCTTAATAGGAGTATCGCAGGAATCCCCATAAGGTGGCGTTCTGTTGGAAGACCTCGAAATATTGTGTAACCAACCCCGCATCTTCTGGGACAAAATAGGAGAAACAAAATTGTATCTACCTTCATATTTATGGAGTGCGAAAAATGACAGAATATCTTTTTTCATGGAAATAGCAATTCACGCTTTTTCCTTCCTCCGAACCTAGTTAGCTTTAGAGGAAGTCCACAGGAGCTCTAGGTCCCAACTCCCTGTAACCCTACACTGACGCACAGATGATTTGGCCCGCTATATTATAGAATTTGCTTCGTAATACTTTAGTGCTGCATATAAGTGACACTCAGGAGATCTGTATATTTTGAGGAACTGAATCCATCCTAGATTACAAATATTGTTCCCAAAAGTGGAGGGGGACTACCTAGATGATAATGCCTAGATCTAAACCACTAGAACTGTTAAAGAGTAAACCAGAGAGTATTAAAGTGAAGACTTTCACAAGTACTGGCTCTTGACTATATCGAACACCTGCGATTTGAATTGGATGAAGAACAATGGTTTTGTCTAAAGAATGGCTCAACAATCACGTAATTGCCGTTAAAAGCTGTACGATTCAATCAATTTGTCCTTCCAAGAGAGGAACAACAGTAAACTTTAATTTAACAGTATGCTGCCATTATTTTGTCCTTGGAGAAGTAAAAAGACCCGCTGATGGATGAATGGATCCTATCGGATCAGGGAAACAAAACATCATAATATTTACACAATGACAAAAATTCAACCTAAAGACTTGGATACCCAAACAGTAATTGTGACAATTTTTGGTGTATTAAATGTATCTATGGAGATATTTTTGATCACTTCCACGAAATATAGCATAACAAAGATAGCAAAGAAATCAAGACTTATATGAAACTGCGACAAGATTCTTAATTTAATGGGTTTAGAAAAGCGAAGTGAGTTAAATAAATTCCACAGTGCCAAAACAGCAAGAGGTGTAGCTAGATTCATGGCACCAAGCCGACCCTTAGAAATAAAATGCACATTTTATGGGCATTTTTCTATTTATCCTTATATATATATATATATATATATATATATATATATATATATATATATATATATATATATACTCAATAACCTATAGGAAAGATGAGGACGAATGATATATATATATATAAGATATAATTTATTTTTATAAAATTAAAGAAGAATCAGAGGTAAATTAAGAAATAAGAAAGAAAGAGCGAGAGAGAGAAACTCTTTTACGCCTTAAAGAAAGTGAAAAATAGGTTGGTTTCGAACTAATGAGTTCGATTACTCCTCGGTTCTCAGCCATTACTATAAGGAATAAGCTGCAGTGACATGAGAAGAAAAGAGCTCTCGATGGCATACTTTTAAAACCAACCTATTTTTCACTTTCTCTGAAGAAAAAAGGTTTTTTTATTTCCTATTCTATCTCTCTATCTTTCTCTCTCTATTGCTTATTTCTTAATTTATCTGTGATCTTTGTTCGTGCGTATAAAAATCACGAAAGACGAAAAATGTAAATATATGCTCCGGTTTGTTTTCCTTAGACCCAGTTCTATCATTATTTCTGACCCCATAGGGAATCATGCTTTGTAAAAATACGGTGCGTCTCTATCTTGTAAACCATTGTCAGTTTGAAAATGTCAAGACGACGAAAGTACTAACTCCAACCAGTCTTTCATTTTTCCTCCGTGGTATACACAATATATATATATATATATATATATATATATATATATATATATATATATATATATATATATATATATATGTGTGTGTGTGTGTGCCGTTAAGATGACACTTTTGTAGCTAACTATCTCTTCATCGAAGCCCTTCGGAAGGAGCTAGGTCTTCTCAGATAAACGAAAAGATAACGCATAATCAAACTTTTCTAAGACAGACCAAAATATCTGCCTTTCAATCGGCCTTTATAAGTGTTATCCCTGCTTATCGTAGAGAATCGAATTTTTTCCAATCTATATATATATAGATTTTTTTTTACATTAATGAATATAGTTAATAGCTCAAGGAAAGGAAAACTGGTATCATCACAACCCGGTTAAACGCTGTGGAAAAGATTACGTGAATCATAGAAAACTTAGGAAAGAAAATGTGTTTTTAGAAACAGAGAAAATAAGGAAACAATTTTAACCGCTATATGCAGGTGAATAAAGAAGTTGGATTGAAACCTGTCTCCGAAATCGCTCTTAGCTATCCGAACCACGACGCTCATCGACTAAACTCCCATCCTCAGCCTCTAGGGATTGAAATGAGAGGGTGAGTTTCATCGAATAATGGAAATTTACAGATAAATTTAGTGCCAAAAATGTAAGAGTCTGTAAGGCTTTTTTGGACCCCTCCGGCAAAGGTTCATACAAAGACGATAGATACACAAAAGTCCGAACTTGAGAATTAGGCAAAAAATGAAATTATTCAAAGGTGTAGAACAAAGTCCCCTTTTTTGTATATATATATATATATATATATATATATATATATATATATATATATATATATATATATATATATATATATATATAGCCTTGGCCATATTTATAAAGCAATCCTGATAGATTAAATATAATTAACCTATTTAATTTTTTTTTAGAATTTAGCCTATTATTCATAAATATGTGTGACGATGATTTGTATTTTGCTAATATATTTGAACATTTTGTTAATATAATTGCACTTCTTAGTATTTACTAAATTGTGTGTAATTAAAAATAGTATGTTTTTTAAAATCAGCTCAAATTTATAACTCATGTATTCAATAAGTATTAAGACTTAAACCAAAGAACTTAAACAGAAGTACAGAGAGCATAAATCCCACTTGTCCATAGCAAGAGTTATCACAAGTAGAAATTAATTAAAAACTAAAATGATGAGGATAATCCGTCCTAACGAATAGAAAATGCCATCAAGAGAACATGAGATTGGTATAAAAGAATGAAGTGGCAGATAACGTATTACACGACCAGGAGAAGATAGATCTCTCATTGGACTTCATTACAGAATTTCACACAAACATCTGAAGTTGCTGGGGAGTCTTATACTTCTTGAATAAAACAGAAAAATACTCTTCAAGCGAGAAATCTCACATAAATTTGACGCAAAAATAAGAGGATAAAGTTATCTCGTCAGATAGAAATAATTATCATGAATTTAGGAAAGAATATTGTAGTGTTCTTTTATATTTATTTAGGTAATTACACTTGAACAAATCTTGGAAGAAAATAATGGAAATAGTTAACGTTTCCATAACAAGTTGGAAAGGCATTTTATCCTGCTTATGCCGTATCAACTATAAAGCATTGAGGTGGTTCTATCATGATGTGGGGCTACTTGCCTTCCTTAGAGCCATGGGAGATTTATTTATGCCAAAAAAGAATGAACTCGTCAACTCATGCCACCATGTTGTGAAAAGGCTTAGAGACATCCATCCAGGAATTACGTCCCACAACACCAAGAAATGAAGTGATATTTGAGCAGGAAAATTCTCTATGCCATACATATAACCCAACCAATAAATGGTTTGGAGCAATAGGGTTGCCGCTATGGAGTGGCCACCACAGAAACCACATTTAAATAAAATAGAACACTTTTGGAGAGTGCTTGAAAGAGAAATATGAAATACAACAAATACAATCACAACAAAAGTGTACGAATATTTACAAGCTGAAATGGGAATTTTTTTAAAATTTTATGAAATCCACGCCACGAAGAATTATTATATCTGTAATTAAATACAAAGTGAGTTAAACTAACTATTAAAATAATTAAATTTCTACACACACACACACATATTTATATAAATAAATATATATAAATATATATATATATGAAGAAAGAGCAAATACAAGTACTGCTGGTGGTAACAACCACCACAGGGTTTTCGCCATATTGATTTTCTGCCTTTCAAAACAATTTTAAAAACAGAAAAAAAGATGCAGAAATTTTGTATTGCAAACTATATAACAATATAGTATCAGAAAAAGAGAAATTTGACATTAATGAGCAATGAGACAGGAAACATGAGTTTTGAGAAGGTATTTAAAGGTAAATCAAAGGACGGCACAATGAAGGCAATTCATGCTAAGAAGACAGAAATAAAGGCCAGGGGAAGAAAGCCTGTAATTACTGGCAGGGACTCGAACCAGCGTCTACTGTTTGCCGGTCAGATGCTCTACCTTCAAGCTTTAATGCACAGTGACTCAAATTCGCCAAAGTATCTCCCTAAGATAGGAGCTTCCAAGCGATTCTTATACCATATATGGCTGGCGTAATTTCTGCCTTGTTAGCATGGATTGCCTTCATTGGGCCGTGATTTAAGCCTTTTGATACTTGTGCTCTTCCAATGCCCCTTTCTCTTACATTTAAAAAACTCCTGTTTCTTGTATTATTGCTCATTAGGGTCAAATTTCTTTCTCTTATACTATAATGTTATATAGTCTGCAATACAAAAGGTTTTTGCACATTTCTTTCTGTCTTAAAAAGGATTTTGAAAGGCAGAAATTAAATATGGTGAAAGCCCTGTGGTGGTTGTTGCTACCCACAGTACTTTTATTTGTTCTTTCTTTGTATGTGACATGGATAATTGACCTTTAAATTTTGAGCTGGTAAGAATATATGATATAAAAATCCCTTGGAGGTTCCTAGCTTAGGGAGATACTGGGTTTGATAGGGTAGCGCTTTGAGTGAATTTGAGTCACTGTGCATTGTAGCTTACCGGTAGAGCATCTGACTGGCAATCAGCAGACGCCGGATCGAGTCTTGGCCAGGAATTCCAAATGTTCTTTTGCTGGCGTTATTTCTTTCTTTTTAGTATGGATTGCCTTCATTGTACCGTCCTTTTCTCTCTTTGATCCTTGTGTTCTTCCAATGTCCAACTTCTCTTACCTTTAAAAACTCCTGTTTCTTGTCTCATTGCTCATTAGCGTCAAATTTCTCCTTCTTTTGCATATATATATATATATATATATATATATATATATATATATATATATATAAAAACTAACCAAAATTTTCTGGCGTTTTTAAACTAACTGAAGAGAAACGAAAGTTTAACGCTCTTTATTGGTTATCTGTTATAAATTAGTTTATATCCATTTTAAACAAAATCAAAGTCTATATATTTTTTTTAAATAAGTCTCCTTAGGGTTCAAAGCAAAACAATTAAAGCATTTGTTCAAGTGTGCTCCCTTATGAAGGAACCCTGAAATTGCTAAACTTATTGTCTAAAGATAAAAGATCTTAATCAGAAGACTTTTCTGAAAAGTATGGCGGGTGATATACTTGCTCACAACTTGGACTATTCGGTGGATCTCGCACTGCGCTTGCGATGTGTGGTCGTACATTATTGTGTAAAAACACAACTCGTTTGTAGTTAACGATCGGTAAATGCCTTAGGATAAGTTCACCTTAAACTCTTTGTAGTTATGCGGCGTATGCTTTACTATTTTTTTGTTTTATACACTGATATTAGCAATGAAAGAATCTTGCAAAAGGAAGCAAACTGCAACAGATACTTCAAGTGTTTTGCTTGGAACACGAAGGAGACTTATTTCCCCCAAAATATATAGACTTTGATTTTGTTGAGAAAAGATCTTAAAATGGATATAAACTACATAATTTATATTAAGTAACCATTAGAGAGCGTTAACTTTCGTTTTTCCTTTGTTCTTTTAAAATGAACACATAAATTTGTTGGGGGGATGTCCTGATATCTATATGATTATAAAACCGCATTTTTCTCGAATCAATTTATTATAAAATCAGTTTTGGTCTTAATATTATCTTTATCAGAAGATGGCAGCATTTAAAACTATACTTGTTTTGTAACGAAATGATTCTACATACAAAAATAGGGTTTTATAATCCTGCATTTAAATTCACGACGCCTTATTTTCTTTCATGTAAATTTTAATATTTGAAAATAAGAAATGAAACAAAAAATCCTTTCAACGAAAACAAAAGAAATTAACTCTAAGCTGTTTTCAACTCATCCTTGACCTAGGATTCGTTAAGGATTAACCAAATGCATCTTACAGAATTAATATTATGTAGTATACATAATTTTAACTATGACACGGGTAAGCCAAAATGATAAGCATAGTAAAGAGGAAAGGAATAAATTACTAAATCTAAAGTGCCAGATGGCCTTAAAAGGATATGTGGGGAGGAAGTAGCAATAAAGGACAGGGGAACAAGAGTAGCAGAAAAGGAAAACAATATTACTAGTGGACAGAGTGACAAGAGTAGCAATGCAGAACAGGGCAGAAGAGTAGCAGGAATATACAAGAGTAACACTACACGACAATGGGAGAAATAGTCAGGGGAGAGAATAGCATGTAGAGAGGGGATTAAGAAGAAAGGACAATCCAAAAGCTAGATAAAACTTGGATACGAGACAAAGAGCAATACAAAGGACAGATAGACACGAGTAGCCAAAATTAACATGAAATTAGAAAATCAGATGGGCCGAAAGACATAAGAACTCACCTTGTCTACTTCAAGCAATGACTAGAAATTAGAAGGGTAAAATCAACAGACTGATAATTAAAATAGAAAAGTTAATGAGAATAAGTAAAAGTGTTGAGGCAATAAAGGAAAATAACAAGGAATATGCCGGTGAAAATAAATATGATGGACTGGAAGGATTAGTACTAACGAGACATGCAGCCGGTCTTCCCAAAGTGGTCATCCATATCCGAGCGCTAAAAAAAAATGCATTCAAATCTTTCCTATTAAATTGGTAAGATTCCATATCCAATCGATAGTCACCCATAACAAGGATAGAAATAAGGTTTAATCATCCATTACCGACTCCAACGTACTGTAAAATACAGGCCGATAAAAGTCCAATTTTATTGAATTGGTTCGAGATTCATTTGGTCAATAAAGACTCGTTGACTCCGTTTCTTCATAGAGAATTACTTCAAAACATTAATTTATTTTAATTAAATTGAAGCAATTTGGCAATACAATTAATCTGCACTAAAAATTATGTTATTTCATATATATATATATATATATATATATATATATATATATATATATATATATATATATATATATATACACGTCCTCTTACATTTAATTAGTGAGATATAAATGAAATTGTATGGCTTTTATATTTTCAGATATTCATTTCAAATTTAAACTGAAAATAAAAGTTTATAGCCTCTCCATCTCATTAATTTCCTTCGATCGTCAACCAAATCTACAAAAGTAGATTATTATATATTAGTGTAAATATATAAACATAAAAGCGGAGATTAAAATTAATTTTTTAATATGTTATGGATATGAGCAACGCAATTAAGGGAAATTGAAAACATAATACGTAGAAAACAGTATTCATAAATATGGTTCAGTTAATCAGTCTGTAAAGTAAATTAATTTTTCTAACAGAGATACCGGCGGGATGTCACAATCCCAGCGTAGCAATGGAGTGAAATAAAATAATTTTTATTGGGTTTTACACCGAATGACTTTTGACCTGTTCTTATTTCTCTCCCATAGGAAGATGCAAATATAACCTATTACGGCGCTTACGACGCGCTAGTAAATTATTTCGTAGCAACTGGGAAGTTCGGGTGGGCTATTTGAAAGCCGGCATCAATTTAGTCACGTAACTCTCACGGTGAAGGTTATAAATATGACCCGCTGACTCGAAGAAAGAGAACTGATTAAGTAGTCTTACAGGGAAGACGTACTGTTACCTGCACTGCCTTACTAGACCCCTGCCAGTAATTGGCGTTATTACCTCCTTATTTACTCGTCTAAGTTGCTCTCACCCGGAATTTGGATACATCTGGGCTCGTTACGACTCTCCCCTGTTTCCAGGACAACTACCCTCTGTTTATTACCTTACTATTTCCGTAAAGGGTATTTGGACTATTTCTTTTGATCTTCTACCCCATTCTTAGGTTCTCGTTATCGAGACCTACAATTATTTATAAGGACGTAAGACGGGTGTATATTTCTTTACCGATTGTCCAGAGTAGCAGTGCTTCTTTTATAACGATTTGTTGCTGTTAGTGGTTTAATCCTGTAATAATTGTGACCCGTTTGTGCACTATATTTTTTAATATATGGGAGGAAGCATTCTTGTATTATTATATGTTGGCAGATATCTGAGCACCTTGCTGTGGACCTCTTTATTTCTGTTTTGAGCTGAGCGAACTTAGCTCCTCCTCTTGCTGTTACATTAGCGACCTTGCCACGAATGGTACCATTATCTGTTTGGGCGTGTAAGTCGCCGTGAGCGCGTATTGACTGTCTGTGGCCCTGAAGTAAGTTCTTAGTTTGCTTAAAATTATTAGCCTTTTTTGTGCTTTTGAAGCTTGGTGATTGCCTTTGTTTACATGACTGTGCTTTTTCCTGTGTTTTGTTGTGTACTAGGTACGTTTGACACTGGGCAGCGTTTCATTAATGCTTTTGAGGCTTGTTGAATGTCTAATTAAACGGCTGTTCTTTTTCCGTCTTTCTTTACGTCCCAGTTACGTTTGCCAATTCACATTGTTTCATTTACATTTCTTGAGCATTTATAAGGTATGTTGGGTTTGTAGCCAATGGTTATTATTTTAGTTTTGTTCGTGGTTGTTGTGTGTATTTCGTCCTTTTCTGCCATGATGTCTTGTATTAAGTAACTGAAGGAACAAGCTGTAGACTTGGGCCTAATAGGGAAAGAGATCAGCCACTATGTTCTGCAACAGCAAGCCTTTAAACGTGAGGAGTGTAAGAAGGAACGCGAAAACAGGCTCTAGCTTGCTGAGCTTCAAGGTGAGAAGGATAAAGAAGACAAAAAGGTTCAGTTAGCCCAGATTCAAGCTAATAGAAGAGAGAAGACAAAATGGTCCAGTTTGCCCAGATTTAAGCTAAGAAGGAGGAAGAAGAGGCAAAATTCCAACTAGCCGTGATTGAAGCAGAGAAGAAGATTGAGTTGGCACGCATCTCTGCAGCTTACTTCTGCTTAGTTTAATGATCCAGTGAGTCGTCTTAATCTCCCTCGATTACAGGATTGAGAAGATATTACCTCCTACCTCAACCACTTCGAACGAGTTGCTCGAAGTGAACCGTGAGAGTTATGCTATGAAGTTAGGAACTTTACTTACCGGTAGGGTGCTAAAATGTACACTTCCGGTTGCTGGTATCACCAAGAACTACCGCTTGTTGAAGAAAGGCTTACTGACCGGATTTAGAAAGGCTACTGATGGTTACCGTCTCGAGTTCCAAATTTCTAAGGTTTCAACAGGGAAAACATTCCAAAAATTTTCCTTCCATCTGACCCGACTGTTGCAGGCGTGGTTGGAAGCTTCTGGGACAGGTAACACCTTTGAAAAGTTGGAGGACTTTCTGATCTTGGATCAGTTCTTGGCTTCCC
Organism: Ceratothoa steindachneri; assembly: GCA_963969495.1. Lineage (NCBI taxonomy): Eukaryota > Metazoa > Arthropoda > Malacostraca > Isopoda > Cymothoidae > Ceratothoa > Ceratothoa steindachneri. The sequence continues at coordinate 38,888,997 of OZ018318.1, forward strand.
TTCATCCAAATTCACGTGCTTTCACCAAGGAACGGCGACCCACTGCTTTAATGGAAGCATTCAAATAGCTTATGATTGGACATCACCACACGCTACGCTTCCCCGAATTTACAGTCCCAGCACTAAGAAGTTTGCTCGACCATCCAAACAGTCTCCTAAAGTAACAACAATAGTATCAAACTCTGTTAACATCCAAAGAGACTTTTCATCGTCTGTGACCGGCCATAGCTGTGGAGAGGTTGGGAAAATTTAACCTCGTTGCTCAAGGAATCCCCGCGGCTTCAATTAGCACGTCTGTTGCGCTGCCAGATATGGTGGGATTTTGCCTATCCGACTGAAGTGTCCCACATTTCCAAGCCTCTGGTATCATTAATGGGGCTTCGGTGTCCACCATAATTAGATACACCGTTGGCCCATGAGTGGTTATTTCGGAAGATGTGTTAACCAATGCTGATGTCTCCAACTACAGAAAAGTATTCGTTGCCGACTACATGGGAAGAGTGGATGCATTTCCTCCTGTTATTGCTACCTTTGATGTACTTAGTACGAAGGCTGGACGGACGTTATGAGATCTCCAATCAAATTTGTTAGTATCTTAGTTGTTAATATTCCCGGAGTTTGAATAACTAATGTCACTTAATGCTTGCCTTCATCGGCTAATAACAAAGTTATCTCCCTCACCCTGTAGTCTGCCATTCAACGTACGGCATAGAATGCTTCGCCCTGACCAACGACCAACTATACTCTTCCAAGATATTCTTCTGCTCCAGGTATAGACACTTCTCTGAAATCGGAACCCTATCATGTATGTGAAGTCCATACCAGAGCAGATAAAATGAAGCGCATTCACCCCTTAGCTCTGCCTTCTCTCCAGCCAATTTCTGTGAGAGCTGATGACTTAGGTCACCTTTAGACTTCTTGCAAAACGCTCTCTGATGCTAGAGAGAACGCCGCCTCGGGAGAAAATGACTAAGTGAGGAACGGGTCTAGCTACAAATTCTTGATGGTTGATGGCCTTTTATGCCGGAAATGTTTGACGTCTGATTGTTACGATAAGATACGAGGGTCGATCTTGGTTGTTTTTATGATTTTCGCCCTATTATTTTCTCCGTTGCACATGAGAGCCCATTGCCAGACCATTTTTCCCACAGGAAGACCGATCGGAATCTCGCAGAAAAGTTATATTGACATGGCATGGAAACCAAAAACAGAGCTTTCTGCCGTTCCTGGGACAAATGTCAACGCTTTTCGGCCAAGTGACTAGTACGACCAGTTCAACTACAGCATATACCTATCATCACTGAACCATTTGACCGCATTTCCATCGACTTAGTTGGACCACTTTCTTCAGCACCATCTGACGGAGGTAGGGTACATCCTCACCCACATGGATTTTGCTACGGGTTTTCCAGATGCTGTACCCCTAAAAGACAGACTTCCTCTCCTTCGCTGAAGCAATGCTGACACTTTTCTCCAGTGTTGAGATTCCGGAAGAAATGCTGTCAGACCGTGGGACCCAATTTACGTCCAACTTGACGAATGAACTTTATAAGCTGCTAGGTGTGAAACCGATCTCCTCCTCTCTCTACCATCCTAGTTGAAATGGTAGGATCGAGAGACTACACGCCCCTTTGAAGGCTATCCTCCGTAAGTTATGTACCGAAAAGCCTCGTGAGTGCCATAGGTATCTCATTCTAACATTGTTTGCTCTCAGAGAACTTCCGAGCAACCGGACTGAATTTTTGGCCTTTAAACTGTTGTATGGTGGTTCTGTCAGAGGTCTACACTCCGTTCTGAGAGATCTGTGGTAAGATCGCTCCCTCCAAGAGGGCGAAAGTACCAGCTTCCAGTACGTCATCGAACTGCAGGAGAATCTGGCCGAATGTTCCCAGATAACTACCCAACATGCTGGCATTAGCATGTCCAGATATAATATTTACTTCAATCTCAAGTCACAAGAACGTCAATTCAAGTCGGGTAACAAAGTGCTTTCATCCCTGCCTAATGATACTAGTAAACTTCTCGTTACATTAAAAGGACACTATAAGGTACTGGGGAGACGTGGTAAGGAAGACTATCTCATTGAGGTTCATCGGGGACCCAGGCTTTATCATACTAATCTGTTAAAAACTATCACCAAAGGATCCATATGCAGTAGGTGGAAGTAATGGACGAAACTTCCTCCCTGGAAGAACTTACCCCTCCTGTAGAAAAGATGGTGACCTTCGTGAAGGAAGAAACCACTGATTGTTTGCTGCTGCCCTTGACACCAGATGGTATGCTTAACACTCCCTGAACTCACCGCCCTAGGGGATTAGAACACAAAACTGGAACCAACAATCCCGTCTTCAGTAAGTTATGAGTAGGTATCAGCATGTGCTCTCCAATGAACTCAGATGTGCCTTCACCCTTATCCATGACTTTACTTTAACAACTACTGGCAAGGTAGAGGCCAAAAGCTATCCAGCGCCTATGCACCTTAAGTATGTCTTCCCCAAGTTCTCTGGTGCAAAGTACTTCTTTGAAATTGACCTCTGCTAGGCTTACTACTAGGTATCTCTTTCCGATGCTGCAAAAGATTTGACTGCTTTTAATACTCATCTCGGTTTGATGAAGTTCTGCCGTATGCCTTTCGATTGATTACTGATTGTGCCACCAACAACCGCTATATGAAACTTGTGTTAGCTGGACTACCTAACGTACGCTTCTACTTTGTTAATATCTTCGTGTTCTCTGCACTCTGGAATCAACATCTTGAGCCTCTTAACCACGTCTTTGAACGACTACGGGATAACCATTTGACCATCAAGCCGTCCAAGTCTCGGTTCGGAGTTACCTCGGCTTCGTTCTGGGTTGAACATCTTTACGACTCCAGCATAGCAAAATTGAGGTCAAAACAAGCATACCTCTACCCAAGGGTAAGAAATTGCTAAGAACACTTCTTAGACTAGTCTTCTATTACAAGATATTTATCCCGCGATCTTCTGACTAAACGGGCCCCTTGCCCGACCTGCTACGCAAGTCTATCGCAGAACCTCTTCCCTAGAACAAAGATCTCTTTGAGCGATTCTGCCATCTGACAGATGCCATATCTTCAAAGCCTGACATACAGTTGCCTGATCCCAATGTGACCTTCGTTTCGAGGACTGATGCTTCTCTTCGTGGACTGGGAGCTGTTCTGCAGTATAAGGAGTAATATCCACAACCTGTCGACTATGCCAGTAGGAAGCTTCTTGACCAGGGCAGGAGGTATCCAAATCGGATGGATGTATTGCACTTGTTTTTTCCATCACTAGGTTTGATTTCGATCTTCGTGGTAAGTATTATGTTTTGGAAGTTGACCACAAGCCTCTTTTGTCTTAAGCCCCTTTAAAGGTAAAAATGACAGAGAACTTGGTCAAGTTTTACCCCTTCAGACCTACAACTTTAGAGTTGTACACATTCCTAGAAAAGACAACTTAGGTGGCGAACTCCTGAGCAGGTCCCCTTGTTAATTATTCTTGTTATTTTTACGTTTTTTCCATTTTTCTTTTTATTTTATAATCTTGTATTAATGTTTTAATCTACTTTTAGTAGATTCGTGTTTCACGGGTGGGGTAAGAATAACCTACTACGTGGTTTACGACGTCCTAGTAAATTACGTCGTATCGGCTGGGAAGGGCGGGTTGGCTAGTTGAAAGCCGGTATGAATTTAGTCGAGTAGACACTCACAGTGTAGGTTATAAATAGAGCCCCCTGACTCGAAGAAGAAAAGCCGATCAGGAGTTCGTTTAGCTAAGACCATTTTTTACCCTCACTGCGTTATCAGACCCCTGCCAGTAATTGTCGCTATTACCTCTGTCACTGCACCGATTGCAAGCGGCCGATTTACTCGTCTCTGTCGCTCTCACCCGGAAGTCGGATACATCTGAGCTCGTTACGACTCTCCTCTGTTTTCAGGAAACTGCCCTCTGTGTATTGCATCACTACTTCCGTGAAGGGTATTTGGAGCATTTAGGTTCTCGTTATCAAGACCTACAGTTCCTCGTCTTGCCCTGTATAAAAGACATCGAAATCATATTATTACATAAAAAGACTAATTAAAATATCCAATCTGAAGCATCATGCACCACCCAAACACCAACAAATTGCTACGTACCCCTTTAAGATACCACAGTAGCAACAAAATCCTTTAAAGTTATCGCCAAGCCAGTAACTGTGGTGAACCTTGCAGGCTTCGTTTTCAACATGCACCCACACACTGTAGTCGACAGGATTGAGGTCGGGCGTCTGCGGCGGCCAAAGTTTCTTCAACCAGAAGTCGATGGTCGATCCCAACTACTATTACACGGCTTAAGCCGTGTAGGTCAGGGCACCATCCTGCTGAATGGTGTAGTTCGCCTTCGTCGTCGTCTGTCTCAGCAGCTGGGAGAAGTCCTAGTAGAACCTTACAACTCAGATGGTATGCTTGTTGATGATTGCATCTACCGTGAATGTTTTTTTCATCCGAAAAAAAAGAGAATTTTGTTGTCATGACTATTCAAGTCATTAAGAAGGCGAAAACATTAGTACTGACGTTATTCTCGAATATGGTCGATAAGGATAGGCCTTTCAACGTCCATAAAGCGCCTGCCACCCTCCTTTGACAGCTCTAGACACCGTGGCCACTGAGCTGTTCTTCATGTTCGTAATCGCATCATTTAGAGATTCGGAGCAATTTAGAAGGCCTTCATCACAACTCAACGATTGTTAACTTTATCCTGCTGACGTTGAGCCGCTTAGCGATTTCAAATTTGTTGTGGCACATGCGCAAATGAGCAGAGGTCGTGATTATTTTCACTTCGCTCTCGACATACCTGTACATAATGAAAAAGACGTTTTAATGATACCTGCTGGAAAAATAAAACTTTAAGTTTGTTTGACGGCTTTTTTTTAATTACACAAGTAAACCTCTTGAATGATAGAAAAACAACTAGTGTAAAAACTGCACCACCTGGTGAACTCCTATGAGTTTATCAAAGTTGAGCCAAATGCCTATGTACCCTTCTAAAATACCGTTATCACGATAAAATTTCTCAAACATACCCCAATATATCTATAAAAATTACAGAGGGGAACAATTTTAATCACATTTTCTAGTCACTTAGATTTATCTGCCAATTTTAATTCGTTTTTTGATGCTGATTTCAAATATATAATCCATTTTTACCTACATGCTATAGTTATCCTGTAATTTCTATTTTCTCGTTTCCCTGAAAACTGCCCTCTGAACGGACAGAGAGGGTGCTTGTAGAAAGAAAATACTTCACAGTAAATAGTAGTAAGATAGTAATAAGTGTCATTGTGCAAAATATTGACATTATTGTTTCTTTTTTCAGGTCTCATGTTAGAGTGATGGCTTCGTTAAGAGGAAATTGCGTTAATAGTCCAGACACCTTCTGCTACATATGTGGCTGTTACATGCTAGTTCGTCAAAGGCACAATATATCAAACTTTGTGATCCGCACTTATAAGGAATAATTTGCTGTTCCTCTTGGCGATCAAGATAAGAAGTGGGCCCCGCATGTTGTTTGCCATAGTTGCGTGGAACATCTTCGTGAGTGGTTGAAAGGAAAGAGAAATGGTCTGCCTTCTGGAATCCCAATGGTGTAGCGAGAGCCAAAGGATCATGTATCGGACTGTTATTTTTATCTGGTAAATACTAAAGGAATTGTCAAGAAAAATCGGCACAAGATAGACTCCCCCAAAATTTCCTCGGTGATCTGGCCAGTACCTCATTCTGAGTCTTTACCAGTTCCGATTTTCAGTGGATATGCTTCCTCCGAGAATGGAAATGATGTACCTGATATGTACGTCCACGGAATGAATTCAGAGTCTGCAGATTTTCATCAGATGTTGAGCAGTTATTAGCTCCTCACTGTTATAATCAAGAAGATTTGAATGATTTGATACGTGAATGGACGCTCTTTTAGAAAGCTGCAGAACTTTTACCCTCCAGGTTAAATGAAAGACATATGCTTGACAGGTCGGTACGGGTATCATATTACCGAACAAGGGAGGGTACATTTGTTAAGTATTTCTCTGAGGACAAATAATTTGTATAATGCCACGATGGTCCTGGTCTGTTTACTGAGTTGGGACTTGGCACCTATAGCCCTGCTTAGTGGAGACTGTTTTTGGATAACTCCAAGCGTAGCCTCAAGCGTGTCCTTTTGCATAATGGCAATGACTTTGGTGCAGTTCCTCTCGGTCACTCTGACCATCTGCGAGAAACTCACGATGATATAAGAATGGTCATGAATTTACTTAAGTACCATGAACACAATTGGATCATATGTGTAGACCTTAAGATATTCAACGTCATCTTTGGCCAACAGAAGAGATATACAAAGTTTCCATGCTATATCTGTATGTAGGAAAGTCAATCGTGTGAAAACACTGGTCCAAAAGATTGGCCAGTTTGGGAAACTTTGGAAGCAGGAATGCGGATCATTGTTAATGAGCCAATCGTAAGTCGAGAGAAGATCGTTTTCCCTCCACTTCATCTCAAACTGGGGTTGAGGAAGCAGTATGTCAAGGCGTTGAGCACTGACAATGCTTGTATTTAGTACACAGTATCGGCATTTCCTGCTTTGTCATACGAAAAAATAAAAGCCTATCGTGATCTGGGATGCAATATGAGTGTGAAGCTGCATTTCTTAAATAGTCCCCTCAATCGATTCCCAGAGAATCTGGGAGCCGTGAGTAATGGACAAGGGGAACGCTTCCATCAGGATTTGATGACGATGGAATAGCGCTTCTAAGGTCACTGGGATAGACACATGATGGCGGACTACTGCTGGACGATTAGAAAAGATCAGCCAGAGAAGACTTACAAAAGAAAGAGTTACAAATGCAACTTTTGCCCGATTGAAATCAAGAAGAGGTCCTCCAGCCTGTTGTATGGTCATTATTAAATTAGCATCTAGTTGATTACAGTATTTGTAATCCTAATGTGTAATTCAAGTTTCTTCTAATATGCAATAAAATGTTTTCGCAAAAAATACCTGCTTTACTATAAATAACGCCAAAGATGATTCAAAATTACTTCAGGGCATGATGATAGGCGTGATAAAATGAAAATTATTGTATAATATTAGTTATTGAAATTACGAAAAAATCTTTAGCATTTAGAGAGAATCTGATTTCAGATTTGAATTCAATATGCTCGAATCAGGTAGGAAAATGTACTTTTGTCAATTCACCAAATACATTGTTCCCCAGTGTAATTAATCAGTCCCTAAAATTGAGAAATTATAGATCTTTTACCGCTTATATCTGACCAATACAGATTAACTGCTTAAAGTTGAGTAGATAAAGATCAAATACTCCCTTTTTTAACACGTTTAGATAACACTACCTTAATTCAAGAAATTAAAGATTAGTACTCCCTAAAAATTATCAAATAAAGATAATCGCTCTAAATTTGGGCAAGTAAGGATAAACGCTTCCAAAATTTGAACAAGTAAATATATACTCTTTTTATAGTTGAAATGGTAAGGATAAGTACTTTTTACATTATAAAAAAGTGTAAGCACTCTCTATTTTTGTAAAGGTAAAGATAAACTTCCCATGTTTACCAATAATGATAATTATTCCATATATTTTAGCAAGATAATCACTCCCTAAGATCAAGCAAATAAATCTAAGCAATCCCGAAGCTGTAGTAAGTAAAAAATAGCTCTAGCTAAATTCAAGAGATAAAAGAAAAGCACTCCATAAATTTGAGCAGGTAAAACTAAGCATGACCTAAAGATGAACAACTAAACATAAGTCCTCGTAAATATCATTAAATAAAGATAAGCACTCTTAAAATGTTAATGAGAACCATCAATCTACCATTTTCTACCCACCATCCAACCGTTTTGGGCGATGGGGAGATTCTCAGCTAATTTCCTCTTGTGTATATCTTCAGTCTTCCCAAAGGATCGAATTTGGCCCTTGTTTTATTAATCAAGGCAAATGAACGAACTCCTAAGGCAGAGTGGACCCTCTTAAGCAGTCCTAATGACAGGTGGGACTACTGGGCACTCCATAAATTGATAAAGTAAAAATAGTTACTCCCTTTTGTCTTCAGAGTTTTTATTAATAAACAAAATTGAAAAGAAAATTAGCATTTTCTTCCTTTATTTTCATTACCTCCTATTTCTCACAGATCCCTTGATCTTCTTTTACATTTTCCTTGTGTGCAAACTTATAATAACCCCCCTCCCAATGACCTCCCCTATACCCACTCACCCCAAATTAAACTTTAACTTTATAGAATCCTTGAAACTCTAAGTCTTATTCAATTTTACTTTTCCTTAACTCCGTTCCGGATATATTTCTTCAACTTCTTTAATCCTTGAGAAGGATAACGATACTTCACTACGTATCTGTTACAAGTGATTCTCCGGTCGAGTGTAGTTCGGAGTATCTAGATTTTTCATATAATTTCCGTACCATTCATTGTCTTGACCTGAGTTTTCTGGTTGTGTAGTAAAAGACACGAGGTATTTATTACCTAGTTCATCAAAGTGCAAAGGCCAAAATGGAGGTGTATTTTATAAAAATAAAGTCTAATTAATTTGAATTTGAATTGTGTAAGAATAGGTGTAGATAGGGGATAGAAATAGGGTGTGTGGAAGAATAGTGGAAAATAGACAAGGGATGAAAAGAGAAAGAAGTGTGGTAGGGTGCAAAGAGATGCTAGTGACTGGTGATCAGGCGTATCGCTTTTAATTATTTTTGGTTTTGTGGTTCTTTTGTTGTCTGTGAGTTTGCTTATATATATATATATATATATATATATATATATATATATATATATATATATACAAAGAAAGAGCAACAACAGGATCTGCGGGTAATTATACAACCACCACAGGGCTATGCCATTTTTATTTTCTGTCTTTCAAATAAATTTGAAGACAGAAAGAAAGATGCAAAACCTTGAATAGCTGGCTATAAATACATATAGTACAAGAGAAAAAAGAATTGGACGCAAATGAGACAAGAAACCGGAGGGTTTGGGGTTTTTTTTTTAAGGCAAGAGAGAGGAACATTAGAAGAACCCCGAATCAAAGGGAGCAGAGGGCGGCACAGTGAAGGCGATCCTTTACCAGGCGTTATTTCTCTCTTCTCGGTAAAGGATCGCCTTCACTGTGCCGCCCTCTGCTCCCTTTGATTCGGGGTTCTTCTAATGTTCCTCTCTCTTGCCTTTAAAAAAAACAAACTCCGGTTTCTTGTCTCATTTGCTCATTCGCCTTCAATTCTTCTTCCTCTTGTAATATATATATATATATATATATATATATATATATATATATATATATATATATATATATTATATATTTATATATATATATATATATATATATATATATATATATATATATATATATATATATATATATATATATATGATTGCAATAAACCACATTGAAAGAGAAAACGGAATAAATTTTTCTTACGGTAATATCTATCACCTTTTTTCGAAAAATCAGTGCAGGGAAGGGATTCAAACCATTGACACTAAGGCAGCCAGCACCGCTTTGATCACAGTTAAAAGTATGCAGTTAGTACACTATGGTACGCAGAGAACCAAAAAATTCTCTGAATAGAATAACTTTTAAGGAACACTTATCGCAAGTTCGAATGGAGAATATGAAAGAAATAGAAAATTAATTGGGAATTCAAAGAATAAATGAGGAATAGTTAAATGCATGGTACATAAACAAATGTATATAATATCTCTCAAAATGGTTTATTGCATTCATCTTCTTCATTCTCTCGCGCTACTGAGGTCTAGGATGGAGGAGTAATAGTAATGAGACTTCTAGAATATGGGGCAGATACGTATTTGGATTCAGAGCAGATGTGTGACTGATTAAGGACAATAAAACAGGCGGTTTTCAATCGGAGAAAAAGAGAGAGTAAACAGAGAAAAATATATTAAGAATTTTCTTTCTCGATTTTATTGGAAGAAAAATTGCGTAATCAAAAGCGAAAATAGAAATCATCTCAGTCACACATTTAAATCTTATAGGTAGGGTACGGGGGGGAAGTTTTCCCACAAATCAACCCCTAAACCTTCCAAAACAAATGAGTACACAGGTCTGGAACTACAGTTAAAGAATTTTAAACCATTATACGAGATAAAGTGAGAATGTGCCGTTTGAACGATTTCGATAAGATAAACAACTAAACATCATTGAAAGTGATCTTACTGGGTGTAAAGGAGTAAAACAACCAAACCTGCTTGAACGAGAAGCTATCATTTAAAGATAAACTCGAATTATGTTATTTGTGAGCAGAATGTTAACGAAATATAATATTTTATGTTTACTCCTTCCTTTAATATGAAGACTCCTCTTGCTGAGGTGTATAGCGAGTCAAAATGGCTAGAAACACGTTCTTGATAGACTTACTTCCCGTTCTCAAGGAGAAGGGGAGCGCAATGTCGAACCCGCGTTTGTAGGAGAATCATTCGAGGCCGCTTTATCCACATTATATTGGTTGGTGGGCTGGTAACACACCAGTATTAAATGCAAGTTGAGATGTCACTGAAGGCCACCAACTCAACTTTAATTCCAGACGCGGATAACCCTCCAAAGATATGTATAACCTGAGTTGCGTTCATCTCTCACCTTATGCGCGCAAACGCCCCTGGCCAGGTGAATGTCCCCTATGGCATAATTCGACAGGTAAGTGAGCCAAACATGAAATTTTGTTAGATTTCTTCGACAGAATATGCACAGTAAGTATCTTTCCGGACTCCTGTAATGTTCTTGCTTTTAGAAAATTGGCGAGAGATCACTCTACCACGGTCGGTTTCTGACCAATTTCTCTAACCTCTTTCGTGCAGAAGTGAGTAAGTCGTAAATATTATATTAGTGAAGGTTTTGCAAGTTAAATTCCAAAAAGATAATTTTTTCCGTCTAGGAAATGGCATATGCGATGCCTTCCTTTTTAGACAGCACTAGGCCACGCTTTCTTTCGATCTGGAGAAGGCTCATGAGATCCTGCACACCATGGAGACGAGTAGATGCATTTTAACATTCATATCTAAATTCTTGTGAGAGAATCGATTCCGCTTAGGGTAGTGGAGCTTTGTTAGGGTTAATAGGACAGAAAGATGGCTTCAAGCAGGAAAGGTTCCTCAGTGTCACACGCTTTGCCTTAAATATCAACAGTATCACCTTAGTGCACCCGAAATATTTTTCGCTATGCCCAGAGGCCAGCTCTGAAGATTCGACTCTCGCTATGCCGAAGTGCACAAGTTTCGTTTTTCGTTGGTCTGGAAGTGGTGAATTCGCGCCTTTCCTCTCGTGGCAGGTCCTTATTCGCAACGTTAAGTTTTTTGTAACCGCTCCTTAGAAGTTCTTTGTTCCATCGTATTCAGCACTTTGAGTAATAGTAGACCTAAACAAGTGTTGTTTTATCATTATTTTGTTTTTACAAGCTTAAGGACGGATCCGAGTTTTATGCATCTACACAAGCGTGAGAATCGGCGGAAGATGTACGCGATCCACCAGACCAGGCTCAGTTTAGCTACCAAAGCCTTCCGCACATCCCCTATTGAGATCCAACATGCCGATGCAGGGGGCAAATACCACATGCTATGTGTGAACACTTTGCAATATGCGCCCGTAAGAGCAAGACCTGCTTCTCTCTCAGTCAGCAACGGCCTTCAGTGTATCCATAGGCACTCTCAACGATACCAATAGAGCTGAAAGACTCGCTTCATACGATAAGCCATTTTGGTTTAGAGCTAGGACACTCCTCCAAAACCTCAAAGTAACTATCGGACAAATAACGCCTGTGATTCTTCTCACCTTACAAAGACAAAACGAAGGTAAATCTAGAAATATATTCATCTTAATACAGACTGGCAAAGCTGGGCATTAAGGAAGCGAAGAAGAATTATGAAGGGTATTTAACACCAAAACCTATAAAAAGGCCGAAACTATTAATTTGTTACGTAATCTCTAGAACGTCCTTAAAGGACGCCCTAGGAGTAATGAGGAGTGAAGAGTTACTTATAACTGACAATCTCGAACGAATTATTAAAATTGTAAATGAGCACTTCGTAAGTGTCTTTAATGTGGACGGTTTGTCAAACTAAAAACACACAATGAGGAAATAACTAATAGAAATCAATTTTACTAACCGACATGCGAGGTAATTAAGGGGAAATTATTACGTACATAAATAACCTAAAACCATCTAAGGTGCCTTGTCAGGACAGTGTGGACCCACCTAAGTTGAAAAGCTAAACATTGAGTTATTAAAACTGCCCTATGGGATTTTAAACCCAACAATCGAGAAAGGTGTAATCCCATAGAATTCAAACGCGCTAATATTACCCCAATATTCAATAAAAGGGAAGAAATCGGATCATAGTTACTTCTGTCTCATTAGCCTAACTTCATTAATTGGCCACACTAAGAATCGATCACTGGGGCACAACAAAAAAAATTACCATGGTTCTGGATCAAAATTGTCTGATTCTAGGATAATTGTATGTGCTGAATTCAATAATCACCTTCGCATAGCTGTATCGGACTCAGTTTTCCAGAACCAGTATATCTATATATTTTGTGCACCATGTTATTCATACACTAATTTATATGTTCATTGGTTCCACTTGTACAATAATCTTTTTCTAATTCATGCTCTTTTTTCTGTTTCAGATTGCTGGTTCATGATATTGCATATCTAAAACTGCCTAATTTCTAATTACTCTGAACTTACCAAAACATGGAACTTGGTAAGTGCGTGAAAAATTCTGATCGTTTTTTTCGCATATGTGGCACCTTCACTCCTGGTAGCCTCAAGAAACCAATCACAAAAGCTGTTCGAATGAACTAAAAAAGTTACTTCAAATGTCCTTTGAGTGACACCGATAATAAATGGAACCTCATATAGCTTCTAAATCTTGTGTCAACCACCTGGGCGAGTGTATGTGTGGTAAGCGAAGCTCAGGAAGGCCGTTTGCTGTACCAATGATATGGCCTGAACCCAAATACTACAGAAATTACTGCTACTTCTATCGCAAATGTCACCATACATTAAACTTCTTGTCCAATGTTGCATATACTTAAGCACCAATCTGTAATCCTATCCTCTATATACAGTATGTTACTCGTTCGACCTAATCTCAAATACGCATGCAGTTGTAGCCCAGTTAGGATTAGGGCAACTTAGGGATTCTAAACTAATTTTAGTGCTTAGAAATAAGCCGTTATATGAGAAACTTGGCTCGAAAATCCTGTTATCGGTTGAAGACGATTACGGGGACAACTAATCGAAGGATTAAGAAATAAGAATGATGCCAGCAATGAACCCTTTTAAAGCATGAGTACAAATGAGTTTTGCATTTTATTTTCTGTATTCTATGTCAATATATTTATTCCATCCTTTGCAGGTGAAGTCCTGCGGGAGAATATGGAACTATCCTGTCATTCTTTTTTGCATGACTAGGCAGGTGACCTTAAGGTAGAATGAAACTCTGTATGTCTCAAAGGTACATATATAGATAAGTGTTAATGTACTGTAGTTCAAGTAATAGTAGAAACAAAGCAAAACATGCCTTTAATTGATACACAAGTAGATAATTGTGCATCAACCTCTTAGTAGCTACGGTAGAGTGCCTTAATCTCCCGGCCTCTATAAGTGATGATATCGTTAATCTTAGCTTTGCGAATAGGGCTGGCTTTAGGTCAATCCTAGTGGTTTTGCTGGTATTAGTTATGTAGTTCTTACACACAGCCAGTAACACCAGCTATCAACATATGCTGAGATAGATAGCATTGCTCCCACATAATACCTCATCGATTTCTTACCCATTTCCTCTTGTATTTCATACTCCCTCATATCACAAAAACGTCTATTTCAAGCCAATCACTCCGTTCAGCTTTCAACCAACTGGACTTCTTACTTTTAACAGTAAATTTACCAAAACCCATAATATTTTGCCACCCCCATTACATACATACATTCTAAGAGCCAGCCATTGCGCTTTCAAAGTCGTATTAATTCATCATACACTTAAATTACCTCCTCACATATCACCTAAGGCAGTTTCTCCATTTTTTAGGCATTCTTTCTCTCATCCCTCTTAAACAAACAATTAGAGTTGCTATATAAAAACTTAAGATTTATGATGTACTTATCTGAACATTATTATCGATAAACTGCCGTCTTCGATGACAGTTTTATTAGAATTATTTTATAATAAATATCATTTGGTTGTAAAAAAAAATTAATGCTTTCTTAAATGAAAGAATAATAATTTGAAATATACAAAATAAATACACTTAGTCAGCAAAGTAAATTCCTCCATTATGACGGTTTTACCCTCATAAATCTTTATTCCGAATTCACCTGAGCGTAATTTCTAAAGAAAAAGTTGACATTTAGGAATATTTAATAAATTCCCTTTTACTCAAATTAGAACATTTGTCGCAAATTTATGTGACATTTTAATTACCTAAGTATTTTTCTACGATGAACCAACCGTCAGCTTTCCTTTTCGTTTTCGCGATGGAAGGAGAAAGTAGGTATCTAAGGGGCTTCCATTCTAGTGCTCTTCTCTGTATCATTCGATTATCTACGCTCTAGTATTAACGGTTTATTCCATACCTGGTATGTTATACTCTGTTGAATCTAGTCATTCTACTTCGTCTGTAAGTTGTCACAATCCCAACTAAACACATTTAGATGACTATCGCGGTGTAATTAAATTGTGTGGGGAGCAACTTTCATTTAGGAGATTGTATTAAGTCTTCAGTCAATCCAGCATTGAAAGGTGCATATACTGTAGTGTGTATAGAATTAAGTGTAAATATAAATTTAAATAAATTGAGCGCCTCCTTCTCCCGTACAGGCTTCTAATTTCAGTGCAAGAGGGTGGTGTGGTTGTGTAGTGGAAGTAAAACGTCACTACAAAATTTGCCCTTTAGGTATTCAGAAACCACGATATTTCTTTGTGTGTGTTCCGCTTTTCGCCCTCACTATTGAAGGATTTGCCTTTTTTCTTATAATCATTTGTGAATCTCTTTCTGAACTTCTTAGACATATATATTTTTAACTTGCAACCACATTATGCATCATTTTTCTGTACGATCCCGGATACACATAGCTTCTTTCGCACATCACATCAGGCCACCCTCACTCACCTTATCTTTTCCTCTACGGGCTATTTAAACAATGCAAATTTATATTGGCCTTTATCTCTTCTCAGGAAGTATATCTCAACAATGTGGAAGAGAGAGACCTTTGCAGACCACACTAACGAAGTCTATTCCACCAAAAAACCTTGCAAATTTCTATGCGTTTATATTAGATCTGGTTTCTCACTAGTATTCGCTCTGCACTTGAACATTTTTAAATGGCACTTCCTACCCTTCCACCCAAACAGTATTTTGAGAGAGTATCCTACTTCCTTCTCTATTAAAAAATTCCTGTTCTCGTCTTAAGTCGTTCCATATAAATGTTTATCTTCCAATTCTCCCTGTTCACGTTCCTCATCTTCATGATCATTTTAACGCCTTCGTACCATCCGATTAGATGAAGCTACAATATTCCGACGAAATATAAATAATGACTTCACCCAGACGATCCGGCAAAGGAAAGTTCAATCTCTCAACTATCCTTCTTTTCTCAAGTCTTTGAACGGTTGACGTTTGCTTGAGATCTTCCTAACATACTGTGTTCCTGTATTGATGAGATTTTCTGGTTTGGTTTAAAGGTTATTCAGCATTTTAGCATTTATACACACTGTTGAGAGACTCCATTTCTTATCCTCTTGAAATTTGTCGGTCTTGTGCAATTCGGTTTTAATTTTTAGCATACTTTTAAAGGTCATACCTCTTTTGATTTAGGTCTTCTTTTCTGTCGTTTTTTTTAAATGGAGTCCAATCGGTATATTTTTGGATCATCTATCGTTTGGAATCTTGCCACGTGGCCTCTCCAACTCTATATCATAGCAAATTAAAAATATTCATATAGGGTGAGATATATCTAGGAGTTATATTTATTTCTTCCGCAAGGCTCAATTCTTGGTCTGCTACACGGTTTTAGTGAGCCGAGTGGATGTCGAGATTATCTTCTGCTGGGTTCCTGGACATGTAGGAATTAGGGGGAATGAGCGCGCAGAACAGGGCGCCAAAGAGTCCGTGGGGACCGGGCGACAGGACTAGCGTTTCGTTCTTCCACACACAGACTACATGGCAGGAATACGGGCAGCTCTTCGGACTGCTTGGCAAAGAAGATGGGAGACAGTCCAGGGGAACTTAAAGTTGCGTGCCATTGCGCCACGACTGTTCCCATGGACCTACTCCCCAATGTCGCGACGGCTTCAGGTCGCTTTCTGTCGTCTCCGAATCGGGCACACTTGTGTGACGCATCGCCATTTGATGGAGCGCTCGCATGCGCCCTATTGTGACGACTACGTCGTCCCCAAGACTGTTCGACACATCCTTGTCGAATGTCGCAGTTTGGGGGATCTTCGCGCACTTACCTGTACCGGGACTAGGATGGGCGAAGTCGCTACCGCCTGTTCCTTGTACTCGGGCCGGATTCGTGTACACCGACCAGTGGACTTTTAGACTTTTTGGAGGAGGCTGGCCTTCTCCCCTTTATTTAACTGGTTCGCTTCTTTTTGGTTATTTTAGTAGGTCGCACGATGCTGCGCTGGGGGGGGGGGGCAGACTTCTCCCGACGCCGGAGCTTGCTTCATGCTCGCTGCCTTTTTCCTTTTTTTTATTTTTAGTGTCGGGGTTTTTTTGCTTTTTTTTAATCTTATTTTAAAATAGCCTAGTACTAGGTAGTTTTTAATACGGCGACTAATGCCCAAGTAGGCAGTTGCCAGATGAGCTCTTAAAATTTTAAAAAAATTCTTGCTCTGCTACTTTTTCATATCTATGTTTTAACCTTGCCATTCTATGCACCGCTTGGGTCTATTCTTTCATCTTTAGGACCACCACACGCAAGTCTACTTCTCTTTCTCCCTGCCCTGTGTAAAAGGGTCATCTGAAATAATCTATATAGGTAGATCATTGTTAATGGCTCTCAGATCAATTTCTGAAACTTATCAAAACTTGTTCCTTCGACTGTCGATTACTGTAAAATAATTGCTCTGTTTTATAAAATTGTTGGCCCCTGGGTTCTCTTCTCTGAAGAAGCTAAAGAATTGTCTTCGTTCATAATTTTTGGCCACATTAGTTCTCATTTTGACGAAAATTGCTACGAGATCTTCATGCACGGTTTCTTTACCTATCGCGCCGAAAAATTAGTTTAGTTTAGTTTAAGGGAAAACAAGGTGGCAGCCGCCTAATCCTAATCGATTCTTAATGGCAGCAGTGTTAAAACGGGGTCGCCCGAAAAAGTTCAGAGGAGGCGTGGGAGACGCTCAATTAAAATGAGGAAAAGTAAAGGATTAGAAGAAAACAGTTCCACATACAGAGATACACACTTAAATTACGGGCATATAGCACACATTCTAAAAACTAGGGCGTCTAGAGCAATAAATAAATGAAAGGCGCCAGCCACAAGAGAGGGCACAGGATAAAAGATAAAACATTAAATCTAAGCACAAAAATGGAAATAATTTATAAAAGGGATCAAACCACTTTGTGATAGAAATTTAAGGAGGTAGGACGACCGAAAGGAGTCCTCTGTTAAAATAAAGCAAAGTCGAGCAGAGAATAGGAATCTAGAAGGTGTAGGGAGCAAGAATTTCGAAGAGAATAAGGCAGGAACAAACTACTAAAATTTGAGCCACAGACAGCTTGCCACTGCAAAAGGAACAACCAGGGACAACTCCGCCTCCACCCGAAAGTAAATAACCATGGGTAAGTCTCGTGTGCCCAATTCGCAACCAGCAAAGAGCAACTTCCCAAGAGTGGAGTCGCTAAGAGTTAGACGACCAGGAACGGACAGAACGTTTAATAATAGACAGCTTAGAAGAGGGGGAACGAATCCCACTCTCTCTCTCTCTCTCTCTCTCTCTCTCTCTCTCTCTCTCTCTCTCTCTCTTTCTCTCTCTCTCTCTCTCTCTCTCTCTTTCTCTCGGCCACAAACAAAAGACATACGGCCTGATTACGGGGTAGAAATCCCTAAAGGGCAGAGACGCTGCCTCTGGCACCTTGAGGGTGGCCGAAAGAGCCAGCCCATCGGCTGCTTCGTTGTCTGGGACCCCAAAATGAGCTGGAGCCCAACAGAATGCCACCCTGTAACGGGAGGCATTTCTAAGCAGTACAGACATCAGGAGGGCGAACGCTTCAATGCGGAGCCGGCGGAAAAGGTAGGGCGAACACCTCATGGACACCCAGGGAGGCAAGATTGTCCCTTACCCGGAGCCCCAGAGGCCGGGGTAGAGATGGCCACCGATCAAAAAATGCTGAAGAGGACGGGGCAAAAAGGCACTCATGGACTGGGGATGAAGGGTAGTGCTGAAAACGAAACAGGGGTCGTAGGCACACCTGCAGACGTGATATCGCAAAGGAAGCGCGACACCCTCAATAAAGAGGCTAGGGATAGGCGAAGTGCAAAAGGCTCTACTACTAAGACGGGCCCAGAGCGAACGAACAGAGTCAAGTATCTTCAAGACTGAAGGAGACGCTAAAGAGTACACCTGGCAACCGTAGTCCAGTCGGGATTGGACCAGTGCTGAATAAAGCGACCACAAGGTGCGCCTATCACTACCCTAAGTGGTGTGAGATAAAACCCTAAGCAAATCCATAGCCTTCAAACAGGACGCCCTCAAGCGACGCAAATGGGGCACCCAAGTGAGATTGCTATCAAGTGTTAAACTCAAGAACTTAAAAACGGGAAAAATATTCAATCGCTGTGCCATCCAAGAAAAGGTGAGGGGGACCAAGGACACCACGCCCCATATTAAAATGCATGGCCTTCGTTTTGGTGACCGAAAAACGGAAACTCTTTGAGACCGCACGACCTGACACGGCATCAATTGCCAGCTGTAATCGACGGGCAGCAAAGGCAAGCGGGAAGATGAACAAAACAACGCCAAGTCATCCAAGAAGCGGAATGCCAAAAACCCCTGCGGAAGAGAATATACCAGACTATTAATGACACTTATAACACACCCTTGGGGAACACTCTCCTCTTGAATCCACAAGCCTGAGAAAGCATCCCCAATACAGACATTAAAATTACGGGACTATAAAAATTCTTGAATAAAAACCTGTAAAAAGCCCTTCATACCCTAATCATATAACTGACGTAAAACACCATATCTCCCGGTGGTATCGTAGGCTTTCTGAATGTCAAAGAATAACGCTAACACCTGATTCCTGGAGGAAAAAGTCAGTAAAACGCAGTCTTCCAAACGAATGAGGTGGTCAAAAGTATTACGGCCGCTGCAAAAACCACAATGAAATGGAGAGAGGAGCAAATTTTCTCCCAAAAACAAGTGAGGCAAACTTGAAACATCTTTTCGAATAACTTACCTAGGCAGCTTGTAAGAGCAATCGGGCGATAGCGACTGGGGTCCAATCCGTCCCTACTGGGTTTCAGAAAAGGAAGAACAACCTCAACACGCCAGAAAGACGGATAGATTCCTTTGACCCAAAGCAGGTTATAAAGGTCAACCAAAAATAACTCTTGAGTTGGGATGGAGAAGATGGAGAAAGTCGTAGTTGATGCAATCATTACCGGGAGAGGTGGAGCCTCAGTGATACCAAGCATCCCACAATTGATAGACAGAAAAGAGAGCATTATAAGAGTAGGTGGTGCACGTGGTAAAATCTAAAAGGCGAGACCCTATGGCGACCTTATGATCGAGACGCATCGAGGATAGCTACCAGCGCTACTAAACGAAGCAAAATGGTTAGCTAAAGCTTCGCTGACCAACTGGTCATCGGACACAAACGAGCATCCGATGTCTAGAGTAGGGATGGCATGAACAACGTAGCGACCATGGATTTTATTGACCCGCTTCCAAACCCAAGTCAGCGGCGTGGACAAAGAAATGGAAATTACGTACGGTGCCAAGATTCAGGGTGGGCACGATGGAGGGTCCTTTGGCAGATGGGACGAGCCCAGTTTCGATCGACCATATTCGAAACGGTCGGCTTCCACCTATAACGGGAATGGGTCAACTGATAGGCAGAAATAGCCGACGCACATTCTTTCGACCACCAGGGGACGGTGGAGCGCCACACAATAGGGCACCTCCACGAGACAAAGCGCTCAGCAGCCTCTAAAATATGAGCTAGCTGTATCTACGGTATCGAAAGAAAGCCAGAAGGCATCAATAAAAGAAGCCTCCTGGAACCTAATCTAATTTAGTCGCCACAGATCCCATCATGAGGGAGGGAAAGTCAAGGGCTAGGAATGGCGGCCTACAGCACAATCGGGAAGTGATCACTCTCGGAGAGGTCGTCCCGAATTGACCACCGGAAATTGAAGAAACAGTCGGGCGAACATAACTGCAAGTCTACAGCACTAAAAGATCTGTTCGAACATGAAAAGAAGTAAAATCGCAGGAATTTAAAAGACAAAAGGAATTGGATAATAATAGAGACTCAATCACTCCGCCCAGAAGATTACGGGCAGTATCACTCCGAGATGGGTGTCGAGCATTAAAATCACCAAGTAATAAAAATGAGGTAGGAAATTGACTTGTGAGCTCAAAAAGGTCAGACTGACTCAAATTAAAATCCGGGGGGATGTACACAGAACAAACAATTAAAGATTGGTGTAGAGGTATTGCCTAGAATAATAATATTTTCCCACCTCCTAAGGTATTACTTCGGGAGAGAAAACGAGCCGTTACTCCCCCCCCCCCTTCACTCCGACTTCACTCGTTTTGGACGTGCCGCCAGGTCTCCCCAAAATTCACACCGAGGCATGACACTGAAATTGAGGCTACCACTTGGCCATCTCAATCTTCGCTCCGACCCTCCCCTCTCTCGGGTCAGGAGATTAGTTTGTAGGTTCGCCGTGAGCAGTTTATATGGCTCCAACCGCTGGTCGTCCATCTGGCTCGCCGGCCCCTGCCGTTGACACTTCCCCGCAAGGAGACGCTCGGTTTGTCACGCCCGATAAGGAGGGTTAGAGAAGGCCTCTCTCTCTCTTTCTCCCTGTTTTGGAGAACTCCGAGTATATATGCACCCTCTCGAGGGTTAGGGACAGATCTGCTTAGACGACTTTCCCGAAAGGAGTTCAATTCAACGAAGCTCTCTCCCGAGAAGTGTGAGTCACGGTCACAACCCACGGAAGAGCTGGACATCACGCCCGTATCTTCGGGTCAGGGAGAGGAGTCTCGTGAGGCAACGTCAGCCTTTCTCAACCGCCTTCGGATCAAAGATTGGAGAAGCTATCCTCCGAATATCTTCTGGTAACCTCTTGAGGACAAGAGGCCCGTTAGCTCACTAAAGCTGAGTGTGGAGAAGTCATCAGCCTCACTTCGAATTTGTTCGGTGATTTCTTGAGGACAAGGGGCCCTTATCTCGCAAAAACACAATTTCGAGAAAGTAGCCCCACTGGTTGCTAGTTTTGGGGCTACCCCCGTGAGTAATCAAGGTCAGCAAGACCTCGTCAAGTTTTCCCCACCTTATCCGCAAGGTTCAAAGGAACTAAATCTCTCACTATCCTAAATCTCCTATTATAACCATTCAATAACGCAGGTTATCTAATTAGTATTCGGGACCTAATTCTGTCTTATTCCTCTACCCCTCTATATATTCATATTTATTATTGTGCCTTTTATTTAGTGTGTATTAAAATCTATTTTTTTTCGTTGTGTTTATTATATTCCTTGGTCACGTAGCTGCCGCTATCTATTCAAATCGCACTCTTAGAACAATAACAGTTGTCGCCTTGCTTAGCCTACCTTAGAGCCTGTGCACGCATATTCTCGTACACTTGGCCATACTTAGACACTTGGAAATAAAAACCCTCGCAGCAACAGCCTTCAAGGTAGTATGGAGGGGATGTGGTGCAGAGAATAGCGATAAGGAAATCAAAAGAGAAGCACTACCATGGGACACGCCCCCAGTCGGGGGATGGAATTAAATACCCGGAAGTGCGAATGTGCCGGGAAGAAGCGAGTCCCAAGCTTATTTTCCTGCAAACAGACCACCAAGGACCGAACGCTAGAAAGCAAGAGCTGGAGTTCCTCCAACTTGGGAAGAACCCGTTTACAATTCCACTGTAGGCTGACAAACATCAAATTCGTCTCGAAACCAAGGTCGGGATTCTAGTGGCGGAAACCATCGAAGGTTCCCGACTACTAGAAGGCACAGAAGGGATAAGCGATAAATTGCGATGAACCGGGAACGTACCCGGCGTGGACTTGGCAGCGTGAACGGCGGGAGGCGACAGCTGAGAGACAGACTGAACCCCGAACGTGGAGTGATCATGGACCGGAGGAAAAGGGAGATCGAGCAGAGACGGACGAGAACTAAGATGCGAAGAAAATGGAACAGAAGGCGATACATGGACAGTGGGTGAGAAGTGAACAGGGTCAGAGGGTAAGGAGGGAATTGGATCAGATGGATAGGAAGGAACAGGGAGAGTGGGTTAGGAGGGAACAGGGTCAGAAGGAGATGAATGAACAAGGATAGGAGGCAAGGGAGACGAAACTGGGGTAGGATATATAGAAGAATGCACAGATATGAGGGGCAAAGAAGTAGGAACCGGGGTAAGAAGCAAGAAAGACGGAAACGCGTGAACTTCCGCTCGGACAATGACATCGGTGATGCCAATGGGGGAGGCCAGCGAATACCGGAAAGGAGAAGACATCAAAATGGAGGACGCTCAACAACCGACTCAGGGACCAAACCAACCTCATCAGAGGCAGCGCGCTTGGACTCGCAACGGAGTGAGGAGGAACCCTTCCATTTGCGCTGAGGCTAAGTAACGGAACGAAAAGCGGGGACAGACGCCTGGACGAACTGCTGGATATCCTCCAGCGTCTCACCTCGGTCGGTCTCACAGGCCACGACAGAGGGTGGAACATGAGAAGAGACCAATGGCAAAGGAGAGTGCGCAACGGATGAACCGCGAGGAGGAACTAAAGGCAGGGGAGAAGGCGCAACAGAGGGACCCCGAGAAGACAAAGAAGGAGTGGGACGACCGGGAGGAGACCGGGGGGCCCCTGCTGCCCGGAGAACATCAGAGAAGAGACGGCCGGAGGGGGCGAGCTGCCCCCATAGCCTACGACTGGCCTCAATGAAGTCCAACCTGAGAGAGTCCCGAAGAGCTAGGACCTCCTTCTCAAAAAGGAATACGGGACAAGAATGTGAAGCCACGCTATGGAAACCTCCACAATTTGCGCAACATTCATGATTCCCACAAGAGGAGCCATGATATGTCAATGTATAGGCCACACAGCGACGAGCCTGCTTACAATTGCTGTTCATATGGCCAAACTGGTGACAATTAAAACAACGTCTGGGAAGCTGGTCATAACGGGACACAGGGACACTAAGATAACCAGCACGAACAAACTGGGGCAGATCCTGACGCTCAAAGGTAACGATGAGCGTACCCGTAGGAACCTTAGCGGGACCAACAGACTTAGAAACCCTATAAACGTCCGTAACCCTCTGGGACGAAAGTTTATCCTTTATTTTCTAAACATCATATTGCATTAATTCGTTGGAGCGAATCACTCCCTTTACAAACTTAACGCGAGGGTGGGGCACAACCGAAACCGGGACCTCTGAAATAGAAGACAAATACGGCATGTCACCACATTGCTCTCGCGCGAAGATAGCTCAGCTACTAAATCGCCACTACCACGGGCTGACAAACGGCGGGGCGCAAGACAGGTAAATACAAGAAGGGAGAGGGGGAGTTGAAGACGGAAGTGAGGAGAGAAACTGAAAGGGACGAGATAAAAAGTGATCTCGTGCCAACCAGAACAAAACGGAAGGTCATCTGAATCAATGGATAAGGAATATAGTGATAGAATTTTATTTTTGGATATATTGGGTACTAGAAATGCAAAGTCTTTAACATCAAACCCAGACTCCTCTTGGGGCCATCGTATTTAACCAGATTGCCACTCTTTTCACCAGAAATCTCTTACCTTAATTTTTTTAACTACAATTGCTATCTCATCGTTACTCTCACTTCAAATAGTATTCATTTTTTGAAAATTATATTTTTACTTTCAAATCAGCTGCGCTTACTTGTTCAAAGGAGAGTATATAAAATTATCTTTCTTAGACCACTTGACTTTTAAGCTTAACAAGGACATTAAATCTTTTCTCTCCATACATTTTCCCTAATGCAATTTTATCATTATTAATTACAATCTTTCTAACTTGTCCTCTTTTTTCTACTATAAATGTCTTATTCTAAGCTGTGAGGTATTTACTTGTTTATTTGCTTAAGTGCTTGAACTGCAATAGTGGCTACATTGGTATAATTGACTAACAACTACAACCGTGAATTTCAAAACATTTGGAGATTTCATATGAAACTGGCAGTCCAACCTTTAAACCTGAGCTATATGTTTAAATATTACTGATAGTGGTCACTCCATTGATACCAGTAATTTTTCTCTAATTCGTAAGACGCCAAGCTCACTAGACCTAAAATTACTTGAATATTTTTTTAAGAAAAAGTTATAGTGTTCAATAATAGTATTATTACACTTTTCTGTTTTATTTAAATGTTTCACTTACAGTGATTTCCTTTAGACTTTTAGTCTTTGTTTATTCTTTCATTTAGTTATTTTCTAGCTACTTGATTTATTAAACAGTTGCTAATTAACAAAAAATTCTGCGCCGAAATCAACTGGCCCAGATTCATATAACGCGACAGGGAAGAAATTCAACAGCTGCTTCTGATTTATGAATTCAGGGATCTCTTCAGTACAGAAAAATTTAGTTCTCACAAAGCTCAGTTGCGATGGTATTACACCGTCTTCAACTAAAATTGGGTCCCAACCATCAGTGATTCCCTAAAAACGAAAAATATCACCTCGGAATTGTACTTTCTGACCAAACGTTGGCCACATGCAAAGGATTCCCGCGCGCTCTTAATGCCTTAACTTCAAGACTCACTTCCACCCCTAGCATTGGTACTAGAGGCGAAGCTAGCCAGTGATAGATAGAATAGGCATGGGAAATACATACTACGAATACAGACACAGGCCAATCATCAATTATCAGGCTTCACATGTTCGGAAGGTCACAGTTCCTCTTCCATCTCAGACACTGGTTCAACTACGTTATCAGTCCCATCAACTCCAGCTGAATGGAGCCTACTACCATAGACTCTACCATCAACACTCAAAAGAACTTCTAGACCTGCTAGCAAATATTTAGTTAATTTCGAAAAAGTGGTTTTTTTGCCCCATTGTTATCACCAATTTCACCTTGAAATCACGCTCTAATTTTGGGTTAGGGATTAGAATGTAACTAAAAGGAAAGTGAGGGAGAAGGGTGAAGATAGATTCATTGATAACACAGAAATAGAGAAGAGGATTCTAGAGACAAAGACAAACATTCCTATAAATTAATAGATATAACAATTGTCCAAGAAAGTTCGAACGTTGTTTTCTCTTACGTGATAATTGAAAATAAGGTTTATACAATAAAATTAATCCTACCAAATAGTTTCAACCCATTTCTGAAGTATACTGGGATTTAATAAGACCACCACGCGTCCATTTTGTGGTGGTTTTTGCTAGGCCTATTGAATCCTACAATTTGGTGCTAGTAGCCTACCTATTACATAATCCGATCACTACAATCGATCGGCTACCTTGAGGGAATAAGGAAGGCTTAGGAACGTCCCTTGTCGTCTACCTGCTCGCCGAAGTAAAATTTTCTTTCAAGTAGTCATCTTTCACACATTTTCACTTTCCCTAACTTATAGTTTTCGGTCGTTTCTGATGATCTTTTCGATAAATGTCCGAAAATTATAATAATATCTTTTTATCTTTTACTCATCTGAGCATTCTTCTTCTAAAAATATTATATTCCAAACTGTAAACGAGTGTATAAACACGCACACTTTCTCTCGCCTCCATCTACCACATTACATCTAAGCCGCACAAAATTTTCTTTCGCAAAAGTAAAAAAAACAAAACAAAACATTTTATTAAATTTAATCAGGACAAAACTTAGTGCGTCTTCTACAGCTTAAAGCTAGGAATAAAACGAAACTTACCTATTTCCCAGCTCAAATCTGCAACTTTTGCTGTGAAAACAACTAAAGTTAAACAAGTGTGTATGTAATAAATTAGAGTAAAGGAAAAAACAAGAAAATAAAGGGGCTATTGGGGATTGAAGAGGGGAGGGGTGAAAAATCAACATAATGATAAACAAACTTATAAAAGAAAGTTGCCGAAATATGCAAACACTAGGACAAAGTTTCTCACTAACATTTATTAAAATTCGTGTATAGATGGGGCTTGAATCGTGGACTTTATTTACATTTGGGTGGTTCGAGCCTTAATTAACATATATTCCAAGAAAAGAATAGAAGTAGGAGAAAATCGGTGGAGAGTTACTTAACGACTTTCAAGTGAGCCAACCGCTTGGCCAGGATATATCCCTTCTACAGTTCCTGGAAAATGCGGTTCTAATCTTACACCCAGTTACAAAAAAAAATTTCAAATAAATAACCCACTCATTTATACAGTTTTTATAATGTTAGTGGAAGAATTAGAAGAAAAACACCACAAAAAAGTTTTCACCTCAAACGGTTTTACAAACTAAAGATATTCGCCTGGTAACAGAAAAGGTTTTACTTATGACGTTTTCTTGATTTCTGATTCGCTGACATTTGTCTCACCGTCATAAAGCGACTGGAAACATATTTGTAGCCACAAAAGATTAAATTAAAGAATTTATCGTATAATGTACAAAGTGATTCATACGGATATATAAAAAAACCTATACCTAATAGAAAATAAATAAAAGTAGATTAGGCATCAGCACAAAAGATACATTCATAAAATTTAAATATGAAATAAGGTTTTATTTAATTTTCACCTTTAATTCATATAGTATCAGATACCAGATGATTAGGATAAATTTTCCTGAACATTACTCCGTATTGCAATTTAATAACTGTCATGGACTCCTTGGCTTGAAAATGAAAGGATTGGTTTATACTCGTCAAAAATACCATGACTTTATGCTTTTACTAAAATAAATTACAGAAATATATAACTATTGGAATAAAGTATAAAATTGGAGAAAAACGGGATTGCCACAACATCAATCACAACGCATAAAATCTCATCACACTAATCCAATCTTTTTGAGTTACTAAAACTTCAATATTTGGAGTTTTGTGTGTAAAACAACAAAGGAATCAAATAATTTCATGGAAAAATTAAATGGTGCCAAGCGAATGAAAAATGCAGAGGTAAATTTTAAGATGAAACCCCTCTAGTAGAGAAAGAAGAAACCCACGAACTTACTGTTAAATGTAGTGATTTTGCGTCTGTCATTTGCTTGTCAATTTTCATCAGAACAACAGGAATTTGCCGTTTCCCGTCCCTCTTCCATTACTCATATCAGCTATAACCATCCCTTGTTCACTTATGTTTTGTTCACAATCCAGAATTTTAATAAAGGATTATATCTCAAGATAGCGAAAGTCAATAGCTTAAATAAGGATAAGCACAAGTTACTTAAAATTCACGCTTTGAAATTGGGTAACGTGAAGGTTTACAACTGCAATTATAGAGTTGCTGCGAAAATGGATCTTGGTGAGATCATTCCGCAAAATCTGGGTGCAAAAGTTAGTCTCTTTTAAAACTTTATGGACCCATTATTTTACCTAGTGCTTCTCCTTTAGCTTACGATTTCAAATGGAAATTAGCCGATAGGAATATTTCTCAAATATCAATCCACTTATTTAAAATTAACCCAAATTTGTCCATTCCTCCTCTGTCACATTCCTATAAATCATAATTTGCTCGTATATTTTGTGTTTAATTTTTCTTGCCAAAAATTGGCTCTTCATATAATTTTGAATTATAAAATATTTAGTGACCCCTTCTGTCGGCTAACGATAAAGAAAAAGCTACCGAAACAACAAACCAAGAAAATAAACAGGCTAATTTAAAATATAAAAGAGATAACAGCAGCAACAAAGAAAGCAAGGAAAAACAGGAAAAAATCAGAAAAAAAGCAAACAAGTTGAGGAGCTCAAGGAGAGACCTGCCTCCCCCATAGACAAAGTTACAATCAACAACGCAAAATTCCAATAGTATGAAAGACAACCGCCTTCTTCAAAAACACTGGCCACTCAACCTATCGACCGAAAGCAAGCCCACAAGCACAAGAGATCAGAAACTGCCTCTCAGAGGGATGTATGTACTATTTCGTACCAAACAAACCTCGGCGCAAGGTTAGAGGAGACCTCCATTTGAAGTGGTTAAAAACACCGGGTGTGTCCAATTCGAAGACATCAGAGATGTCAATACCTTCGAGGAATTTAGGATGAGTTCGGTGAAATATGTAGTCAGTGCGAGGTGGCACTCAACTTTGAATTCCCAGTTTCCTTCTAATATCGCATTTGCCATACATCCCGACGGGCGATTCAACCTCTCATAACAAATGTCTGAGTAAAGAACTATTTTAAAATTGCAATTATTCTTCATATTTTCTAAAATTAAATAACTCATAGCTGTATGCACTTGTTTTCCTAGGTCTGTGTGCTCTTCCTAGAACAGGGGCAAAATATCTTAAATAATATTTTGAATACAGTGTATATAAACGACTTTTAATTAACAGACACACACACAGTGAATACCTAGATGCGCTTCAATATAAGATGTAAATATCTCCAAATACTAAAGAGGGAGAAATAGAAAGAGACAAAGAGAGAAACAAAGAAGAAAAAGGAGCTACGTACAAAGAGAGAAACAGAGTTTGAATAATGTCTTTATTAGCTCTCTTTGATGTAATAAAGAATGACACAGAAAACTTATCGTTGAAAATAATATAAATAAGCCTTTTTGAAGCTTTTTAAAGTTTGCTGCACCTCATTGTAAATTGTACTTTTCCTGAATTGTGGAAATATTGAATCCGGCATTTAGAAAGTGACTTGAAAAATTAAATTTTTGATATTTACATATTTTGTTACCGTAGCCTATTCTTAACTAATATAAGGTGTAAGTTTTTACTCATAGAAATGTTGTTTTGCTTAAAAGTAAAATTGTAAGAGCTTTCACGTATACTGTTAATTATAGTGAAAATATTAGCTTGAGGAAATACATGGAAAAGTTGATACTTACCTGGAGTTATTTTGTCTCCACAAATGTTTTTGCCAGTGGCTCGTGCTTGAAAAGGGTTTTTCGTGGGTAAATACCACTCCGAGTTGGTGCTCCTATGTACGTCTTTCTTTTATAGCTAGAACTATATGTATATATATATATATATATATATATATATATATATATATATATATATATATATATATATATTATATATATATATATATATATATATATATATATATATATATATATATATATATATATATATATATATATATATATACATATATATATATATATATGTTCTTATTTTTTGACTTGCGAAATCTTTACCTCTCACCCCTTTAATCTATTCTATTTGATGAAAAAACGAAGTAGGCCAAATTTTAATGAGAGTGGACTACGCTTTGGGTGTGCTCAATGAAACTGAATTTTGTTCCTAACTACCATAATGCGATGAAATACAGTGCTGATTATTGATAACTCGAACTCACAACATTTTCAACATTACATTTCACCATTTAAAGTACTGGACCGTGGTCACTGGTTAATAGCAGAACATAAAGCACTCTAAACAATTATAATACTAATTAAAACAAAACTAGGACACTGCCGTTCAAATGTGAAATTGTAACAACAAAATAAGGTCTGATGTCGCAGATCTTTACTATAGCCCGAAGAGTCCTTCAACAATAGTAATCTTGCGGCTCTCTGGAAACAGCTTTTGGTACTCTCTGACGACTTGCATAATGAACTGTGTCTGTTCTTTAGTCTTTAACATGAGTACATTATAATCCTGGATAAACGCTATGCCTCTCTCTACCGTGCGATTAGTCACAGTCAGGCTCTTCGCAATCTCCTCTGTGGCGATGTATATTCTTTTTTGGGCCCAGGTACTGGGAAATTCAAGTAAGAACTCCTGACTAAGATCTAGAATATCGAAGAACTTCCGAGTGTTCTTTGTGACATCGCTCAAATTCTTCTTTTCAATGGTTAGCAGATCCACATTCACCCTCTTCAGTGGCTCCTGGACTCCTCCGTTGTCCATGGCAGCGACCATGGCCTTCTTCCCAGCCACAAACATTGATTGTTGGCTTGTATTTAGGCAACGACACTTGGTGATAGTGAATGTATGGATGTATAGAGCGGATGATGGGCCCATGGTGACGAGAAAAGCCTCTTCCAGAAGTATCTCGGGAATATGATGGCGACATGCCAAGTGCAGCAGGTTCTTCTGCATCATCAGTGGAAAATAAATGCAGGCGCCATTCTTTTTTCCCATTTGCTTGAAGGTGTATAGAAGCAAACGGAATGAATCCAGTTCTCCAAACCCCAATCTGCCACCGCTTCGGATATTGCTTCCGCCATTGCTTGACGAGTTCAAGCTGGCAACTTGGGTACACCAAACAACTGTTCAACGCCTTTCCCAGACTCAATGATGGGGAGCTTGTCCACTTTCTCGTCTCCTGTTAGTTCAGTCATTAGTTTTCCTTCAGAGTGAAGTGGTAAGGGCAGTTCGTAAGAAAACCTCTGCTTAAGATCTGCAGAGAGATCCTTATGGTGTTGCTGATTGTGGAAGAATAAGGAGAGAGAGAAAGAATTCCCCTCCCCCCTGACTTCCCCAGTTAGCCGTTGACCACTCGAAATTCTTCTACCATATATACTGCGGAAATTAGAATAAGTGAAAGACCATTAAAGGGGAATCGCGACTTCTCGATATAGGCCCTTATCGCGGCCCAAGGCAATTAAGGAAGTCTGTTGGCGATGAACCTCTCTACCCCGTCTAGATAATTTCGGAGCATATATTCGAGACTTCGAAGTTCACCTGCAGATTGGGTCTGAAGCCGCCGTCCAGTAGGTTAGCCGTAACGTCTTTGTTAGTCACGAGGGAATCGATTATATCCTCGTCCAGAGAAGAATTGAGTGATTGTCGAAGAGCCAAGAAAAAGCTAGTCGTCACTCAGTGTTATCCGAGGCGTGCTTAAAACCTTCTCACCACGTCTTCGGATTTTAATGATCGGGAAAAGCCACCCCCCAAAAACCCTCCGTTTGCCTCTAAGGATAAGAGGCCCCCAACTTCAGTTTCTTGAAGTTGGATTGAGCGTCTCGTGAGACGCTCACAAGTTCAAGGACGAACTTACCTACCTGGTCCTACTCGCCACACATCACGCTCCTCCCACCTTTACCGCGTCGAACCTCGTAAATTCCCTTTGCTCTAGAACTTTAATAATTGTAAAATCAGTATTTAATTAATTATCCCACGGTTCAAACTTAATTTATAGTGCTAATCATCTTAGCAGTGAACCGTCAATATTTAATTGCATTGCCAGTTAACTTGCCCTAAATGTATATGTAATCTTAGGTACTATTAAAGTATATTTTTGTAGTCATGTTTGAAAATTCCTTGGCCTAGTAACTGCGTATATAAAGCACTCTTAGAACCATCCCTAGGTGGAGCCATAATTTCGGTCTGCCAGTAGGCCAGTGTGCGTATAACCGCGTACATCTGGTCATACCACAACACTGAACTTGTCAAGCAGTTGACCAGAAGCATGAAACAGAGCAGAGAGAGTATGTACTGCGTGATGATCACTGGTCTTGGTTCGATTCAAGGTTAATAGGACGTCTGGACACATGATGCTATTCTTTCTTCTTTTACGTTTATCCGCTGTACCTGTTGCTACTTCCGTAATAGTTCCTTTTGTCTCACTTTCTATGGCTGAAGAGCTACAGGAAGAGTCATCCAGGGTGACACTTCTCTCATACTGAGAAGCTTCGTTCTGCTGCTTTGCAATTCGCCGTATCTTCCACTCTTCTTCCTTTGATTTCTTCTTTTCCTTCATTACTAGTTTAATATCAATTCCTGCCATGGTTCCTCGCCTCCCGCAGTGCCTTCAGAAATGCTTTATCCTCTGTTATCTTTATCATCTTTAGTGCATATTGGTGGGCTGTTTCGAAAAGATCTTTCAAAATGTGGCAATATTTCTTTTCCTTCTTCTCCTTTTTTTTACTCCTTAGCCCCTTATTCTTCTTTAAGGCCTCCCCTTTTAACACAAACTTTTCGAACTTCTTTAAAACTAAGCCCTTTCCCCAAAATCTTTTGACCTCCTTCATAGTCTGCATTGCTTCTTAATGCTTCGCCATTCCTTTTTCGCCCATGCGATGCGGATATATTCGGAGTAAGTCGCCTTTAGGTGGAAGCTTGCAGCCTGACAGAGACTCCTTCTTGTTTCCCAGTAAATATTCGTTCTCCCGTTTCCGCAACGTAGTCATTTTATATCTGAAAAAGGCAAGCGTGTATGATTTAACCTGATATGGACCACTTATTTTGATCCCCTCTGGCTTGGTAAAATTTGACTTTTAACCTCTCATAATTAAAAAGTCTAATAAAACAGCATACTTTGTCCAAATTTGGGGGGTTATACCGCTTTGGAAAGAGTTAAAAAATGTTTCTGATTATATCTAGGAGGATATTGTGAGTAAATCTGAAAAAGCAACCTAAATGTGTGTAAGTATTAGAGCTCTATGTTGAAGCATGTTGGAGTAGCGGATTTTTTCTTATGTCTAAGTGCTAAAAAATGCCGCACTAATGTGCCAAATTGGCCATCTTCAGTAATGTCATAAATAAGCTTTTTTTTACAAATTACATGAGTAGTATACTGTGTAAAAGTGCGTAAAATGATAACCTTGTAACTTTCAAATTGCGTCTCTGGAGCTCAGTGTTGCCAAATATTTGAGAAGCCGGCCAAAAGCCGCGGACATACGACACGGCTGAAATTTCCAATGTATTCAAGAGCACTTGTGCTCCTCTGATGATGCGGGACGCGCCTTCTCCCTCTCACTGAAAAAGCAGCTCTAATTTTATCAAGAAATAAGTCAAATAAAGCCTATTTTATACCTAAGACAGCATGGCTAAATCCCGCGGACAGCTTTTTCACCCGCGGCAAGGTATAAAAAAACACTTTTGCATTGAGCAAACCTTAAATAATAATACATCAGGCTGCTATTTTGCTTATATTTATTACTACAAAAGAGAAATAAATGACAGGGTGAGAGGTTGATATCACATAAAAAAAATTAAATTACGAATAAGAATCATAATATATATATATATATATATATATATATATATATATATATATATATATATATATATATATATATATATATATATATATATATATATATATATGCTAAATGATAGTGAAACCACTGTAATCATAAGACTAGTTTGGGTATGAAATTTACTATACCCTCGTATAATGAGAATGGATACAAAGTTGATATATATTAGCAACTTTCCATTGAATTATATGTGCTCTAATAGGGGAGTTTTCGTTATGATTAAAATGATTGCTAGTAAGGAGACTAAGGCCCATGTGGCAGGAAAACCTTGCCTTCGTGTAACGAATCGTCTCCTATAAATTTCCTTGGAGACACAGAGCACAAGTAAGTTCGTATCCAAAACGACTGCCCATTTCAAGTAGAGGTCATTACTTCTGGATGAAAGTAATTGGCAATTTTAAATTTATTAGCAAATCCGACTTAAAATTTTCACGAAAATATTTTGCTCTAATAATTGAGAATCTTTCTTCAGAATTCATGGTTAATGGGCCACTCCCCGAAGAATAAAATATTTTGAATCTTTCGGAACATTGTATAAAAGTTAGGCACGTGAATCTTTGCATATCAGAAATTTAGAAATTACACTTATCCAATTATTGTAATTGAATAAGAGTTATTCCTAAAAAAATTCTTAAAATTTAAATTATTCGTGCATAAGTAAGAAGGAAGAGGAAAGGTGAAAGCTACGAGTGATGAGAGATTTGAGATAAATTAACGCAGTTATAACAATTGGTACCTAGTCCAAGAAAAAGTGGATTTGTAGGTGTGCGGAATGTATAAGAAAAATTCCGCCCAACTCGATATATAAATAGCAGAAGAACGGAAGAAAACGTTTGAAGGGCCAACTCAAAGAAGGAGATTCGATAAACAAACAGACAACCTGCGTCGGAAGAAAAACATAAAGAAAAAAGGAAATTCAGTCAAGAAGTACTCGTAGAGATAACAAACAAGACAATACGCGAAATAAGAAAAAACATTATGGCCCTCTCCATAGATTTTCTATAAGCTGATATTGATAAGCCATGGGTAGTCTTCATGAGTAAGATGTCTAAAAAAGAGAAACAATGATCTTTTTTGGATTCTCTAATAAATTTAATATTTTGATGAATGGAAGTGAGGTAATTTAATAACTGCTAATGAAACATTTAACAATCCTTAAAAAAATATTTTAGAGAAAGAAAAATATTTGAATATGGTTCCTTCAAAGTCCATCATAAAAATATTTGCAGGCAACAGGGGCAATGGAAGAACCCATAGCTTCGCCATCCAGTTGTTTATAAATTTTCCTGCTAAAAGAAAATATACCTTCCTTAAAAACTATTTGTAAACTCCAGGATAATTTCGATCTTTTGATCCATTGGTACATTAATAAAGAAGAAAGATACTCGTACATCTTAATTACAATGAATTGAGATAAGCAAAACTCTTGTTGCAAGATTATGGGACGAATATATGAGGAATTTTTAGTAGGTTTACCACAGATGGAATATATAAATTCTGAACGAGTTATATGGATTAATGAATCTACAAATGGGAGAGTCATATTTCTTCCAATTGCAAAAGTGAATTTAATTTGACAACAAGAGTATTAAGATTTATAGGTGAAAAGATTAACATCTTTAGAATTACATAGTAAGCAAATTCCATGATGAATGTTCCGAGAACCAAGTAATAATAGTTCTAAAATGTTATGAAATAGTCTCGGCTCCAAAATATCAATTGAAAAAATCTAAAGATCAACAAATTACAATGCCTAGATCATTTCGTAATTTGGACCATGAACGTTTAATTAGATTCATCACCGAAATTAAATTGACTCCATTGGACATCTGTACTTGCCACGATCCCAGTAAAGAATGCAAGATGAACCTTCCTGCCCTTCAGACTGAGCAATGGCTTGACCGCGTGTGTTCGAGAGGGAAGATTGTTTTTGTCCAGCCGACGTGCAAAGTCTCCATGGAAACATTCATGTCCAAAATCTCACAAATCTCTTGAGGAACTGTTTCAGCCATTTTGAAACAGTCCTTATTCAGTAGTTGGATGATGGATCTTTCTTCCCTATTTGCTGTCTTCCTTGGCATACCGGTTTATTTACCAGCCTTACATAAATAATCCTGTTCTATGATAAGTTGATAGTATGTATAATATGGATTAGACTTTTTGAGCGATTGAGTGTCTGCAATGGCTTCAATTGAAAAACCATTTTAGGTCCGCAGATTTAAGATCAGCTCTCGGACATTGAAACGCCTGACAGATTTTGTAAGCATGTTATATGGTGTTTGAATGCGAACACCATAAAAAGTGGAAAGTTTTCAGGCAGCGCGGTGTCTGCCCTTTAAATAGGTCTGGTCTGTCGCTTTACACATGAGCTTCCTTTACTGGGGTGAATGTGCCTTGCGAAGAGAGTTTGGTCTTTGAGGGGAAGGGGGGTGGGGGAGGAGATGTGGGGGGGGATGCATAAAGTTCTGAAATAATTTTTTACAAAAGATCTTTCTTTCTTTGTAACTCTGCTAGAAGCTACGTAGTTCTCTCTTCATGCGAATATATTCTGCTTGAAGTTGACAGCGACGGATGCTTTATTCTGTAGCGTTTTTATTCTATGCACCAAGATCTTATCAGGAGGTTCGAGGCTATAGAAAAGGCTAGTGAGTGACATATCTTTATTATCCAAGACGTCTTTCAACCCTATCGTGGGTCATCCTCAGGGCGAAGAGTGGTGACGGTCTGGTTAATATGGTGGCAACACTTTAAAAGGGAATATCAAGAAATTCCATGCATTGATTCTTTGGTAAATTGGTCTGCGTCACTGACCAATTATCCAACGGTAGCGCTTAGACTGCCCTCATTATAGCTTATCTGAGACAAATAGAATTAATAGGTGCCCTCGTCGTCGAATTGAGAGAGGAACTTATTTAGAAAGGGAGGGTCCACTTTTTACCAAAGTTAAATT
This sequence comes from Ceratothoa steindachneri, assembly GCA_963969495.1. Taxonomy (NCBI): domain Eukaryota; kingdom Metazoa; phylum Arthropoda; class Malacostraca; order Isopoda; family Cymothoidae; genus Ceratothoa; species Ceratothoa steindachneri. The sequence continues at coordinate 38,925,296 of OZ018318.1, forward strand.
CGTCTGGATAGGAGGTTACATTTCAGAAAATTTCCTTTAGAACTTTGAAACTGCTACTTAGCATTTTTCTCAGTCTTCCTTTGGTTACCTCTTTTAATCGTACCATGCCTTTTATCAGCCACTTTACACAGTACAGGGTTCCTTTTTTCCTCTTTCCTTTCTTGTTTTAGACGCATGATTTCTAGGTCAGTCGGTTCTGACTTTACTTTAGTATTGCTGCAAATCGTGGTGCTACCAACACTTAAAGTTTGAAATTAATTTTCCAACATATGATTAGTTTAACTCCCTTTTTGTCCTGTAATATAAACTACCTTCGTATCTTGTATTATATCGCAAGGATCTCAAGTTCGTATTTCTGGTCGACTCTACTCTTTCTACCAAGGTTCAAGATTAAGATTTGTTAGTATATATCATCTTTACTCACTGTCTTCCTTCATTTGCCTCTCCCTTTCCTTATTATTCTCTATGTGCAAAGGCCTCTGTTAGCTTCACTCTCCTCACTCTTTAAATTAAAAAATAACCCAAAATATTACTAGCCTTAAAAAAATACCTGCGATTAAAAGCTCTCACAGTAGCACGCGAGTTACAATTATCAATAAAACATAGAAAAAGAAATTCCAAGCGATTTGTCTTAATTTGATAAGACTTTTTCAAGTAAGTAAGATTATCTCATTATGGTTTGGGTGAAGGGTGGTCTCTCTTCTATATAAGCTCATGTACTCAGCCTCCTTGTTCATTCCTTAAAAAGGTATTCGCCTATAAAGTGGAAAGCAAGAGGAATCTCCGTTCTTTTTCCTTGTTGTTTTTTTTTTTCCCGTGGCCATCTATAAATATAGGCATATGATTTTTCGCGTCGCCAAGGGTTGAACAGAGGAGCTTCTTATGGCTTCTGTCCAGGGTTGAATGCTCCATTTGGGGAAATTTCGATTTTTATTTAATTTTTTAGGAAAAATGCCGGTAGACAGACCTCCTGATGGCAGGATCACGGGCAGAGACGTCCCCCCGGCCTGAGTCTTGTGGGTGGGCTCCCTTATCCTCCGTCGCTTATTCTCTTAACTGGGCTACGTTCTGACCTCTTTTCTGACAGTGATTCGAAATCTATTTTGGGTCTTTTTGTTTATGTTGATTTTTTAGTTTTGTTCCAAAATGGTTTGATTGGTTTGGAGTTTTAATTTGGTTGTATGGTTCCCCGTTTATTTTGATTTCAATGGTGGTAACAATAATGCCTTCACGAGTTCTTGCCGCTTGCAACAGCCTTCACCTGAATTATCACCGTAGTTACAACGGTGGATGACCCTTTACATATTCTTTTACTCTTCCTTATCTTTTATTTCTGTCGGCTCTTTCCCTCTCTCAATAGTAGTCGGCATCTTCTCGTCGGATTAAGATTAAATTTCTAAAAAAATGTGATAGGGGTTTGGAGATCAGAAAACTTGACCCTTTAACGGCAATGCTACTTTCTATCGGATTAAAGAGACACAAACTCTTACGGAATCACACATTCAAGTAGTCTCCTCTCTTGACTACTCGGTGTATATACTTTCACTTCTCCAGCCTCAGCAATTCCTTAACGAACCGTTTTCAAATATTTCTGGTTTGAGATGTCCTCGTTAGTTTGAGGGTTATCTTTTAATGCGAAAGGGGGGGAAGGGATATTGATTATCCCCAGTGCGTCTCTCACAAGTAGGATCAGTACTCTCATGATCGGGTGGTAGGAAAGGGGAAAATGGTGAGGTAGGAGAACCCGAAAGTAATATATAAGATGGGGTTGAAGCGAGTGGTATAGGGAAACGGGAAGGTGTACAGAAGGTGATCAACGCGGGCGTGTGCCACTCTGAGTTTGGTAGGGAAGAGGTTACAGATGGGGAGGTGAGATCGCGGGAAATAAGGTCGCCGTAGGTTAAACTGGTTTCCCCAAGATGAGAAGGAGGGGCACTTTCTCTTTATGGTGGGGCGGTGGAATGATGAGGCCCTGGACCAGGAGAAGGGGGAGGTTCATGTGGCGAACTCTGGTAAGAGGTCGAGATGGCCAGACGGCAAACCATTAATATTGTACCTCCACAAAGCAAAACTCCCGGATTTTCGCTGGGAAATTTGAGTTTTGGCTGGAAACAGAAATATCAAATTTGTGGACGGCATCACTACGTCATAAGCCCTTCCACTTCGTTATAACCCATTTTACAACTTCATAAGTCATTCCACTTCATCCTGAAAATTAAACTAAGTCATAAGCTATTCCATTACGCAAAATTGACTCCTCGCCGTCATAATCCCTTCCACTACTTCAAATGTCATTCTACTACGTCAAAAAATATTCCACTATGAACTTCAGGAGCGATTTCACTACGTTGTTAGCCATTTCACTACATCATAAAATATTCCATTATGTCTTATGATATTTCACCACGTCAAGAGTCATTCTACGAAATCATAAGCCATTCCACTAGCTTATAACCTATACCAGTACGTCATAAGTGAATCCACTGCGTGATAACCCATTCTACTACATCACAATCCATCCCACTACGTCATAAGCCATTCTTCTACTTCATAAGCCTATCCAATTCGTCATACGCCATTCCAAGTTGAAATTTCGTAACCCCCCTAAAATCCTCTTTTAAATGAATCTTTACATAAATAGGATTGCATTTCGGTTTATATTATCACTTCTGCAGTTCCTAAAGACACCATGGTAAAATAAAAACTCAATAAGAACGAGAATCTTTTTAAATTGGACATTTTTCCTAACATTTTTCTTTTGTTATAAAAATGATTTGGATTAAATTCTGAATTAAATAAAACAAATTCTATTTGTCTAATTTAGGATTTTACTAAGTATTTTGCAAGTTAAAGAAGTAAAGCTATTTCGACTCAAGTTCTTCACATACAATCACACATTATATGATGATAGTAACCTTCCAGAAACACTGCATTATATAGCAAACAAAGCGAAAAAAGAATAGGTCTTGATCATGGTTAATATAAAATAAGTGTATTTTTTAAAGACTCTAAGAGTTTATTTAAATAGTAAAATATCTTCTAGAATCTTTTGATATTTTAGGAATGGATGTGATGCTCATTTACAGTGCCAAGGCACGGTCTGATTTCCTAATGTTTATTTTTCTGACTCTATGATGACTTTTATTCAAATTTTCTTATCAACAAACACGAAATATTGGAAGACAAAGTTTATCAACATATATGTAAAAAATATCATAATAGTAAATAACTCCTATAATATTTAATATTTACTGTTTTAAACAACTTTTTGGGCTATATATAATTCAGAATGTGATATTTATTGTAAATTCTCCCCTGAAAATTGTTTAATCAGTTATAACATGGAAAATATCCATGAACTCATATAAATTTCAGTCTAAAACTGAGAAATAAATATTGGAAGAAAATCAGGAATTTGAAGGTGTCTGTATAATAGAGCAGAAGCTGACCATGCAGCGAAGGAGAAAACGGTGAAGAAGTCCGTGCCCTGAGCGTGAGCGAACGCATTAGTACTTACTTCTGATGGAGGTCCCTAGCTGCGCTCAAGTTCTTCCAAAATGATAAAAGAATGTTTCCAATTATTTTGAGAGTCAGAAAAAACTGAATCAGACCCATGAAAGAGATCCCATAGAGAGAGGGGTAAGGAAATGGAAGTGCGTTGATAAGTTATTCTTTCATTGATGAAAGAAAACTGTGTTTCTCGGGTGGCAGGGACGAAGAGAACCAACTAGAACCCTAGGAATGTGAGCATTTTACAGAAGCAAGGTTATGCCTTCCAAAAAAGGGAGGTACATGTACTGTATATTATAGAAAAGAGACAAACCATTGCGCGCGATGGGCAACCACTGTATCAGAGTGGAAAGCAGCTCAAGCAAAAAAAATGCACCCGTTCTGAATTGATTCAAGGTGACAGCGGGTAGTTGTTGATCCAAAGTTCTACACTCCCAAACCAAATTCACTTAGTCACTTTGGACTATAGAAAGTCAATGTAAATTGAGGTAGAGGACAACATCCAACACTCTCTGCCGTGTTAGATAGATATCGTATGTGAAATAGGAGGAATTGCTTTGGCGAGAATGCCTTCAAAGTAAACGGCATCGTGAGCTAGTCTGGATTTAGCAGTTGAACAGTTAGGTGCGTGACAAGCCTGTTGAATGGATTTTATGTTTAGAAAAGGAGCAGAGTCATTTCAACGAGTATTGGACTTGCAAATAGGGCTGCTGGTTAGTTCTAAGGAACATAGACAGCTAAGTATATCCAAGACAAACGTGTTCCGGTAAAGTAAAAAAAAAATTGGCTGAAAACGGAGGGACTGTAATCCCAACTCAAAACTACATATAAGTGAGGCAATCGCAGGAAGAAACCGAGTGTCTAGTTAGATCATTTGAAGCAGCTGGGATTTGTCAGCAGTTTACATTAAAAAACATTGCCTCTTCGCATGTCGAAATTACGTACCAGAACCTTTTGCATTTTAAGCAACAAGTTGCAGAGTGGAACTTATGTTTGGACAACGAATCTAGAGATTTAGATCTCGCATATTTCTCAGGAAAAGTGAGGAGGGAAACAATGGAGATAAATAGCAAAATTATTCTAGGCTTAATCACTTCTACAGGCGATTCATTGGAATCGGTTAACCCAAAAGTCTTCATGGAAAAAGATCCTCTAGGTACTCCTTAACCTAGATATTGCTAAATCCCTCAAAATCTCTTGCCTTCACATTTGTTGAAACATGGATGTTAAGCCACTGAGAATTCACATGCCATTAAGTATCGAAGAGCAAGGAAAATTCAGCGCCACCACCTGAACTAAAGTTTATATGCACTCACCCGTTCCCTTGGAACCAGACATCAAATAACTACATTGAGGTAAAAGCGTGAAATTCTTGGAGAAATGTTCCTAATTCAAAGGATGGGAGCCTGATTATTAGATTGGTTACAAAACTCCAAAGAGGTTAATGGGAAATATGGTTATAGAGGTTCAGCTCAAAAGATAATTGCAGTGGTTGTGCGTTCAGAGGTACTCATTATCTTTGGGTTTTGAGATGTTAGTATGATTGGTACGGATAAGAATAAGCCATGGTGGAAGGGACTAGAGGAAAGGGATTAAGGTGGGTTGGGTTGCGACGGGATATACATAGACAGACTCTTGAGCAGAATAGGAATGGTAGTAGGGCTTGTTGAAGAACAAATGGGCTAGTGGGGATTGAGCTCTTTGTTTAGTTAAGCGAGGAAGTGGACTCAGTCTGCTTTAAAATCCGTAAATACCCTGAAAGGAAGCAATTGTATAGCTATTTCTAAAGATTTATTATCAACCCTAAAATGGTGGACAGGACGTATACATATGCACATTTTCATGTGAGCCCATTCTGGATAAAAGGCATATGGGGAAGGGAGAACCATACAACCATACTTGAAAGCAGAAACCAGTGCTCCTCAACCAGGCGACTCCAACAACTTTGGACTACTGCTTTAGAATAAAAGAGAGACAAAAGACAGAAAAGGTAAAAGGTGAGAGGATGTAGGGAAAAGAACAAGATCGTGGTAACACTTGTTTCTAGAAAGCAAGTGTTTGCTTGCGGCGAACCTTTGTAAACATTTCCAGCCAGGGGGGTTTCAAATAAATAATACAAACCTATTTTAGTTTTGAATTAATCTGATCTTTTTCCCTTGAGAAGCAAATATTTTTAAAAAGACTCCAAGAAAATTTCTTTAAAGCTCTAAACAAATTGAATCGTAAACGACAGATATATTAACGTAATAAACCCATAAATACGATATCACTACACAATCCTAATATCATTAAAATAAAATTCCCCCGGTGCGAACAATCACATAAAACATCCTAGTGTGCCAAATACGAGCTACTCGATGTGGTTTATACGTTTAGAATTTTTGGTATCAGCCTCACAGGTGGAACTTATGTGTAAAGCAGTAGAGTGTAATAAGGAGAATCTTAGAAAGATGAAAAAATCAGGATGCACTGGAATTCGAACCCCGAATTTTGACGAGAATGCTGTGCGTCACCACTCAATCATCAAGTGATCTAAAGTTTTCCATTACCCAAGGGTCGAAAAAATCATTTTTGAGATGAATAATTTGTTATGTCTTTTTTCCGGACTTGTACAATTTCAAGATTTGCTTCCTCTCGTCAATGGTTCAATGGTTATACTCAAGCATTTAATGCGAGAGGGAGGTAGTTCAAATCCCAGTGGAGCCTGATTAGTTTGTGATTCCATAATTTCTTGTACACAAATGGCAATAAGATTTTTTTCTGTAAAACCAATCAAAAAGGGATCTTTTTCCTTTGAGAAAGGCAACGGATGCAGAAGAATTCCATGCCTTTGCTCCAGCTGCCGTAAGCAAATTGTTCTGGAGCATTTTATGTTCCCTCAAAATTGTAAATCAAAGTATATCTTTTTCAAATCGAAAACTCACGGGATACCTAAAAAAGGATAAATATGTAGAGGAACTGGTGAAAATAGGAAGAGAGGAAGTATTCAATCCTCCAGTCAGCCACCTGAATTGGCTGTAATATTTAGATTGCTGCTGAAATATGGTAGTTTTCCATCTTGTTGGCGTAAGGCCAACATCACTCACATTCCTAACGGTGCTTTAGCTTCAAATTCTTCTTCTAAGTACCTACCGCCCTATATTTATTACACCTATTCTCTCCAAGATCTTTGAGCGTGTTTTGGCTAAGGGGCTATCCAAATACTTTGAGAAATTTAATTTATTACCTGATTCTCAATTTAGATTCCGTAAGGGTTTGGGAACTTGTGATGCACTGTTGACTCTGTCTCCTAATCTCCAGTCTTTTCTGGGCCGTGGGTTTGAATCTCGAGTCATTTCTATTAATTTGAGTTCTGCTCTTGACGTGGTCAAGCATAAGGCTCTGAACTATAAGTTAAAACTTCTTGTTATTGGTGGAAATCTTCTTAAAATTTCTACGGACTTCTTAAATAATAGATCTCAGTAAGCAATTGTTGAGGTATCTCTTCTTCTTTAGTGCCTCTTGTTTCTGGTGTTCCACATGGCAGTGTCCTTGGTTCTAAGTTTTTTATTATTTTTACTTCCGATACCGGTAATTATCTTGAAAATTAACTCATATCTTATGCCAATGATACTACAATTTACTCCTCTGTTAACTCTCCTAGTAAGAAAGAGGAAATTGCTGCGTCATGGAACCAAGATTTGGCTAGGATCACTTATTGGTGTCAAATTTGGGGCCTGAAATGTATTGCTAGAAAAACGTATTTTAGTACTATCAGCAGATCCTGTATATTGGATCCACCTCATCCCTGTTTGCATATTTCTGGTGAACTGGTTGAGGAAGTTTTTAGTTTGCGTTTGTTGGAGATATTTTTTACTCTAGGCTGACTTTTGACAAGCACATTTGTTTCTTATCTTCCTCAATTGCCCAGAAGATTAGCTTATTTCGAGAATACTTGTAAATATTTGCTCTTGACTCCCCAGTAATAAAATCTTTTTATGATTTAATTTTGCCTCATTTTGAGTACTGTGCTCCTGTTTGGATGTCTTGCGGTCAATTCCCATTTGACATTGTTGGATAGAGCTTTGAATTCTATTAAGGTTATCTCTCCTGAGCTTTCCCTTGCTTTGTACTATCGGCGGCAAGTTGGCGAACTTAGTGTTAAATTTGAAGGACTTAATAACAATCGGCATCCGTGGCATAGTGTCTTGCCTGGACCTTTCAATCCTGTCCTTGTGACAAGGTATACTCTTAGTATGAATCCTATGAATGATTGCACTGTGAAATTTTCTCGGGGATTTGTTCCTTCATTGGTCAAAATTTGGAATCAATTACCCAATGATATTATCTCTTCTCCCAACATCTCTACATTCAACATTTAAGTCTCGATTAAATGTTTATTTATTACAGTATCTTCTCATTAATTATTTGGGCTTACTAGGGGCCTGTTTCCTTTTGTTGCCTCTGCCTTTATCAAGTACGCCAGGTATTTTGTGCGAATTTAATTCTCTTGTATCTTCACCCTGAGGGAAGGATTGAGCAGCTTGATGATAATAATAATAACTTGGTTTACCATGTTAGACCAGACCCCTCTACCTTGCAGGGCGTAAATGGGTAAGATATCTCAACAATACTCCTGTATGTATTGGTAGGGAGCAACTTTAGGGGACGACTCCCTACCTTAGGATCCAAGAAAGTGCAAAGGGTAATCTATCCTTTAATGGCATCGTAAAATACTTTGATTAATTATTTATTGAAAATAATCGAACCAAACTGTTAAATTAATGGTAATGAAAATCTCTGAAGGGCCCAATGCCCTAATACCCCAAAGAATAAATTACTTGGCGTATTAGAGACTAGGTGAGTAAAAACTCACCCATACCTTGTACCAATCCATGACGAAGGTAATATTCACTGAATACCTAACAAAAGAGGATAAAACTTGATGGAATTAGGATAGGAAGGAAGGATAACGCTTGAAACTGTCACTGTTTTGCAAGAAAGGCAAGTGCCCTTTTCAGATACCCCGCACTTTATCCACTCCACTAAAAATACAGGATACCATTTGGTATTATCACCTGAAACCTTTCATAACAAATGAATAGGAGGGGTAGATTTACCATATTTACCCTTTATTCGCTTGTTCGCTCCATATTTTCTCGATAAACGATTGTATCCTTTGTTTGGGGTTATTCATTCACCTTGTATTCCTTGTCTTAATCTTTTTTATTTTGATAGATTCTATTCTACCCTTACTCTTTCAAGTGGTGAGAGGAAGTAGAGGTCATCTTCACCTGAGCAGTAATGCAACAGCATCTATTCTAACTCGTTTTCGCAAACGACGCCAAATAATAAGTCTTGAAGAGACTTACTGATTTCGTTCAATGCAAGGGTCAATAGAGGACTTTCCAATGAGACTCGGGGAGAGTCCTTTTCACTGAAATGAATGGGCAACAAATTATACGGTGTATCTAAAGGATTTTTCTCCCCCAATCTCTTTAAGCATTTCCATTTTCAGCTCCGCCCTATTTAGTGATGTCTGCTGCCCGTGTTGAGCGCCAGTGCACTATGTATTACTCAATGTTCTCCTACTTCCCAAATTCTTCACGGGATTTTAAGATTTGAGAAATAACGTCTCCGGATTGAAACCTGAAGTTGTCGCTTGTTTATAGCTGTAATTTTGTTTTATTCTTTCTAGCTATTTTTAAATTTAATAAAAATCAATTTAATAATTTAAAGGGGAAAATGAAATATATTATCCAGAGGGGTAAAATACTAACGAAAATAATTACCTTCTGAGCCAGTCGAAGTAACATAGTAATAACATAAGTACTTTGCAAACTATAAGTGGGTATATTACCTGGTCACTAAGAAAAAAGAGAACAAACACCAATATATAAATAATAAAGAAATAACAAGAAGATTGGTCCTCGAAAAGGAAAGTAAAGCTCATCTTTTTTGGGGCCTACATAAGTTTCCAATAAGACTTTGTAGTTAGAAGGGTATAAACTTGTCTCCCTATACCCTTCGGAGAACGGTCGTAGTTAAATTTGAGCGTAGTTAGAGGTATTAAAACTAAAAATATATGTTATATCTTTTTTTTATTTTGCTCAATATTTTAACAAATACCCAACTAATTTGGTCAACCATCTTACCAACCATTCATATCTTTTATACACCCGATGCTCTGACTCACCCTTGCAAATTGCTTAGTAAGCGACCCCTGGTAACTCTCTCGTCAACAAATGGAGAAATCGCCCTGCTTCCATTCATTTTCTCTTCGATCGCTAAACCCAATGCCTAGCGTTAAATAACTATCCTATCTCCTTCACACGCTGTATTTTATCACTGCCACCAATCCCTATAATACAAAAAAATCCCCCACTATCTACTTCTACCTGACAACAATCCTGCACTTTTCTCCTCCAATTAAGCCCTTATCCTCCCTCTCTCTCTTTAGATCCCAGGTTATCCCATCATGATCATCACAAGTGAATCCTCTGCTATCTGAAATATCACCAGTTGCTGCCAAAACTCATTTTCTTCTGTATTTATGCACCAATTTACTTTTTTCTAACCTTTCAAAGCCATAAATATATTTTGAAATTTAGAATTCTTAGGCATTATGTACGATCAAGTTAAAAGTTTGCTAATTATTTCTCTTCCTTTTCCCCTATCTTTTTCTTTAAAATGGCTTGATACGAGTACTGAAACCAGCAAACTTTAACTTTAACATTAAAATGGAAACTTGAGCATTGATAGTAGAGACTGACTATTCAAGGAGTTTGACGCACTTAATATTTCCGGATACAATGGACACCCATATGGCAGGACAGTAATAGCTGGTTCAAGGGGCAAATGAATTTCTCCAAGGAAAATTTCTGCCATTATTTTCTTCAAGTTTTACCTGACCTTGTGGCTTTGTTGTTATTGACGCAATGTGTGTATTTTCTCGTACACTATATTTTAAGAACGTGATTTTGGGGATGGGTTGAATAATGTAAGGTCCTCATGTGAGGAAAACTGGTGAAGCCGCCCCTCTTGTTACCTTATAAAAAATATATATTGAAACCTAGAAACTAATTACCTATTAATGGTATGGAATTTGGACATTAATCTAAATGAAGTTACGAAGCAAATTTCACGAGATGAAGGGTACTGAGTTTATAATGCGTATCTAGGGTACTGATAGATTACCGATATTACATTCACAGGAACATTAATGAAAAAAAATTAGAGTACAAATTATTGTTATAATCGCAAGTGATCTCCAAATTTTATATTCTGGTTATCGAGCTTGTTTAGAATTTCCCTTCAAAGAACTTCACTAATTGTTATATAGGCATTTTTTTCAGGACTTTAAGGCTATGATGCTCCTATTGGTTATGGTGATTTATATAAAATAAAATCACCCATGAAATATAAAAAAATGGGTTGAAATTATGGGATTTGTACCATTTAATCCCTTGAATTATAATAGAGTGGGAAAACTAGACGCAAATGAAATCCTAGCCTCTTTGCTTCATTCAGCGTGGTTCAATTGGGAAGGATTCCTTTGACCTTCTATGTATTATGGATCAAGAATTTTTGACAATTTTGATGAAACCTCAAGTTTGATCATTTTAGAAAACAAGAAAATAAGTTAAAATAAAAGATTAACCACCGATCTGGACTCAATTAAGATGACTTTTTTTATTAGTAACGACCTATTGATTAACCTGGGATCCGAACCACGGTATCTACAGCGTATGGTAACCCACCGTGACGGCCACCCGAAACAAAAACCTATATGTAATCTCTCCTGATTACCCTTACTCACATCACACACACTCACACACATCAGTCTCATTTCTTATTACTCTATTTAACTAAATTATTTTTTTTTTAGATTTGATTGTGTTCTTGGAGAAGGGGAAGATGGATTGGAGGACCCCGGCACAAGAGAGACAATTTTTTGTACTCTTTTCAAAAACGCCAAACCTATAAAGGAAATCTCGGCCAGAAGGATTTTCCCCCTAAAGGAATTTTCGTAAAATATCAAGCTTAGGAACGGTTAAAATGTTAATAAAATTCTATCTCCTACTGGTGTTCCGAAAAGAAGGACTTCTGGTATTAGGAGGAGGAATCAAACGCAATGCTCATGATCTTCTCGGCGCCACATTGCGATGATCGGGTTCCTTTTCGTGGGGACTACAGACAACACAAGAGAAATCTTTGCTAGATTTATCCCCGCAACGGAACGGGAAGAGGATTAGGAAAGGTGTATCCCCTTCTGTTCTGTAATGCCTTTCCTAGTATCATTTGTTGCCTCTGTCGGGAAATAAACCTGCCCAGATTCAGTAATTCTCATATTATCTCTATCTGTTGCCCCAATTAATTTCATATTACTAATAACTCGACATACTTGTATTCTTACCATTTTCCATTTACGCTAAAGTTAGCTAACTTAATTGTTCATATTTTAACGTGTTTGCTCTTTGTCACGGTTAATATAGGTCTCATTAGCAGCTGTTATGTTTTCTTTTAACTAATTCCCCTGCGATTGTCTGCGTACAGTTTAAGGGATTTCATTGTCCTTTGAGTGTAAAGGTCTATAAATACTTTGCATTTGGGAAATATTTGCAACTTTAGTGATTTATTTGTAAATTCTTTGAAATTAGGAATGAGAACATTATACTTTAATACATGTAAATCCCTCCTTCCCTCTGTTTTGCAGTGCGATGGAGGGTATTCGCGTTCAGGGCAATTTCCTTTTGCTCACTTGGTTAGAGTAGGGAAATATTTGTTAAGAACCAGTTTCCGCATCCGCTCGCCCTCCCTTCACAGCTTCTTATACTACATATATACTTGTATGGAATTTCAGTTTTCATAATTCACTTCTTTCTCTACAATCACTCGTTGAGAAAAATTAACTGAAATAAATAAAAATAATAATGTCTATAATCCATAATTTTAATCAATTTATTTTTTCTTCCCTTCTGGTCAATTTAATCCCTACTGGCTGACCCTTCCTTTCTATATTCATACCTCCAACAGTACCTTCCCTCTTTAAAAAGGGCAGGGTGAGGGCTTTATCATTTGATTTGCATGCAATCCTTTGTAGTTTTTCGGATTTTTACTTTGAAATTATTTTCGATCTTCCGACGAACTTTCGGCTGTAAGAGCCAAAGCGGACTTTCGGCAAGGGAGAAGTGAGAAAGAAAGTTAAAGAAGTTGAATGGAGGTCGTTCAATTGATATTTTTCGGTTCTAGTGTGTTTTGTGAAAAGAAATTAGCATTTCTTAGAGCGCTCGACCTTGCGACTTGCCGAATAATCGATTTCTCCTCACACGATTCCACTTCATCGCTCATTCAATTTGTACTCATTTTAGGATTTGCATATGTATTTCGTCCTAACTTTTCACACTTTTCAAGATTGGCGGAAGGTGGGTTCTCATTTGCATTAGTGGAGGCAAAACGGATCGAAACGTGTTATTTTTAACAAATCAAGAATTAAAATACAAGCCTATGCTAAGATATGAGGTTAATTAGGTAATCGATCGATTGAGAATCCAGGGTAAAAGAATCTATATTTCGTATATAATGGTCGAATGTACTTAAAATATGATCCAGCGATAACGAAGAATCAGACTAGGAAAACAAGCAGTGGATAGTGAAACACATAATTGCCCAGCTAGTTCAGAAAACCCCATATCATATTTTATCTACAGAAAGATTAAACTTGTATGCGTCAATTCTGCTGTCAATGGCTTGTATCAGAATTCTTATATTGTTTCCCTGTTGATTTCAAATCTGCAATCCATTTCTCTCAATCAGCTCATGTTATCCGGCTATGGATCTCGGAAATGGTTTCCTTTGTATTATGATTTCTCTTTTTTTATTTTCAGCTATATATATATATATATATATATATATATATATATATATATATATATATATATATATATATACAAAGAAAGCAACTACAGGATCTGCGGGTGATAATACAACCGCCACAGGGCTATACCATTTTTATTTTCTGCCTTTCAAATAAAATTTGAAGACAGAAAGAAAGATGCAGAAACCTGATGTAGCTGACTATAAATACATATAGTACAAGAAAATAAGAGTTGGACGCGAATGAGCAAATGAGACAAGAAACCGGAGGTTTTTAAAGGCATTATTTCTGTCTTCTATGTAAAGGATCGCCTTCACTGTGCCGCCCTCTGCTCCCTTTGATTCTGGATTCTTCTAATGTCCCTCTCTCTTGCCTTTAAAAACCTCCAGTTTCTTGTCTCATTTGCTCATTCGCGTCCAACTCTCATTTTTTTGTACTATATATATATATATCTGCGGGAGAATTACCATGTCAAATAACCCAACCCAAATCACAAAGTTTGTGAAGAAAATGAAGAGAACATATTTTAGAATAAGGCTACAGGACCAGGACAAATTTTCGTACCTCATCTGCCTCAAGACGAGAATCAAAGTTTGAGAAGATAGAGCAAATGTAGGATGACTTAGTTTGCTTTTGGAATTTCCAACGACTAATTTGATTATGTTTGTACTGCATTCTTTCCCCAAGGAAAACCACTGTCAGAAAGCTTCTTCTATTTCATATGCAAGTTTTACATATATCCATTTATTTATTTTCAGGAGTTAACAAGAAGATTAAACATAATATATGCCCTGACATTCCTTCTGCAATGAGACTCATACAACATGGTCTTGGAATTCAAATACCCGACTACTCTCAAACTCCTGACTTCGATAATTCTGACGATGAATTAATGAGCAACACCAACCACTGACGTATAGCCCTCCAAATAAAACTTCAAATGAACCGAAGCCTCTCATTCAGGCCAAACTTAACGATCTTATTAAACATTTCGGACTTTCCGAATTAGCAGCTGAAATCTTGGGATCGTGACTTCAAGAGAACTCGGTGGCTCAGGAAAAACCATTATCCTGTTATAGGAAACGTGAGGAGGCATTCCAAAAAATTTTGCATTGCACGAAAATAACTCTCCCTTGCAATGCTCTGGTGCTTATCGAATCATTTGGACTGCGATATAACCCATCAGAATGGAGCTATTTAGAGATTCTTCAGAAAGAAGTTTCAAAGCTGTACTTTGTAACATCGTTAATAAGTTTGCATTAGTCTCTTTAGCCAATTCCGTAAAACTTACTGAGAGCTAAGATAGCATGAAATTTTACTGGATGCTCTTGCAGATACGAATCCCATTCTCGAAACTGTTTTCCCCCAAAAAACTTACAGTAGAGACCAGAAAACTAACATTATAAGTAAATTATTTTTTATTCTGTACAATTATTTTATAGCAATAGTTATTGCTATTGACTATGTTGTTTTTCTCAAAGGTTATTTAAGAGCGTATAAAAATTCTGAGCATCCCAGAGACGTGATACAATCCACTATATAGATTGTTTACTCTGACAGAATAAAAATCTCTTAATTTTTTTTTCAAGGTTTTTTCCGATTGTGGCGATTGCATTAAAATGTAAGTAGGATTAATAAAAAAAATACCCATTTCCTTAGCAAATAGAGTAGCCCAGCTGATGATATTCAATATGCGCAACAGAATTGGCCTTATCCAGAGAGAATTTTTAACCTAGGGGTCATAATGTTATTTTATTGATCCCTACACTACAGCAAATATTTTGCTCTCACAGCTGTGATTGATGAAAATTTTTATCAAAACAATAAATTAAAAGAGTTCTGCATTCCGATATCTCGAGGGTAAATTTCCTCATATATCTGATGTGAAACTAAATTCAGGGGGTTTTGATGGTCCTCAAATGAGAACCTTGATGAAGAATACGAAGTTGGGAAATGCAATGACTTCAAATGAGAAAATTGCTCAGCAGGCATTCAAATCAGTTGTCATGATTTCCATGGCAACCATAGAACTCCAGGTTACGGGTCCGTTGTCGAAAAAATGATGGTAGCTTTCAAAACTCATGGGACACGCATGACTATAAAAACACACTTTTATGATCCCTTAAGAACTATTTTCCTAAAGATTGCAAAAGTTATAATGAAGAACAGGGTGCACGATCTTACAGTTATCATAATAATGCAAAAAATACCCGTATCAGGGAAACTGCGATATTAGCAGACTGGCGGGCTATTGCTGGTATTTAAAGCGATATTTGCCTGAATAAAAAGAGAAGCAAAGTAAAAATGTTTACTAATAAACAATTTTTATTCCCTTTATAGATAAAATTATTGAGTCACAATTTTGTAATTTTTCGCGAGTGTTCTTATAATATTACTCGTATCTAAATTATTTAATCTAAACAAGAATTCAATAATTTCCTTTCAAATTTGACCTTAATAAATGTATAATACAGTAAAACTACCTGATTGAGGAAAACCAATCTGATTTTTAATTAAGATTAGTCGCATTATATAATATCAGTTGAAAAGTCCCTTAGAGCTGCCAAAAATTTCATGTGTATGCCAGTGTTACTGGGACAAAACAAAAGGATAATGGGATCGAGCTGAAGCTATTTACCTGAGAACTTAAACAAAGGGCCCAGCTGATTTCGAGATCACGATGAAATATATTATTAGAGCCCCAAACCAATTCTTGGAACAAATTGTTGAAATATTTAACGCGTAACTTAGCGCTGGCTATTTCTCGGATGCAATAAAGAAATAAGCCAATATTTTTACAGAAACAGTGCAGTTTATGGGGGCACAGGTGAGTGACAAGTTCGATGCGCACACCGCATACACGTCCACATGTGAAGCAAACATGTCGCTCAGCTGGAGCCCGAGAACGGTGCCGACGGGCTCGACGTTCCTCAGCGTGCAGAGCGAAGTTCCGTCGATGCTTGGCCAGACTCGCGGTACAAGCAACCCTCTAGGCCGCTCTGTGTTCCGCCAGCCGCTAGAAGTCACGCCTGTTCAGGTTGCACTTTCTCAAGTGTACTGCCAGTATATATTTATGACACCTCCTCTGGCCGTCAGGATACCTCTGACCCACCGACAGTTCTCCATAATATATGCGTCGTGGGAGACTGTTCTCGGGCATTATTCTCACATATCCGGCCCAGCCCACTTGTCTGCGAACAAGGATCGTTTCAAGTAGCTCGATTCCTGCTCTTCTGTGAATTCCACATGCTACACGGCAGGCGGTGCCACCCTTTGATCCCCAGGATGCACTTGCAGGCACTCAATATGGAATCTCTCATGGGTCTCCAGATGCCTACGGTAAGCGGCCCAGCATTCAGATAAGTACAGTAAAATCGAGATATATACAGCCCTGTATACCACCATCTTTATATCCACACGTAGGCTTCTGTTCTGAAACACTCTTCTCGTAAGCTTCCCGAAATCCATCGAGGTGAGGCAGATTGTCCGCTGTACATCGTCAATGATGTTTTCATCAGCATTTAGTACTGATCCGAGATATGTGAAGTTGTCAACATTCGTTCTTCAGTGCTATGCTGTTCAAGTAAAAGAAGGTAGCGAGTTTTTCTTCATTCGTGACCAATAAGAGTCTCATCCTTATTAATATTTATAAACAAACCTGCCCGTGTGTATGCTCTCTCAACTGCATTAATATTATTCTGGAGATCAGCGGCAGTACAGCTAACAATCAGGGCTTAATCTGCATATTGCAGCTCAACGACTTTGTGCTGCGATGTTTCCGTGGCCACACGCAATCTACTCAAATTGGACAAGCTACCTTACAAACGATAGTTCAGTAGTATACCATCATCTGGATTCATGTCGAGTTTGGCAGCACTAAATACAGCAGCTATGAACAGGTTAAAGGTTATAGGTGCAATGACACCTCCCTGCCTCTCTCCGGTACATACTTCGGAGGGGTCAGACCTGATTCCTTCGCTGATCACACGAGCCATAGTTCATTCTTGCAGGTCATTAACCATCACAATGAGCTTGGGTGGGCATCCAAACTTTCGCAACACCCCCCAGAGTAAGGGACGATTCACTGTGTCAAATGCATTGGTTAAATCTACGAAGACCAAAGAGAGGGCACGATGATACTCAATACACTTTTCCTGTAGCTTGCAGGCCACAAAGGTCATGTCTATCGTGTTCTGGTTCTTTACAAAACAGCACTGGCTCTCAGGAAGCACATTCCCGGCTATGCTGTCGATCAGTCTCGTAAAAGTTATTCCTGCCATAATCTTGCCACACGCTTAGAGTAAAGAAATGCTACAACTGTTGTTACACACGTATTTATCCCCTTTATTCTTGTAGATAATGATGATGTCGGCATTTTCCTTTGCTAAAGAACGTGCCCGGAGGACTACGCAAGATCTACAAATGAGCACATGCAGCGTATCACCGCCTCATCCCCACACCTAAACAGATCACCAGGCATCCCATCAGGTCCGGCAGCCCTTCTATGTTTCAGACAGCTGATGGCAACCCTTACTTCCCCCGTTCAAGGTGGCAGATCTATTTCCCGCAGAACGGGCAATTCAGGCATGTCCGACAGCAGTTGCCATTCGATGTCAGTTTGCCTGTTCAGGAGATTACGGTAGTGTTCTGCCTATCTTACAACGATCGCCGATCGGTAAGTAATCAGGACAGGCCATCTGCCCTTCTCGCAGAACACTATGCGCCCCTCCGCGGTCCAAAGGCAGCCTTCAACGCTGTGTAGAACTGCTGTTAATTACCGGTGTCCGCGGTATAAATAGATGTGATACTACGTGATGTTCAAGAGTCTTTAGACAATCTCTGTAGAGTAGGCCTAAAATATAAATTAGAACAGCACTACCACATATTATGACTAAGATACTTTGTGATTACTTAATAAGTAAGAGTGTTTTTTTCACAAATGTGGGCCACAGTCGCGTTGTTGTTTGAACTATACGAGGTGGTACCTTAAGAGTGATGTTTAAGTCACACCCTGTACAACATTTACATAGTAGATAAGCCTACTCCAATCTACGACTTAACAACAAACATCAATTTAAAGATATTGTTGGGCAAGTAATCCTTTCTTCTTTTCTCCATTCTATCACAATGGCTAAAGCGACAGCAGAAGCGATTAGAAGCATTAACGTGTATGGAAATCTCTAGTAGATCAGAACCAACTATATCAAGTTCAGAATAATCTCGATAATAGGAAGTGAAAAAGGAGTAGATAAGAAGGTATGTGTACTGCTATAGCAAGCAAAGGTAACGTTTTCGCTTTAAAGAGATATGGAAAGCAGATAGACCAACGCCTCAAAAGAGCTCACTATCATTTAGCGAAACTATGTAAATCAGCTCCAAGGATTGAATGTTAAAATCAAAATGTAGATTTAGAACCGATCAGTAAGATGGACATTAAATTATCCTACAATCCACCTGTAAACAGCAAAGAAAACTAATATTCAACGACTCCAAAGAATACAAAGTCAAGGTGTCCTGCTAATCATTGGCACCAAATATACCCCCCCCCCCCAAAAAAAAAAACCCCACAAACCAAAGTGATCTCGCAAAAAATCAAAGTCGACGAGTATAACCTGAAAATGGATTTTCCACTATGATACAGAAAGTCGCGAAGTGGAAGTTTCTGCACTGGGAGACACACTTGAGAGGAGGAACTCTTAACACAGTTAACGAAACTGAACATTGTGGTCAAATATATACGTGAACGCAAAGTGATAAACTATTTAGTATAGTGTAAATTTCTGGAATTGCATGCCTTATCAAAAAGAGTAATTTCCCACATGCGGTCTATTTATAATTATGTTGACATCTATTTTAGCATTATTTGATTTACTTATTATGTATGACCAATCTAAATTTCCTAAGATATAGACAAATTTTACAATGTTTCACAGGATGCTTGTTGAAATCATAGTAAAATGACTAATAAGAATTATTCATTTGGATTCAAAGCAGTAAATAGCCCTAGTTCTCAGCTTCGTGCTTCAATTGTTCTTTTGAACAACTGCTATTGCTCTGCTTTGTTCTTGACCATGTAGTAACATAGTTTCCTCGTTTAGAATTATGTATTAAAAACTAGGTTCAAATAATTATTTTTACTGAAAGTGGTAAATATTCTAATGCGTTTACCTATCTATCTATCATCTATCAATATATCTTTCTATTCATCTATCTATAGCTCTATTATTTCTCTCTATCTCTTTCTCTCTCTCCTCTCTCTCTCTCTATATATATATGGGTAAAAATCAAGATAGGTTATACGTGAATAAGTATAAATATTTGTTTGTACCACGTAGGGGAAAAGAAAGATTGATTGGAGTTGGTATTAAAAATGTTATTAAGATAACGAAATTCTAGCTCCAATCAATCTTTCTTTATCCCCACCTAGTACAACCATATATATATATATATATATATATATATATATATATATATATATATATATGCAAAACTAATCAATCAAAGGAAAAGAACACGTGATCTAAGATGCTTGAAATATCCCAAAGGAAAATAATACACAGAATAAGTCCAAGCGTTTTCGTGTTTACATCATCAGGGGCAGAAGAACAGTGGAATAGAGAAACACTTAATAAACAGAGAAATGTAACGTCATTCAAAAGTACTTACGAACAAAGACAATCGTTTAGGGGGAGGGGAACCAACTGACGAACAAATGAATAGCCCATCCGCAGAACTACAATATACAAATCAATTAAACAAATTAAATTTATATGCAAACAAATATTATTCATGATCCAATTATCTAATTTGAAAAGACCATCACTTAGATTGAAATTAATGTTATGGGAGAATTTGATCATGGCTGTTTCCATTAAATTTCTTTCAATAAATTTGGGCACAAAAATAATGGATTTCGCATTAGACCAATCTATTTTATGGTCCAAAGTAGATTGCTGAATAAACAGTGCATTTGAAGTTTGCCCCGTTCGACAACAGTACTTATGATATTTAATTCTCACATCTAGGCTTTTTGTTGACTGGCCTATTTAAAAACCAAGACAAGATTTGCACGGAATTTTATAAATGCAGGCCATTTTATTAGGAGGAGAATTTTTAATTACTAAGTTTTTAAACGTGGAATTATTAGAGAATACAAGATTAACAGTAAAATATTTGAATAATTTCGGAACATGGGAAAAATGTTTATTAAAAGGGAGCGTTAAAATATTATTTCGCGTAAATGAGTATTTAATTTTATTTCCATAGAAGGACTGCTTAGCTCTGCGCAGGGAATCATTTAGAAAATAAGATGGATAATTTAACGTTTTACTAATGATTTTGATTGATTCTAACTCTTCATCGATAAATTCTGGATCACATACTCTAAAGACAAGCAAATACAAAGAAATATAGCCGATTCTTTAGTTTTTGCGGATGATTCGAATAATAATGGATGTAAGACGAAACATCAGTTTGCTTCCGGAAAACCGAGAACTTAAAACCTTGCCGCATACGGTGTGCCATGGTGTCTAAAAAAGATAATTCTCCGGCTTCTTCTAATTCATGAGTGAAATTAATTGACGGAACGAGGTTATTTAGGGCACCAAGAAAATTAGTGACGTTGCACTCAATAGGCCAAATACAAAATACATCATCTAGATAACGCTACCAAATAGCATTTTTGGGGAGGATAGGGCCTAGTAACTTGGACTCAAAAAAATTCCTATACAAACAACGCAACAACGGGGAGAGGGGGGTTTCCCATAGCTATGCCAAAACGTTGGAGATACCATTTATCATTAAATTAAACGAAGAGTTTAAGATGCAAAGTTTGATTAAATCTAAGCAAACATGTGTAGGAATGGGCAAATAAATTTCTTGAAGTGTTTCCGGTAGCCACATGAGCAAATCATTCACGGGGACTTTTGTAAATAAAGAAACAAAATCGAAGCTAATCATGTTAAATTTGAGATTAAGCGTATGCGACTTGAGTTTATCGATTAAATCACAATGATTTTCATTTAAAACGTTTGCATAGATTTAATCAAACTTTGCATCTTATAAAAATGCTTTACGGTGATAACGGGGCTAAAGATGTCAATACAAGCTATTAGTTTCATCATTCCAATATTTATGTTTTTTTCGTTCCCCGATAAATAAATCTTGAAACCCCTCACGCCCTCACTCACACGGGCACAAGACACATACATACACACACGCCAATCACACTTTAGACTCTGGTCTATCTCTAAACGACACATAAACAATAGGATAATTTCCTCATACTGCGACATCTCTAAGCTACACAAACATTACTTCAGACATACATATGACCCCGCCTCAGCCGATTGAGCATATTTATTCGCACCTGCCTACCAATACACCCATCCAAATGTGCTTTATAGTGTATATCATCTCTAAGCCATCCAACTAACTAGCGAAAGAAGAAATGGCGAAATCCTCAATTACTAATAAAGAAGATTGGGACAAATTCTGTCGGGTTTACTCTACCCGAAACATATTAGAGGAAAAAGGGGTATTTATGTCCATTGTTCGGCTCCCCTTCTGTTACCTCCTAAGAAAACACCCATTTATTTAATACGCCATCATTCAGCCCCAAAAGTGAACCTGGCTTATATACGAGTAGATTCAGAGAACTCAAAACCTCCTGAGTCCTGTTTGGCCCCTGCACTTACATCTCTAGGCGACTGGGTGTGCTCTACTTTATCAAGACGTTTAACTTTCTCTAACCTCACCATTTATTTATCCTTCTCTTTATTATAAATTTCCTGGCAACCCTTTGGGGGTTACGAAGAATAAAGCAAACGTTACTACTTCTCTCTCGCTTAATTTTCGCCCGCATTTCACTTCCACAACATGGTTCAGCGTTTGCAACTTCACAAATGAAGCCACGTTCACGAAAAAAAGTAATTTCATTCTGTTGGGATGAAAAAAAATCGTATACAGTTTACTTAAACTCATTTTTCAGATGAGGTAAAAACATAAATTAAATAAATAGCACATTTGGGTCTATCAACTAATTAACTTAAGTAGACCGCACAAAAATTAGAGGTAGATTTCCTTTGCTAGAACGCGCCTTACGCCAACACTTGCAATAATATAGTAATTGAAAGACAATTATTTTGCATATCTAAGGGAACAGAACCAAGTATGTTTTTATAGTTATGATATTTTTTAAACCAATCTAACCACTGTTATAATTAAGAAAAATATAGAAGGAAATAACTAGAGAAAGGTGGTATTACCAAACAAAAAGTAAAAGTGCACAAGCAACGCCTTCAGGAAAACAAAGATGTGGGGGACGGAATTTCAGGTAAATTTTATTTTTAAAATGCCAAAATTTCCTGCAACGTAAGAATTGATTTTGCTTAAATCCGTTTTAAAATAATGGTGAAACCTTAGTCGCTGAACTCGGTGGAACATTCGTCCCTCTCTCTGAATTCGAGGTGGGTGAAGTTGCAACAAACCTGTCAACAAACTTCTGATTCATAAAGCGGAACAACAACGACATCCTTTAATTTATGATTGAAGGTACAAACGGTTACACCAAAGCTTCTCTTTGCTTTTCTTGTTCCACTCTTTGGAAAAATTTAAGGTCGTCACAAATACCATCTAAATCTTGCCATATATATATATAGTTTGCAGTATGAAGGATAAGACGTAAAACGCGAGGTGCATTTAGTTTACGTGAAATGTACAACGTTTCGTGTGAAACTTTTACCCAAAAGTTGAATATATCACGTAAACTAAAGGAACTTCCCGTTTTACGTCCTTTCCTTCATTCAGCAAATTATATATTTTAAAAGGGGACCAATTTTATAATATCAGTAAAATGTACTATAAGTTAAAATTTTAAATATGACTTTGCAACAGTTAAATTTGCTTTAAAACGGACTCAAAAAATTCGTTAATACATATGAAGAAAACTTAAAAAGGCTAACAAGGTATTATTTTAAAAGGGGGCCAATTATATAATACCAGTAAAATGTACTATAAGTTAAAATAGTAAACTTGTCACCTTTTAAAATAATGTCTTGTTAGCCTTTTCAAGTTTTATTCATATGTATTAACTAATTGCTTGAGTCAGTTTTAAAGCAAATTTAACTGTTGCAAAGTCATATTTAAAATTTTAACTTATAGTACATTTTACTGATGTTTAATAATTGGTCACCTTTTAAAATAATGCCTTGTTAGCCATTTCAAGTTTTCTTTATATGTATTAACTTTAGTAAACTTATTCTAACCTGAAGATGAAAACTTGTAGTTTTCGAAACGTTGTGAGAAATTAAAAGATGTTGCATCCGTTTCTCGTGGCTCTGGGATTTATCCTCAATATTAAATTCCGGCTTCACGGCCGAGCTCCATATGGATATATCTATACCAAATATGTGCAGCGAGTTATCACAGTTATTCGCCATCTTGAGAAGGAAACTATGAAAATGATTAACTTTGTATCAACTCAAAAACATATCCTAAATTTCTTTATTTTAAGCTACATCAAAAATCTCTGTATAACGCGTATTTCTATAAAGATTCCTTGGATCCACTTATTAACCTAGAAATAACTTATAAATCAAAAAAGTTCACTCTTCATCAAAATAATATATCCGAAGGATTTGCCAATTTGAAGACGCATCTGTGCCTTTTAGATATTCTACTCATAAGGTATTTTTTGGCATAAAACCAAACTATCTCACCAAAATGTATGTATACAAAGACACACCAGAAAGTTGTCAAATTTGGGATTGTCCTTCCCAACCTTTCTGGATCCGGAAAAAGTGGTGAACACTTGTCACGTACTGCTTGAATTTAAACTCCCTTTTTACAAAATAGCTAAACCTAAATTCATGGTGTATTTTAAAAATATAGCACGCAAGGTTAAGGATCTACCTATAAAAGGAAACTTTACTAAATTTTTCTGATTTATCTTCTCTCTCCATTGAATTTTATTCTAAATTACATTCATCTAGAACTTCGAACTTCATAATTGAGCCTACAGACAGAAAAGTATTACGGGCATTTGCGGGCAAAAAGGATATAATAGTTACTAAATCTGATAAGGGAAAAGGTGTAGTGATCCTTGCTAGGGAGGACTATGTACAAAAAGCCCATAGTATATTCAATGACAGAATGAAATTTAAACCTATCAATGATTTACCCAAAACTATTCTTCTTCGATTCAAGGATAAAGTTAATCGTTTCTTAACACAACTTAAGCAGGCATCAAATATTCCTAAAGATACCTATAATGAATTATTTGTATCTTCCCGTTATTTAGCATCCATGTATTTTCTACCTAAAATACACATAGAAGGAGTCTCTTTGAGACCCATACTTCCCTCCAATTCTTTATCATGATACAAACTGGCCAAATATCTAGTTAAAATGCTTTCACCTCTAGCTAAAAATCAGTTCTCCATAAAAACTCCTATAAGTTTAAAGAAGAATTACTCTGCAAAGTTTACGATGGATATATAGTGAGTTATGATGTTGAATCTTTATTTACTAACATTCCCCTCAACTATACAATCAATTTAATATTAAATAAGTATTCCATTCGCCAGTTACTTTTCATGTATTTTCACGAAGCCAATTAAAAAAGGCGCTGGAATTAAGTCTTTCTGAATCTTGGTTCACATTTAATAATAAGGTTTACTGCTAGATCGATGGTGTTGCAATGAGTTCTCCAATGGGAAAACTTGCAGCTGTATTTTTTATGACACATCTCGAATATGAAATGTTTCCTACTGATTTCGATTACAAACACTCCTTCTACCACCGTTTTCTTGATGAATCCTTTGCAATTTTCAATAATCCTGCACAACCCCAACTTTTCCTGAATTTTTTTAACACTTTACACCCAAACATCAAATTCACCATGGAATTAGAGTGAAATGATCAGATGCCCCTTCTTGATATTTTAGTCACCCGAGATAATGACCAGCAAAAAATTCAAACAATTATTTACCGAAAAAAAACTTTCACAGGACGAGGTTTGAACTACTTTAGTTTTTGTGATTTTAGATACAAAATATCCAGAGTAAAAACTTTAATACATAGAAGTTTCTCGTTAACATCCACTTACCAATCAATCCATAATGAATTTATTTTTCTTAGTAAATATATTATAAAAAATATATTTCCTTCTGACATATATGACAAAGTTTATAAAAGCTACTTGATAATCTCATTGACCCCCCTCAACCCTGCATAGAAGTTTCTAAAATGCCCATATATTTACTAATTTCAGAGATGGGTTTTTTAAACGATAATTTGAAAGAAAAATCCTATTAATTTTTAAAAGTTATTTTCCACAAATCAACCCACAAATAGTTTTTATAAACAAATTATCGATAGGAAGTTTTTTTTAGCAGTAAAGATCCTATCTCTTTAGAGTTCCGCAGTGATAATGTTTATTTATTTAATAGTCCCAGTTGTACTGGAGCCTCCTACATTGGCAGCGCTGTCAGATCTCTCGGAACTCCGTTCTCTGCTCATATGTGAATTAGTTTGCGCACAAACAAAATTTTAAATAAAAAAGAAAAATATTCTATTAGGGAATTTGCCATAAGCTGTAAAAGTGACTTTTTCAAAACGTTGTGAGAAATTAAAAGATGTTGCATCCGATCCTCGTGGCTCTGGGATTTATCCTTAAGATCAAATACAGGTTTTATGGCCGAGCTCCATATTGATATATATATATATATATATATATATATATATATATATATATTCGTTGCTAAATGCATTCTTCAAACTTCAGAATGACGTCGTCAGAAAAATTGTATTATAGCAAAATATGGTGGATGCAATAGTTCAATTTCTACTATTGCATCCACCATATTTTGCTGTCGACGTCATTCTGAAGTTTGAAGAATGCATTTAGCAACGAATATATATATATATATATATATATATATATATATATATATATATATTTATTTATATAGGTAAGAGGCCATGTTTTATACATGCACTGTTTAAGTCAAAATCAGTGGCAGCATTAATGATTTTAACTTGTATTCTTTTTATTTTTCATACAAGTTTTGTGTCTTGGTCTTGTAAGCGAGAAAAAACATTCTCGCTTACAAGACTCAGGACAAAACATGTAAGAAAAATAAGTCATTTGGCGATTCTCTTATTAGAAACCAAAATTTGACATCGTTTTGGGGTCGACTGAGGAAGGGTAAGAGAACGCTTTAACCAGAAGGATGGATTTATGACGTCATTACTTTGTTTCGGTTGTAGGTTTAACAAAGAGACAAGTCACCTCTTATTTCAATATGAGGAACAAAAATAATTATAATAATGGAGCAAATAAGTTACAAATCAGATCTTAAGAATAATTTTGTGATCATAATAAAACTTTCAGAAGTTGGTAATAATAGATGTTGGTTCTCTGTCTTAAAATGGCTAATTGACTCCTATTTTTTAGAAGTTATGCTAGTTTTAGTAAATCGGTTATTTTTTGCTAGAAACAGAAAGCCTAAAAAGTTTTGTTAAAATAAATGGTTTTGGGAATGCGCGATTCTTAGCAAAATTTTCGCGAGGTAGCAGATTTATTAGCATGATAGTCATTCGTAGAATATAAGAGAAGAAAATCTTGCTAGCAAAAACGATTATTAAGAATTTTTTCAAACTGAAAAATTATACTCCTTATATAGCCGTCCTATGGGTCTTCGTCACAAACTGCTAGCGACACTTCTGTGACCAGTTTGATGCATCTCTCAACCGCTTGTGTGTTACAAGGAAACTTTGGAATATCCAATATGGTTGTTGAAGGATAAATTCTTCAAGTTGATGATAAGAGAGCGTCTTCGTCAGGGAAGATTCGGTCACAACGGTCTGCTGCCAATTAATTAGGTGGATATAGTCATCAGCTTCAAAGTTTATGTCTGGGATCTTGAAATTGCGTATTTATTTCCTTTAATAATCTTTACATTCTTTCATAATTCTTCCCTAAGTGAATTGCCGGATATGCTTTCTTTTATCTTGCAGCATTTAGAAAAGAATGATTTTCGCATGTGCAAAATAAGAATTCCTTGAATCACCTGGGAAACTTTATATTTAATCTGTTTGTTCATCCCTTGCAGTTATTGCACTGTGTTGAAGAGGTTGAGTGCTTCAGCTTGAGAAAAAGAGTTAGCTTTTATTTCAAACCGAGCACGGTGCATACACCTTCAGGATGAACAAGACAATGGATTTAAGCGTGTCACAAGGTTCGGAAGTTGATACATGCAATCGAAGTATCCGATTTACCGTTGTAAGCATTGTGCATGCGACATTTTTCCAGGACTCTTACGAGCCAATTCAGCAGAACATTTATATTGCCAGATAGATAGAAAGTTATCGAACAGATACTTTCGATTGGTGCTCATATTTCCTCTGACAGGAGAGAGCAGGTGGACGGAATTGGTTCGAATTAAACAACACTTAAAGACACTTATCCAGTTGTTTCCCTATAGTTTTGACAAATCCACGAAGCCTAATTGTTTTCCCATCCAATTTGTTGATGAGATGGCGCAATGGGCGCTCATTTGCGTAGGGCAGGCAAATAAACCAATGCAGTAGCCGTATAAGCTTTTCTTCTAACACGCTAATGACATCTTCCTTTGTTCCTATATTCACTGTCGTTCCATCGCATCCCAAAGCAACGAATTCATCAGTTGCGATGGTATTTGCTTCTAGATACGAGAATATAGCGTCGCATATAACTTTTGCAGAACCTGTCTTCATTGTCAGGTGTCCAAGGTATTCTGAACCAGGCTCTTCTATCATAGAGATGTGCTCGTCCATTATCTTCTTCTAGTGATGGGTTACCACCATCGTCTTAACAACAAATGTGTTATCTTTTCTACCATCAAAATAAATAGAATATAATAGCTTATCTGATCTAATTTCTTTCTGTAGTGTAGTACGTTCTTAGACATGCTCTCTCCTAACTTTTGACATATCAACTACTACAGAAGTTTCTTTGCCTTCAATTGACGATAAATCCTTAAGGATTGAACTTGTTATTAAAGCTGCAGCTTGATCGGCCATATAAGTGCGGTCATGTGCCAACGCAAATTCTGCAAATTTTATTCGCTTATATGGAGTTTTGGAATCAATTTTTCTGTTTATTTCGTTGCGTTTCACGGATGAAGGATGCCCATAGTCGCTACCTTCGTCAGCAGATTCTGTTTCTGTGCTGGATGAAGGAAGAATCACTTCGATATTATCTGTCGAAGTAGATGGTTGATTTAAAAGAAAATACTCACAATTCTTCCTAACTGCACTCTGAATATTCTACTTTGCTGGAATTTGATCGATATTACCTATTGCCATTTTCCTAGTTGCTCGTTGGTCTTCCAGAAACGTTTGCTCCAATGGCGGCACCTTCTTTTCTTTGCTACAAGAATAGTTTTCAAAGTTATTGCGTTTACAACACGAAATATCCAACAATTGTTCTGCATTCTTTGTAAAATCGGTACTTTTCTGTTTGAATGATGTCACAATTTTTCTCCTAATATTTTTCATTAAAGCCTGATATTTTGAATAATAATTTAAAATTAATATTTGTGACTTCCTCGGTTGACATACAAGGGATTGATGCCATTTACTAAATATAAATTAACTTTTCCGCTACTGATGTAATAATTTTTTTAATTAGCTGGTCTTTTCTATTGTAGTACTTTCCTTTTCTCGCTCAAACAAAACATTTTTATAAGTTGGCAACACTCATTCACTCAGTGGCGCAGGGTGCGCCAAACAAAGGGTTTTCAATTTCATGACGCATTCTAGTTTTAAAAGCCACAATTAAATATTGTTTGAATTTTCTTCTTTTATATAATTTAGAGCTAAAATATAATAAAACATTTATAAATATTTATTTTACACTATAAATAACTGTTCTTAAATACAAATAGAAGAATGTGATCAAAACATAATTGTCACGTACGACGCTATAATCTGTTATTGATGAACCTCAATATATCAATTGATTACTTTCAAATTTCGTTTACTTGTTCTTTAAACTACAATAACTATTTGTTTGAGGAACCAATTCTAAATTCAAATTTAATTTTCTGATATAATCCACGAATGTAAAATTTAGTTGAGAATCGCATTATTTTCAATTTTCAATGGCGTTGAGGACTCATTCAGTACGAATGGGTTAAAAAAAAGGGAAATGGTCTCCCTTGGAGGAGGTGAGCTAATTAAATAGTTAATATGGGGGTAAGAGTATCAAGCCTCACAGTTCATATATTCCCTTTCTCTATTTACGCTCAGAAATAAGTTTCTTGATTCTTAAATAAGATGTCTTAGTCTAAACATGAAGAATAAATTCCCCCATCTTCCCCCAGACAATTAGGGATTAAGTAATTACCACCTTTGAATACTCAGGGTATATATTGTCTACAGATTTTTTGTTTCGGATAAATACATTGCTTTCTTCTATAATTGTTTGTAAAATCCCTTTACCGATATAACCTTTCTTTTTTGATTTTTGGTCGCGGGCAACTCTACATCTAACTATGTCGTTAAGTCCCGGTTTTGCTTTTTTTTTGGTTTTAGTAATAAGATTGTAACTATTTCGTAAGTCATGGGTGGGGATCGGGAACTATTCTATGTCCGATCCAGAGGCAGGTCAGATGGAGGACCTCTTCATTTATTTATTCTATCCTTTTATGTTTCTCATTTTTATGAGCTGCAGCCACTACCACCTCCATCTCCTGTGGAGTAAAATTGGGGTTTTGGTTGCTATGCCAGCCTCCCAAACATCAATAACCGAGGTCATCAGCTCTGTATTCGTCTTTAACTGGAGTGCAGCCATCATTGAGAACGTGGTTTGCTGGGAGTAGCCCTAACCCCCAGGGAACAGCGAGCTTTCACCTGTAGTCAGAATAAGTTAACCGTTACACCGTCCCCCCGGAAAAAAAGAGAGACCTGATAAAGCGCCTCACGTCTCACTCTAGCAGCTTAGAGGAGGAATTTTAACCTTCGCCAGGGGTGGGAGAAGCTCAAGGAGCCGCTAGGACGCATGCAGGGCGCTGATCCAAATGAGCCGTCCAAGTAGAAAAAAGGGAAGGAAGCCGGTCAGGTTTATGTACCGATCCTCTTGGAGGTGGTTTCTACAGGGTTCGGATGGTAATAGGTATGCCCATCCATGGGGCTAACGAGGTAAAAAAGGAGACACTTAATTTTTTTAGCGAGTTTTCTTTACTTTCAAATCCTCATAAATGTCCATGCCTACCGCAAATAGCGTCCGTGAGGTACATATAAACCCCTTCATCCAAAAGCCCGTTTGGGAAAAAATGAATGGAGTGAAAACATGACCGTCCTTAAATATTTCATTTAACCCAAGTGTGGTATGAGAGGTCAAAGGGATTTTATAGGTTCCCTCCTTTTTTGCACATTGTTCAATCCTATAACTTTATTTCAAAATCTTACTAATGCATTTATTTACTTGCATCTAAAAAACACAAAAAACACATTAAGTTACACACCCTGTACTACTTCCTTCTTTTTTCCTTACCATTTTTCCCTCCCTTCACTTCCTTACTCCTCACTCTCTTATTCCTTATTCTACAGAATCAGAATATGAAACTGCTCTTTCTCCCGGCCCGCTTGCACGAAATCCTTAGAGCTCGCGAGACTCATCGACTATAAAGGCATTTCATTCATCTGAAGCTCTTTTCGAATGAAAAGAACAGAATGAATTCTGCCATCTCAAATTAGTGCTCTCGAAGACACTTCAGTCATTTGAAGTTAGCCCAAAGGTAACCTGAAGAGACTAACCTAGTTGTTTGCTCCTCAGAGAGCCGCACGCCTTCGTCGTTTTTCTCATCCGACACCTCTTCTTACCTGCAATTCATCTTCTTTCATCTATCTCATCATACCCTTAAACCATCCACTACGAGGGTAAAGACATGGTTTAATTTTTCATCCGGCTTTCATACTTTAATATGTCTGGCTAAATTCACCGCATTCTTCTGCGTCAGGGAAACATCGTCCGTTTAAGAAATCTGCCAATCATACTTTAGTTTAAACTATGCCCTTTGCTTTGAAAAGGCATAATTTGATGCTCCAATGAAAATAGGTTATTAAGAATAGCCCATATTGAGCTCATATGACTCCTAGACAATGGAACTTCACAGCAAACTCTGGGGTCTTCCAAAAGATCCCCTATGGGTCCAATAATGTCCACAACGAGAGATGTAACTACCTCTTTGTCAGTGGGGAGCAATGAAAAATAACCAAAAACCCTAAAGGGTGGCATTCCACTCGCTGGAAGTTAATTCGACCACCATCCAACAAAAAATCCCGCCATTTTAAATATCCTTTTTATATGACAATTGATTTTATCTATTATTCGATGTTTTCCGAAAATTCTCATATTAATTCATTTCCATTCTATTGAAACTTTATGTTAAAGTTAATAAAAAAGATTTAGCAAAACCATTGGGGTTTAAATTGGTAAATTAAATTTCATACAAAGAATGAAAGCACACAATAGAGAAAGAATTAATAATACGTCACAATAGGGAATAGGATAAAAATAGCAAAACTAAACTTGTCCACAGGTAGAGACGGGTGAGCATAAGTAAACGCAAGTTCACCTAAATGAGCGTCAAAATAAAGGCACTTTTTCTTCATTTTTTCCTTCTTAGCAAGACATATTCAAGGAGGGAAGGGGAGGTGGCATATCTTAAAGTGTATTGCAACTACTAATAGCTGAAAAATATTAAGGGCACATAATTGGGACCAAATTTGGCTCACATCCTTTGACACTACATATCCCATGTGGCTCAACATTAATTCAGACTCAAAATATGAGGATACGTCTGCAAGACAACCAAGGAATTTGGACCCAACGCAATAGAAATGTTTAAAATTCGGACTAATGGTAACAATTTCATGTTGTATTCTTAGGGCAAAAGTGTATCACCGGAGATAGAGGTCCTAATAAAGGACAACCCAAAATAAAGCCTTTAATCCCACATAAATAATATAAGAGCTGAATTAGAAAAGTTCCAGCAGAATAAAAACTAAAAAGCAAGCATAGAATTTCAAGTCAAGCACCAGAACGATGAATTCCTATGTCCAGGTTATGATTTGTATAAACAAGAAGTGATTTGATAGATTACTAAAGAAGAAACAAAAGTTTAAAATGAGCTACCATTTAACCAATATTACTACCCTGCAAATGGTAGCTAAGAAAAACTTCGATTTTGAAATGTGGTAGAAGACGAGTCGAATTATCGATGCTCTATGGAAAGTTTATTCGTAAAATACACAAAAGCATCAATGATTCCATTTATCTTTTCCCACAGAAGTGATGTTGTTTAAATGGTAGGTAATTTTAACCTTCTGTTTCTTCCTTGGTATTTTATTGAATTACTCCTTGTTTACACACATAATAATAAAGACGTAGATATTTATATATATATATCATAAGTAGAACGTAAACTTTGATCTTTCCAGGACTTGAATTCAAATTTGATGCTTGTTTTTTATTGTTGATTTTGCTTCATTTATTCTGATTGTCGTCATATCTAAAACAACTCTGTAATTATTAATTTCCCTTCTTTTCACTGATATTTAAAATAACTCAAATTAAATTCTTTAAATACTACTTTACCGAGTAATTTTTCTTAAATACAAATGAGAAATAAAAAGTCTTTAGATTTGTTTTCTTTATACGCTTATTTGTTTAATTACGGAGCGGACGAGATGGACCTTTTAGGGAACAGTTTGACGGCACCGATTAATTTATCTTTTTAATTCCAAGAATAATTGACAGAATATAATTTCTAATGAGTCGTTTCACTGAGAGGATTTGCCCTTTATTCTTATTGAGAGATATTAAAGCGATCTAATTAAACAAGAAGAGTAGAGACTGGGAGGACCGCGTAATTTTTCCTTTCCCGCTTCGAGAATTCCTCCCGCGAGACCAACTTCGCTTCATTAATAGAAATTACAAAACTGTACCCGGGACTTTGATAGGTAATCACTCTTAATTGTATATTATAGTTTGGGTTAGGTTGGTTTGGTAATTTAGTTCAATTAATTTGTAAGTTTTATATAGGAGCAAAATTTGTTAGGCTAAATTAGAGTTGCTATGAGAGAATGTGTTTATTTTTCTGTTCATATGAGCATTTTCTAGATAGGACTTTCTCAAAGATGCTCATTTCCACAGGAAAAACGAACACGGATTCTTAAATTCAGGACAGCAAACTAATTTTTCGTCTCAAAACTCAACTGGGCTAACAAACGACGAATCACAACACCACTAACATTCTCTTCCCATCATCACAGCATGGCTTCCATATTATCCTCTTTGTTCCGGAGCCCTAACGATTTAGTACTAGTATCTAGCACCATAAAGAGGTTACTCATCCCTACATATCCATGATACATAATGTGTGCTTCCTTCTCCCTAGTGTCATGAAAGGTTCCGCGATCGTTAAATACATAATACTACCAGGACGCCGTACCCCCTCCCCCCCCTCCAATGAGGGCCTTTCCTTGTGACTTCTGGAGTCACCAGTGATCGTCCTTCTGATCTCGTGCTCATTTCATTAATCGGAAGGGGATCTTGTCCCCGATGGAAGAGAAAAATGGCACGACTGGGCTCTCCACCTGTTGGGGCTCGAAGCGACCTGAATCCTTGTGCGACGGAATTCAATTGAAATCTAAATCGGCGGCGAAATTTTGTGATTCTGTAAAGATTTTAATGTTCTGGTTTATTTATGATCCTCGCTTTTATTCCTCAATAATTATTATTTGAGTGAAATTTACTGCTTATTCGTTTAGCCATCCGCAATTCCGCTAATCGCTATCTCCCAATTTCAGTCTTTTAGGACTGTCTATTCTTTCAACGAGTCTTGCTTTCATCACTTCCAATAAGTCTTTCAACAATTATCAAACAACTTGAGGCATTTCACGTGCTATCGTTGTTAAATATTGCAGGCAGGCGTTTCCTCTGGCTGACACACAAACCTTCCAGAAACATCTCTTCCATCTCACACCGCAAAGTTTCGGGACACCTTGTCTAGGCCGAATTGCGCGCTCGTTTCCTTCGACCAATTCGCGCTCCTTTTAAGTTCACAATAAGCTCTTTCAAAGCACCGATTCTATAAGTCAAATTGTAGCCTTATGTGATTTCCGTGGGTCAATTCTGATAAAATTTGAGCCTACATATTTCAATCCTTTCCATTAATATATTCACACAGTTTCTTAACTTAACATTAATAAAAAAATACCATAATTTCTAATCTCTAAAGAAACTTCATATACAAAAGTTAATTTATATACATATATATTTCTCTCTTTCTCTCGCCCTCTCACTCACTCACTCACTCTCTCTCTCTCATCTCCCTCCCCCACCCTCTCTCTCGTATATTATATTCCATAATTTTCTTTTTGCTCAATTGCTTTTAAACGAAAAAAGGTTTTGTAAGATAAAGTCAAAAGACGAACGGATTAAAAAGAAATAGGTCAAAATACTTTTAATGAAGTTGTAAGAACAGATACAGTAGAAATAAGCTATCGCTCTTCTCCTATTATATCGGCCTTTTCAACAATATAAAGTACAAGCACCCAACTCTTCCGCAGCGATGTGCGACCACCAGGCATTTTTGGATATTATTGTATGGTTGAGTTTCTTCATTGCAGAAATTTATTTATCTTACTCTAAATTCAAAACTGTAACTTAAAAAGCAAAGTCGTTTATTTATTAAAATTCATTCTTAAGATTTTTCCTGGAAATCGGATTTGGGCGAAATTTGTCGCCGCACTTGAGCAAAGGAAGAGTTTAATATTGCCCTCTCTTTCGAATTATTTTCGCAAAGCATCACTTGTTTGGATTGAAGTTCCTTGAGCGGGAAAGAGTCCCCTATCTCATATTTTTAAATAAATTTTAGCTTATATTAATAATTTTTTGTGCAGCTTTTGGGCTGGCTGCACAAAATAATTCATTCATTGTTTGTCTTTTTTTTAGTGCCTGGGTATTTTTTATTATTATTGGAGTAAGAAAGAATGTGGAACGTACAGCGATTTGAGTTTAGGTGAGTTATTTTTCATTATGTACCAAAGTTGGTTCAGACCCGCTCATGTATGGAAAACCTCAAAGCAGGCGAATAAATATATATGCATGGTGCGATGGGTAATTTGTCGCATTCACGTTATCTGGACCAGAGTCTCTCTCCTTCCTACCATATTAGACTCACTTATACATTTTCTGTGAATAAAACTCCACTACCTTAGCTTCTTAATTCTTTCCTCCAAAAAACTGGATAAGGTAAGTTGTAATGCTTGGTATTGGCGTCGGGAGCTCAATGAGAATATCTCTGAGTGTTTGGGTGTTGTCAATCTGAAGACGGTGCAAGGATCAGGAAAGAGTCGGAGGATTCTGGCTGTGATTATCTTCATTTGATCGGAATCGAATTAGAACGAATTAGGCGAATGCAAATTAGAACCTAAATATATTATTCCGATAACGGATAAATTGATCAAAATATATGCTAATATTTATGAAAAAAATGCTTCTGTTATAAACGTAATTAGCCTAACTTGAAGGCAAACGATTCGCCACATGACCGATTCAAAAAGACAATAGGTTTTTTCAGATCTCTTGAAATTCTGGCCCGTAACAATACTATCGAGTTCCACCATTATTTCCAATGAGTAAGCATAGCTCGGGAAAAAGAGATGTGGCTGTTTGATTTTATCTACTCATGACTAATTCTGCTACAATTAATCATCAGATCTTTGCCATTCACAATCGCTGTGTTAGCGGACGGAAGGTTTATATTGATTGACGATAAACTAAAATATACCTTTTCTAAATTCAAAGTGGAAACATGCCTGGCTTGCCTGTTGCCACTGCGAAACAGATTGTAATTACCATTGAAATCGAAAGGATCCTGTGTCACAATTTGCCTTCCTATATGTTCAATTAAGTATTCTCTTTTCCTTCAACTCAATTAATAAACTAATCTTCTACATAGATTTGATCCAATGACCTCTTGAATGAGAAGTACGGAGTTTACCACTCAGTTAACACTCAGTTACAAAGTAGCAAAAGGAATTGTAGGGGAAACGTATTTAAGTATGAGAAAAGACACGGATTTCCGAGGTCTTCTACGTGTTTCTCCGTCTAGAGTCAGATTTACTTGTTAATTTTTAACTTGAAGCATCCAATAGAACACCAAGGCTCTAGCATTCGTTACATGGGATCTATTGCTTCTTATTTTAATCTTGTTTACAATCTTGCGGAATACTCCTCCTCCCCTCGAATCATAAGTAAAATTTTTAATTTAGTTAGATAGGTTTAGCAGGGTAAATCGTTTTTCAACCCTTAATGATGGAGCACGAGGCTAAGGATCGAAAGGAACCAGTAAGTATACTTCACGGTATGGGTCTGATTACCTCCTTGAGTGTAAGTCCCGGAACTAAGAGAAAGAAGAAATGAATAAAAGTGGACATTGACAAAGGTCAGCCGCTCCTTAGAAAACAAAATACTAATTTAAAGGAATTAGACCAACTGTTAGAAACACGTCGGTGAAAAGCAGTATTATAACTTAATATGGAGTTGAGCCTCCTCTACTAGCAGAAATTGCTTTAATGCCTCTTCGAATTGACCCGAACAGCTTTTCTGCAGCAGCTTGAGAAAGTGCGCGCAAAGCTTGAAGCAAATCCTCCGGTTACTTTAGCCACACTGATGAAAAGACCTGGTTCCTCACCACTTGCCTCAATATAAACAAAAGATCTAAGAAAAATAACGTAAATATTGAGAATAAAAGGCCAAAAGTTGTAAACAAGATTTCATAAACTTGGCCAAAACAAGGCAAACACGCGGTAGGCCCTGATTAACTAATATTTAACATTTAAAGGGTTGACACTCTGACTCTTTTGTAATCCATCTACAGGATTACAATTAACAAAAAATTTGTGTATTTAACTCCAAACGTTTACAACTCTGCATAACGAATTATTATTCGTTGTTTAGTTGTCTCATTATAGCAGGATGTACGAGTAGTTTATGTGTGGGGGCGTAGTCTCTCCTAGGAAAGCCTAGGCCACTACAAAGTAATTAGTAGGACACTCTATATGATATCTAGGAGTTTCTCGTAAACAGCAACGTAATATTTTACTGTACGATTGCAAGTCTGGCCTAAACTCTGCTTAATCGCAACATCATATCTAACAAACATTTTATGAGGAAACTGTAAATCTTCGCACAGCCCACGATTGGCTTAAGAAGTTACGGCGTGGTCAATTCAATCTCCAAGATTAAATATAATCACACTGATTAACATCTGAATTCATGCAAGCTGGCTGAAAAGTTTAACCTGAGCCATAAGGCCATTTTGCATCATTTAAAGGAAATTGGAGAAGTCAGCAAACAAGGTGTATGGATTCCGCGTAAACTGACTGACGTCGAACATCAACGCCGCATAGACGCTTGCATGACAAGACTGGAAGAAACCTCGTTTTGATTAGAAGCTGGAAAGACAAAGGCTCATCTGCACAATTTCAGGTAAAGGCCGACCGGCATCAAATGAAGCTTATGGTTTGTGTCTGGTGGGGTGTAAAGGGAAGTATTTGCTGGAAAATGTTGCAACTCAATGAGTCTATCAAAGCTCAATTATACAGTCAACAACTGCTAAAGTTGGCAAAGACAATTGTTGCGTAGAAACGACTGTAATTGACTATTATCATGTTTCTCCATGGTAATCCCGGCCCACACATTGCAAATCATATGTACGCAAATTATGACGAACTGATGAGTGCAGTCGGAGATTTTTTTGATAGCAAACCAATAGTAAATTCAAGAAATTATACTAAATAAACTAACAAAATATAATATTGACACGATCCTAGCAAATAAACTATAGACACAACAAGATTTGACAACGATGAAAGTTATAACACTTAATATGGGGTGTTGAAGCCATTTTTTTATTACTTGGGCGCAAAGACGAACACTGGACCTCGCCAATATCTTGCAAAATTCTAGTGTTATTTTGTTCTATTCTTGCTTAATTTTCATTCATAAAGCCGTCGCAGCTAAAGGCTGCTAATCTCTAACTTTGTTTTAAAAGATCTTCCAGAGGCTCTCAATTTGGTTCAAGTCTGAGCTCTGAGCAGACCACTTCATTACTTCGATATCTTATTATTCGAAATAGTATTTTACTCGTTGTGCAGTATTGCATGGCCGTTGTCCTGTATAAATAGTTCTGGCTGGTTCGGAGATGTTCTGTAAAAAGGTATAACATGTTATACGTTGTTTAGGTTAGGTACACATTCATATTTACCGTTCCATTGCTCGCACAAGGATACCAACTCTTTCTAACGAAAACATCACCCATACCATGGTGCTGCCTTCCCTATGCTTGGAAGACTTTTTAAACATTTGTGGTTGTCAGTTACCTGCAGCGCGTCTAACAAAACGTCTGCCATCAGATAAAACTAATTGAAATGAATTCTCTCCAAACCTCTTTCCCCCCAAACAATATGAGCTTCAACTAATTCAAGTCTTTTCTTCTAGTCCTTGTTACTAATCATTGGCTGCTGTAGAACGAGCTTATAAGCCAGAGAAAATGAAGCGATTGAACACTGTGAAACGGGTTAGTTCTTTGCCCCGAATGGTCTGAACTTTTGGAGAAATTCCTGCTGCAGTCTCGACAGTGGTTATGCGGGATCGACCTACATTTGCAGGAGACTTATAGGTTTTGGTTTCATTGTATAACTTCACTAGGCGCGAAATCATACTCTTGGACATTCCTACCTCTCTTGAAATCGCAGAAAGAGTCCTCCCCGAAGTCTTCAAGCGAACAATTACCTGACGAAGCTCAGGAGTAACTTTCACATGTGCTGGCATCTCTTCTGACTGAGAACGCCAACAATAGCAGTCGTACAGTTCTTACATACCGAGCAAAATGTTGCCACATGATTTCAAGGAATTTTTAGAATGTTCCTGAAAAACCGTTCTCTTATTTTGCACGTGTCATTATTCTATTTTGTAGTTTATTTAGTATGATTTCTTGAATATACGATTGTAACATATGAAATCTTCATAAATATATTAAATGCATACCTTTATGTACTTATAATGGAAATTTTATTAAATTATTAATTAATTTTACCAAAATATTTTAATAAAGGAAAATCGTTGTCTTATTTTATTTAGTAGTATATATATATATATATATATATATATATATATATATATATATATATATATATATATATAAGATTGGGGAGGGGCATTTGCATATGTTTTTCGAGGCTTAGTCCATATACACAAGAACCGAGGTCAGTGACGCGTGAAGATCTAATTTGTAAATCATGAAATTTTAAATTAAAAAATGTGAAAACTAACAAAGATATTTTTACTTAAAACTTCTTGAGCGAGGTGTATAAGGCAAATTCTAACTGTAGTTTGAGAGAAATGGTGTGGAAGGTATTTAATTCAATTAAACAAGTTTGGACAACTATGAAACTCCATCTAATGGCCTCTTCTGAACCTACCTAATTTCGGAAAGGAATTAAGGTTCTCTTCAATGGACGTGTCTGAAAGTCTAAATTTTTATCACGGTCTCTCTCAGTTGTGGGGAAAGAGAAGTAGATTTTTTAGTGCTATTCATTTTGATTTGCCGTATTTTGAATCACGAGGAACTTTTGATCCATCTATGGAATGATCGTGATGCCCATTTGAGAAATCCTCTGTATCCTGATTTCTAATTTTCGAGAAAGAAGGAAAAATATCGTATAGGTTACATTTTCAGACTTTGTTATAAAGGTAAAAGGCATAGTGCGAAAGTCCTGGAACTAAACAAGTTAGCTTCGAATTTAAAAAGTCTAGTTATTAGTCATTCATGGTAACTAAAATTTATTCCGTGTTCCGTTATCTTTCGCAATTTGGTAATCAGGACACCCACCCACAACTCGTTTTCACAATTCAATATCACCTGAATATCGAGTGCATTCACTTGTGAGCTAAATTGCTATTGACGCAGTAACGATATGCGTTTTGAGTACAACTGAGCATATACACACGGATAAGAAAATTCCACACACTCGCATATTCATAAATAAATGAGTTTTATAAATGGTCCATTGCAGTTTCTTATTTTGAAATTTGCAATATTTTCGAGCGTCTCTAAATGATGCATTCATCTTTTTAAATTATTGAGAAAGGAGTCAATTTTATTCTTTTATTAGGCGTCATAAAAATGCACTCTAAACTTCATAAGAACATAAAATTCACTCCATCATATATGCCGATATTTCTAAATCTATTTCTTGTTTTCCTGGGCAAAGCAAGCCTTCCCGTTATTAATCATGCAATATTAATCAAGAAATATTTATATCAATAAAAATACGGCGGAGAGGAGTAACAAGGTTCGTTTGACACCACCGTGTGAAATTAAGGAAAATGTATGAATACCTGATAATTCAAATGATCATGTTCTTAGCGCTCGAAGACCTTGAATTGCAATGAAACGTACTATTACGCTCGCTTACGCGTTCAACAGTTTTTTTGCATTTTTTTGCCTTTTTCACTGTAATATAATGTCATTTTCATTATAAAACCGTGAGGCAAGGTTGTTGTTTCAACGTTCAGGATCTAGCCTTTTGTGTGAAGATAAATCTAAGTTTATTAAGTTCTTTGAGGAACATAAACTTATATAAATAGAGAGGCATGTCCAACGTGATGTAGTGAGGTTATATTAAATAAATAATTTCATTTTTATTGTGTAAAAAATTTTATTTCCCGAGGTAATAGAAGTGTAAATAAAGTTGGATGTTTAAGAAAATCAGCTCTTATGGGCAAATATATTGGAAAGTACACTTCTCCTTTGTAGAAATTGACAATTTCGAAGGAGCACTTCCACTATTTTCTCCTAGCCCCGCGCTCATCTCTACACAGCACCATAAAGTAAGCTTTTCCTCTCTTTTAGGATAGATCAAGTTTGTTTAAGTTTCAAAATATTACACCTAGCACACTATTACAACGAAAGGAAAAAGTGTTACAGGATTCAGTTGGCTAAAACACGTGCGCCAGTCAAATTCACAATTAACCGCACCCTTGAGCACGAATAGAATATTAAATAGTTAATAAAATAAAGGATAAAATCTCTCATTCCTATCTTTGTCTTATATATTAGAAATAAGAGAGAAAGAGAGGACCAGGGTTAGAAAACACTAGGAAAGTTTAGCTAGGATGTTAAAGAGATGTTCAGATTACCCAAAATCACCACCTCTATTCAATTAGAAGCTGCAAATAAAATCAGCAATTTATTACTGATGCATCGATAATAAAGGAAAACTGTAAAGAGCATACAAAATAAGTCGTACAATAAGCTGCAATTAATAAACAAATGAAATAACATGATTTTAAACACTATCACATTCATTTCTGAAATTGTTCTAATAGCAAGCACCCGAACATTAAAATTTACATCAAAATCAAAACGTAAGAACAGCCAATATCTTTCTTTCAAAATCGATTGAAACATTTTAATTTTGTAGCTATCAGTGAAAATCTGCAACGAATCTTATCTCAAATTGAATCATTTGCATTTAAAGTAAAATTTATTGTTATCTTCTTTAAATGTACTAAAATCTTCTGAATTGACAGGTAACTCAGCTTTAATTGTTTCAACAGGTAACGCTAAACAAGAAAGAGGAAAACAGTCGACATGACTGCTATATTAAAGGGTAAATACGATAAGTAAATTCCAAGAAAGATAATGGAGTGCTATTCCAATACGTGATTTACTAAATCTTTTTGGTCAACAATTTTTTTTATACTACACTTTTATCGTAATGTGTTTACATTAAGATAATAATAATTGGTAAGTCATTTAGCAAAAAATGCATGCAAAAACTAAAAAACAACACAAGAAAACATAATTTCTAATACTCGTATGTAGAGGAAAACAACTTTAACTTCATTCATAAAATCAAGAGTACCTAATCTAACCTAACCTAGGTTAGGTTATTTTAGGTTAGGTCTAGTACGCAAGTTGAGCCTTAAAACAGCCATGTTCTCTAAAACAACCAATCTATCTAAGTTAAATAGGCAATTAGACCATTCAAATCGCCGTGTTCTCTAAAACAACCAATCTATCTAAGTTAACTCCGCAAGTGGACCATTAAAGCCGCTGATTTCTCAAAGTATTCAAACAATTTTCGGCCTCGCAGCTCATAACATCATTCGAGGAGTCAGAGTCGTCGCTCGTAAGGAAACTGTTTTGGACAAATAAGTCTAGTCTTAGGTCTAAGAATCCCGGTTCTATTGAATCAAGCGACATTTAGTGTATTACTTTCCCGTCCTGACTTATATGAGGCTGAGAGAGTTTATGATTTTTAGAATTTCTATATTTATGCTATTTATATTAAGATAGACCATAACAAACCTAGAATCTAGAGAAAGGCCAAACAAAAATCAACAAATAGAATCAACCTAATTTAGTAAATTAGGGTTAAATTTGTAAATAAAACCCAACAGCAATAAACTAGATCAAAAACTGAAAGAAACAAAATAAAGGAGAAACAAAACAAGTGCAAATAAAACAAATACAAGCAACAAATATCTTCTTCGCTCTTCGTGGAAAAAAATTTATTTCGTTTTGTCCGAATTTCAAAGAAATAAATAATAGCCTTAAATAAGCGACTTTCCGCTTCTCTAAATGCCGCATTGTTGAAGGAAATACATGATTAGAATTCACATACATACAACCATATATACATACTCCTCTTTCTCCCTCTCTACCTATATCCGACACCTAAACATGAGGATACTATAATGCAGAGATATATGAGAAG
Organism: Ceratothoa steindachneri; assembly: GCA_963969495.1. NCBI lineage: Eukaryota > Metazoa > Arthropoda > Malacostraca > Isopoda > Cymothoidae > Ceratothoa > Ceratothoa steindachneri. The sequence continues at coordinate 38,968,506 of OZ018318.1, forward strand.
AAAAAAATTATGTGTATTATCAAGGGAATGTGTGTAGGTTACACTTCGTGTGTGAGAGTCTATAAAAAAGTTATAACGTGTATTTTTGCGAAAGAGGAGATTTTCTCAATGTTCAAAAGCGTATCATGCCCCAATAATATACAGTGTATGTGTTTATGACAGTGTATCGTGAGCATACGTGAACAAACTTCGAAAAAATACTTTATACAAAATTGAATAAAATTTATATCTGCATTGATTTTAATGTGTTCCTTCCATTCCATTTCTAATTTGCGAAATATCTTTTTTGCTTAACACAAAGAAAGATTTTCTTGGTTACAATCACTAACGGGAAATCACCCGCTTGTGGGCAAGTTCAGAAACTCGCAAACAAACGGCATAAATCCAGCACTCAATGATATAATATATATCCCAGAGACTTCTCTTACGAGCTCATTTGCAACTACAAGCTGACCGTTTAAATTTAGAATGGTGTCAAATATTCTCTTTTAAAATGAAAAAAGGGAATTCTGAAATTTTATTTAACTCATTTTAAAAAGTCCTCTTTTACTTAAACACAATTATTGATACAATAAAAAAATTCTGACAAGACTCTAATGTCACTGTCGATAGAATTAATCTTTTTTTTCCGAACTGTAGGTTAAACTTCAAGGGTAATCAGCACGGAATCTATTGCCTATCCTGGTGGAATTAGAGGTTCTGCCATAGTGAGGACCTTTTGGATGATTAAGGGGGGTGTACTTTAAAAACGGTAGGGACAAGTTCAGAACTTTTTCACCAATGACACCCTGGAACTAAAGGGTTCTGAAGATTGATTGTTTTTCCTTACTTTTTTAACGACGTCCCCTCTGATGAAAGTTTGGCAGGAGTAAAGAAAGCGGTCAATCCACGATTTGACTTCCTTTCACCCTCACAGAAAAATTTTGTGAGGTTGGTAAATATGAGAGTTTTATAAATACGTTTAGATTTTGTTGTTTGAGTACCGATAGGTTTATCAAAAAACGAAAAAATAACCCCCTTAAACATACGTAGAATAGTGTGTCGAGAGAAATCTCTGTTTCCCCAATAGTAAAGTTCACAGTAGGGAAGGTCGGATGGCTATGATATTCGGAAGATACCATTTGCTTTAAAAACGATTTGATCCCTAATACTCATTACATGGGCTCGAGGAGATCATCTCTGTCTTAACACTTTGACTGCCATGTCACCCATATAGGGTGACATGGCTTTACCAGATGAAGCCATATCACCCTATATGGGTGACAGTATTGATTTTATTTGAAGCTCTGTCACCCAACATAACTGACGGTACATGCATTTTCATATTGTATTTAGGTAGTGTGGCCACTGAGGAAAATTTTGAAATGTGTTATGTGGCTCTCTGACGTTATATGTGAATTTTATCCAACGTTCCTTTTTGACAACGAATCCAGTTGGAAATTGGAACCCGTCTTTTTTTTATTATTAATTATAATGTTTTTCCATAAATGTTTTATACAAATACAACTTTATATTCAAAGTTACATTAATGAAATACTAATTTTGGTATTAAAAATGCTAAAACATAGCTACCTTTGAAAACAAAATTACAATTAAACATTTCATTATGTATATAAAATATAACCAAATAAATTGAAGTTTTACAACTAAACATTTCCTTGCGTACAAAAATATAACCAAATTAATTAAAAATGAAATAAACAGTAAATTCACTATCTTGTAATAGAAAGAAATTTAATGACACTGAATAAACAAATACCAATGAACAAATCACTTTTTATGCTGAGATGCAAAACATTCCAAACAAAGAAATGGTTCTCCTTCACAAAGTGGAGAATATGAATAGACCTTATTGGCGTGTTTCCATGCTTCATCTCTACCCTTTTCTCTCTTTGTTTTTTCATAGCACAGGTTACATGTTCTTCTGATTTTTCTGTTATTAGCATCACTTTTTGTTTGAAGTATGTGGGGAGTGTTACATGATGGCTTTCTATATCTAGTTGTTTGTTCACATTCCAAAAGGACTGATGTGATCGACTCCCGGAAATGTTTTATTTTAATTTTTTGCAAGTCACTTTCTTGTAGATTAAGAAAGCACTTACTACAGTCATGCCTAGCAAAAGTTCCACTCCAAGTTTTCTATACTACTTCACACCTTTCCAAAGAGTTGTGGCATAAGAGGACAGTTGGTCTGATTAATCTATGCCAGACTTTCCCTTGTTGTACCCAAGCACAACTATTGTTTATGTGTGACCTTTAGATGTTTACGTTGCATGCACTCTCTAGTAAATGGCCCAGGCTGGTTAATCGGTTCTTGCTCATCTCCACTCTCCTCCCTGATTCCCACCATTTCTCGCCTATGTTTCATGGAAAGCAGTCTGACATCTCTCTCCACTTTAGGACTACAATTCCATTTTGTTCTTCCCTGGCAATCATGTTTGCCCCTTTTGAGCTGTGCATTCATTACTTCTTTGGGCATATTCTTTTTATTCTTACGTTATATTCCAACTACATGGATCTTCATCTTGAGAAAAGAAATAGCTAGCTTATAGCTGGTGTAGAAATTGTCTACGTACAATGTTCGGCCTTGATTTTGAAGGTTACACATCAAGTCTGTGCAAACCATTTTAGCTAATCCCACCTGCCTGGTGCCTGCCCTTGATCTTCCCGAATAAACGCAAAGGTAGTATGTATAGCCTTCTGGTGAGCAGAGTTTGAATAACTTTATTCCATACTTGTGGGCTTTATTGGGAATATACTGGCGAAAAATGGGACAGGTGATGATAAGCAAAAAGATAGCAGATGCTTTAGGAATGTGCGATGAAAAAGAAAGAGAATGAAGTGTTTGTGAATCGTGGCTCTAGACATGCAAAGATTGAAGTGTGGCTGATGATAGAGATATATAGTATGCCTTAGGAGGAGTGGTAGATAAAATCGGGATTGGGCATTGGTTAATGGTTATAGGTGATATAACTTGCCAGGTGTTTTTGGTACATTTGAAATTAATGAAATTGGAGGGTGTGTTGAAAGAAATGTGTTTGCGGCAAATACTTTTGTATCAACATAAGAATGGCAATAAATACAAATGTGTTGGGCAAAGGAGAGAAACAGAATCTAAGAGGTTGTCTGATTTGCTACAAGTGAGAAAGAATATATATGTTGCGTGTTCATGTGTAATTCAAGAAAATTAAATGAGTCTGTGAGAAACTGATCGCATAAATATATTGCGTAAGATTATATTGGCTGGTGTAAGGATGAAAAAAACTTTGGAGGTGAAAAGCAATTATGATTTGAGTGTGAAATTCTTTTGAATCAGCGAGTGAAGGAAGGGGATAAATATAGGAACAGCTCAAATCTGGAACAATTTGAGGATAGCTCTATGCTAGGCATGCTAGGAATAAATCGACCAAATGAAATGCTAAAGGAGGAAAGCTAAGTCAAACGAGTGATTAACCATAGTCAAAAAGCTAAAAATGAAGCTGTTGCACGAAAGGTGAATGAAGAGCAGGATAGTAACAGGAATCTTTTTTCTAAAGTTAAGGAGAAATGTGAGAAAATAATAGAATAAAAGTCGCATGAATATCTTGGATAAAGATGTAAAGATAATAGTAAATATAATTGGCTTCGAGGATTTTGTATCAGAAAAACAACCGATAGGTATGCGTGAGAAAGGTGAAGACAGATGAATATGGTTGTTAGATGTGGTAGGTAGGGTGTAGTGGAATATTATAATTCTGATTATAAGACAGACAAATAAAAAAATGGTAGGTGATGATCAAGGTGGGTATAGAACGGATCAGAATCCAGATATAGGACAGATGCTAGGTTTATAGATCTCAAGAAATAATGTTCTCGTCAGGAGAGAGGAGCGGTAATTTAGTGGTAATTTTCAGGTGGTGTGAAAATGAGGCACGCATTCAGGGGTAAAATAGGCAAAGTGGTTTGATATACAGGTAAAAAAAGACATGATCGAGGTTACACAATGTATGTATGGATAGACTGCTTAAAGAAGTAGTGATATTAGGGATGAAAGGGGCGGAGGGTATTGCTAAACAAAGGCGCAAAATGAGTTTAATATATATTGCTGTATGTTTATAATTTGATTCCTCGTAGGGTGATACCCTGAATAGACTGTTTCGCTTGAAACCTAGGGTAGCGGCACGTTCTTATGGTCCCGGAGATCGCGGTAGTCCTGGCTCTCTCTAATTTGACTAAAACAAATTCTTTTATTCCTTCTAAACATTTCCTTTTAAACAATTTTAACCACTCTTTAAAGGCCTTTCTCACCTAACATTCTTTTTTGTTGGTTAATCTTTCAGGCAAGTCGCCAGCAAGCTTTCATCCATCATTAAAGTCTCCGATAGCGAATTTGGGTCTTTCAAGTGACAGGTCTTCAGATCCTGCACATCCTCTCTACGACTCGTACGACTTAGCATGGGGTTCCTCTCCAAGCCGGTCTGCATTTTTGACAACTTAGTTTGAAGGTGTAACCAGTCAAGAACTAGGCTAACCGCTGTGAAACTTCATGTTGCGGTGACTATCATTAACTCACCGAGAGAGATCATCCTCAAAAGGTTCAAAACTATTAGATGAGTCAGGAAGGATTGGCTAGACACGAGGGATAGCGGACCACCCCTTTTTCTAAATTTCTGGTTTGAAGCTACGGTGAGTCACAGCGCGTTCAGTTTATTCATATTTTGTTATAAACTATATTTGAAAAGAAAAAAACGCCACTTGAGAACAAAATTATCATCTCACATTAGTGCCAGTAGAGAGGAGGAGAAAGGCCCTCACCTTTTCATCGAGCTCTAATGAGATGCGCCCAAGCAGATTCCAATCTAACGAAAGGTCTGTCCACACTATACTTATGCATGGGCCCTTTAAAATTACTTAGAGGCGATGGAATTTATCCGTTCTATGCCCCTATAGAGGAGCTTCCCTTTAGCGTTTTTGCGTTTACCAGTCCACTCACCAAGCAGAGCCATCTCTGGTGCGGAAGTAGCCTTATAAAACTACTCAAACACTCACAAATAAAAGTAGGGGGGGGGGGCAGAAGGAAGTTTGAACGTTGCCAGAGAGACCTGAAAGCGTTAAGTTATTTCCTGGGGATTTTAAGGAATTGCCACTATGGTCTCTGCACAATTATTTTTACCCAAGACTAATTAAGATTACGGAAGCCAGCATGCTGGTTAATTGGATACTGCAGCCAGATGCAAAGCAATCAGGCAAAGGGATTTCGGCTCTTTCTCTGCCCCCAACAACGGTAAATTTGCGCTAAGCCGGGACAGGAACTTCGATGCATCGGATTGTGCCCCAGAAATGGGACTTCAGTAGCCTCACTCGAGAAGGCTGAGTCGTCGTGTCGGTAGATCATGGCTTAGAAAGAGCAGCCAACCACAGACCCGATTACGCTCCTGGTGAGTCTTTACCGAGGGCAGTGCTTCACTCCTACAAAAAAAAAACAAAGAAAAAGCAAACCTCCTTTTCTGATGGTGCTTGGATTACTGGCGGGTTATTTGTCATCTTTGCGAAAGACCAAGCCTAAACCTGTTCATTTATACTCGGAGCCATTCGATAGGTAGAGGAAAAAGAATAAAAACAGCGCTCTCATCACATAAAAATAAAAAAAACGCCATAGGAGAGCTGAACTTTAGATACCTGCGAGTCATTATTTATGAAGATTCCCATGTTCTTTGAGCCCGCCTGCTTCAAACGGTGATGAACATTCTTATTGATTAATGATAGATGGTTGTCTGAATAATAGATTTTCCTTCAGCACATGGGCTAAACTGCGTACCTTGGTAGGCGACCAATGGCTTGCCGCTTCGCGGAAATTACCATTGTGCTTATGTGGCCTAACCTGCCGAGTTGCAAATTTAGTGGTCTTCGGAAAATGGATAGCATGGACGACCGAGAATGTTTGGAGTAAATTTTACGATTTGTCTCCTCTTTCAGGAAAAATTAGATCTAAAGGGAAACAGTCAATGGCGTTGAATAGCATATTTGGTATAGTTATAGTTAAGAAAGGGATAGCTGTCATGGAAGACTGGAATCTATCTGAATATTGGAAAAAGTTACCTGCATCATGATGAATTCTGCCGTGTATCAAAGTGTCGAGATCAGGACTGTTACTCAATGCACTTTTAATACTATGAAGGCTGTAATACGTAATATGGGTAGCTGCAACAGAAAATACGAAGCCACGGCAGCAGAACGGAACAGAGCAGGCGTTCTAACTGCATCCACACTCTGGAAATCACCCAACGACTGCAGGAAAAGATGATGGAAGTTCTGAGCATGGATGTGGGAGTCACCATCATGAAACTGTATATGAATGAGGACCTTTGGAATGATAGGGGCACAAGAAAAATTCTGACAGCAAAGGCCAAAGAAGATCGCTTGTCGAAGGCACACAACTCTCCTCAAGAACTGAAATATCCTATTGAGCTGAGGACGAGCTGGTTCTTCTAAAATCAAAAGAACTTCTGCCAAGACTAATTGCACAACATCCAGAACTACAGGTGGCTTGTCTATAATCAATGCGACGTTCCAGATATCGTGAAGACCAAGTTCTACCAAACTGTTATGGTCTATTCGCGTGTCTCTAGTGACGGTGACGCCATGCCACCCACATGTTTGAGCAGGGTCTTGGCTTAATTCATATGTCTATGTGGAGCTCCTGTAAAATGTGGTCAAACCTTGGCTGAAGAGGGTTGTTGCTGGTAGGCCATACCTCTGCGAAGAGTCAAAAGTGGTTGTCAGAGAATTTATACAACTTCATCAGAATATGATGGGACTAAGTCTATGGTCTCTTTAAACGAGATTTTCCATGCAACCTGGAAAGCCAGGTCCTGCTCTTTAAAAAGATTCTACAAGTTGCAATACACCGAGGAACTGGTGTAGTGAATCAGAAAGGATTAGGGATTTTCTAAACTTGGCACGTCTTGCGTGTTTGATAAATATGTGGTAGTGTCAAGACAAGCCAGCTCACACTGACTCAGGCAATATGACTGAATTAAAAATAAGGAAGAGTAGAAATGTGAATCATTACACCCAGCCCCTACCTGTTTCTTCATCACAAGCTAAGGCTTGAATGCCTTCACTTTGGCATCCCGTCTGAGATATGTTCTCGAAAGTATTTCAGCTGCTCCCTCTCATAGACTCCTCCTTTAGCAAAAAGTCGTGGTAGAATACGTGAGCACCTTCACAGGCGAGTAATCGAGCGTCCAAAGAGCTATCAATATTACCACCTGAGCAGTGTCAGCCGCATTCATTAGAATGTTCTCATCCGAGAATGGAGTGACCCTTGGCATTCTACCAAGAACTTTCGCTAGGGCTAGACGCTAAGAGAGCAGATGCCCCTTTGCAAAACTTGCTCTATTAGAAATATTACGAAAAGTGGAAAAAGTATTAGTAATATAGTAAAGAGGAAAGAGGTAGGTAGGAGAAATTAAAAAGATGTGTTTGGGAGGAAATGAAAAAAAGGAAATTAGGGAATTAGAGACAGAGAAAAGGGAATGAAATCGAAATAGACTAAGAATAAAAGTGAGAAGGGTAGTTATTTATTAAAGGAATAATCACAATTCAATAGGTTGAAAAGTTGAATGGATTATAGATTAAAGTGAAGTATTTGAACAGTTAACTATTTGAATAAGTTGAAGAGTTGAGTGGGGAAAAAGGTAGCAAAATTGAAAAGTTAAAAGTTTAAAGGTCTGAATATTTATTGCTCTCTCACGCCAATATAATATAATTAGGGCTCTCTCTAAAATGGAACTGCTGCTACTTCAGGGAAGAGATCATCCTATCTCGGTAGGTAAGCTGACACTTACATTTTGATAGCATCTGAGAAAGTACAATAGGTTCTGACGCTGCCCCTAACAGAGAGTCGCTAGGGAAATGGGTGAGTCTTTAGAAGGGGGCAAAGGAGACGCTTCTTTACCAAGCAGTTTAGGAAAGGGACCTCGGCAATAGGGATATGAGGGTCCAGTAAAAAGTAATGCAGGTGATCATCTACCTATTACCGTACACTAGTACTAAAATCGTGGGGATTATTCTTACTACAACATTCACCCTCTTTTAGTGAGAATGTTAGTAAGGAGAAATCTGCAAACAAAATTGTAAAGGTAGACAAAGCGAAAGATATAAAGCCGCAAGTCATCCTGCAAGCATATAGGGTACACAACTGCTAGCAAAGAGTGTCGGAGGCGAGCAACTGCTGGAGCAACAGTCGATTTTCCACAAGGACTCCGTTTAACCTTCGGTTATCAAATACCATACAAATTTTAACACTGAAGTATTATCAGTCCGGTCAACTTCACTTCTTCGCTGTCATACAATTTTTAACAGCGAAAAATTACCACTCATCTGAATCTTCGCTTATAATGTTAAAAAAGTAAACGGTGTTGTTATATACCGATGCTTCCGAATAAATCCTTGCATTTTCCCTATAACGAGAAATCAACCTAAGCATGGAACTAATCTCTTTAATTGTGCCCCCACAGTATAAGGGGGCGCCGTTTACTAACTTCCAGGTCAACTACGGATTAGTAAAGGTTATTCAAAACTGGGATGAATAAAACGAATGTTCTCGGCAGATAAACAATTTACTAGAAAAATCGAAGTGTCTAAAATGATCCAAACGACAGCGGAAACACATTTTGATTGGAATATAATGATTAATTTTAATTATTATTATGGATTAGCGAGGCTAATCCATACAAAAGTGGTGATATATTTATAATTACACAATGTTCAATAATAATAATACAAATTGTCCCTAGCAAACGAGATCCCGGCTGCTCGATTTCTTCCCCGGTTCTCGTTGTTGTATCTTTCACCCTGTCAGTGGTCGCATCTTCTCCTGATTCAGGTTCTCCACGCAGCGAACTGCAGCTGGTCCTCATTTAGCCGTCTTGTGTCCTTGTGAGAACCTGATTACCCTGCACGTCATCATCGCGTAAGGTGGGCAATTTCGCCGGGTTGAATCTGTCTATGGAGACCGTGTCCCTTCTTCCATCAGGATATTCCAGCTTGAATACCTTGCTTCCACGCTCGATCACCGGAAAATTGCCAGCATATGGCGGTTCGATTAGTTTGCGAATGCTGTCTATCCAGGCCCAAACAGACGTTGCATTCTACAGGTCTCAGGGCAAAAAAGGCTTAGGCACCGAGTGCAGGTGTCCTAAAGATACTCTCGCGAAGTCGATATGTTCCATTATCGATGGCAACTCTTTAATAAATTTAGCATCCGATTTCGATGAGGATAACGAGACTAAAGGTTTTGAGCACAATAGTGTGGCGCCCGTTACAGCCGTGAAGGGGGAGTATCCCAACTCGCTGGGAAAGGCACTAATGCCCAAGAGGATTATTGGCAGTGCCAACAGCCAGTCTTGTCGACGGGTTATTATGGAGCCCTTCAGGGTCCTGTTTGCCCTTTCCTCCATCCTGTTCGTGGACGGTCATTAGTGCGGAGCCTGTATAATCCAACGAAGGATGACAACTATTTGAATAGCTCTGATTCGTATTGTGTGCCTCTGTTGGTTACAACGTAGAGCGGGACACCAAACCTGGACATCTAATCGTCTAGAAATTCCAGAGGTACCGTTGTAGTACTTATATCTGGGATCGGTATTGCTTCTTTTCCTGTTGAGGCTCGGTTGATACACGAAAGTAAATATCAAAGGTGTGAGGGAAAGGATTGACATAAGTGTGCATGGTGGGAGCGGTCGGCCTATATCAATATACGCAGTTTCGAACCATGAAGATGGAATGTCAATGGGCAGGATCGGGGATTTCCTGTGACGGCTAATATTCAAGGATTGACACGCGAGGGACTCCTTTGTCCAGGAGCGAATATCCCTGTCCGCATTGGGCCAGAATTATCGTGTTTTGATCAGACGAAGCGAGGCTTGATTTCCAGGATTTGACAAACTGTGTAGTTGATTGTAAATCTTCTTGCTACACGCTATAGGCACGAATGGTCGTGAGGATCTTGATGCAATCTCACATCATAGCTAAGCTTCCCCGAGAAAAGGGAAAGATTTTAACTGTGAGCACAGTTTCTTGGTTTCTTCGTCATTTCTCTGCGCTGCTGCCAAGGCTTGGAGGTCAAAAGAGTAAATCTAGACTGAGTTGACGTCCCTTGAAAGGCAATCAGTGACTACATTGCTATGATCACGTACGTAGGCAATATCGATGATATACTCGAATACGGCTGTCCAATGATGGTGCTGTCTATCAATTTTGGCACTCAATGGCGGCGAAAATGCAGACCTTAATGGATTGTAATCCTTGTATAACGTTAGGTGACGCCCTTCAATCATGTGCTTGAAGTGAACGACAGCAATATATGTCGCTAGGAGCTCTCTGTTGTGGAGTATCCTTGCTGCGTCCGTCTTAGCTTGATCGAGAAGAAAGCAACTGGACGTGCAAAATCCGTCAACCATTTGGTGCAAGGCAGCACCTGCCGCGAACTGGGAACAATCTTTCACCAGCTGGTATGGGAATCGTTGGGCAGTGGGTGATGGAGTTTAACGGATCCAATTACAGCTAACTTGCTCACCTCAAATGCTCTCTGTGCTACTTCACTCCGTTCGAGCTCACGAGCATGGGGTTGCAGGCGCATAAGCTCGGTCAACGGGGCTGCAAGATTGGGGATTATTCTTCTTGTAATATCCAACATGCCAAAATAACGGCGCAGCCACTTTTAGTTTTGGCAATGGCATGTATGCTATCTCTTCTACCTTCGTATTCGGTGGACAGATTCCTTCCTCGCAAATTCGCATTTCTCCAATGAAATCCTTAGCCCATTTTCTACCAAAATTTTAAATATTTCCTCCAAATGCTTTAAGTGGTGTCCATGTTATCAGAGAAGATTAGAATGTCGTCTATATATAAATAAACGAACCCCAATCCTCGAAAAAGGTTGTCCATGTGCCATTGAAATGTGCTACTTGCATTCCGTAGGCCGAAAAGAAGCTTGACGAATTCCCACAGACTAAAAGGAGTGGTGATCGCGCTCTTCTCTATATCCGCCGGATTCATGGGAATCTGATGGTAGGCACGAGCCAGATCCAGCCTTGAAAAGATTTTTTCTCATGGAGGTGATCCGTCAAACTTTGAATCCTCAGCAAGGGATATCTATCGGGTTTCGCAATTGTGTTGAGTGCCATGAAATCTCCAACCATCATGTACTCTCTGGGCGCCTTCTTAGGCAGTAATTGGATTGGTAAGGACCATAGCGAGCTCGACGGACAAACTACCCGCTCCTTCAATAGCTCTTCAAGAGTTTCTTTGGCAATCTGTAGTCTCTCCATCGAAAGAATCCTAAGCCGTGCAAAGGACGGTGCGGCACTGCCGGTGTCGATGTTGTGGGCAACTGAGTGTGGCGATGGTGGTTATGGCTGAGCGGGAGCAGATCCATATTGAACCCCATATTGCTTCAGGATGGCCATTCACGGGAGAGTAGGGGTACGTTATGATGGTTATTTACGATCAGGGCTACCTCAAGTTCCTTAGATAATTTAACAATTGACGCAAGATTGGTCTGTTCGTCCACCAGTATGCCGCGGCGCAATCCACAAACAGGTTGAAATTCCTTAAGAAATAAATTCCTAAAAGCGGAAAGGTGGTATCCGCGACTATAAATGACCACCTAAAGGACCGTGTGAACCTCGCCGTGCACCTTGATTTTTCCTCCATTTGCTGTTGATATGTTCACGTTGGATTCGCGCAATTCACTCGCCCTTGACAATTCCGCCGGGATTATTGTGACACTTGCCCCGGTTTCAATTAAATATTTGCACTTTTTATCATATATTTTCGCGGTGACGATGAAAACTATTGGCATACTAGCAGCCGCGCTTGCTAAGGCAGGCATGACTAGTTTTCCTGTGGGACTGACGAAGATGGAGTAGAGGAAAATTGCATTTGCAAGCGTTCTCCTCTTTTCGGCCACCTGCACCAGGGCTTATAAAACCTTGCCTTCTCGCCAAAGTACAGGTGCGAGCGGCAAACCACATGTTTCTGTTTCCTCAGAATTGGTTGCAATCCCTCCGGTATATTACGCTCACTGTAAGTATCATTAGGCACCGATCGTGAAAATCCCGCCGAATTATTTATGCACTTATCACTCGCTTCGTTAGAAAACGCACTGGATGTGGATACGGCATTGCATCTTTCGGAATTCACACTACGATACTGTTCTTTTTTAATGCAGTAAGCTCATCCGCCAGTTTTCCCAAATGAGTGAGCGTTAATTCCTTTTGTGTAACAATTATAGGCGCAATGTTGGGCGGTAAGGATTGTATAAATTTATGACGCACGAAGTCCTCGCTTACTTCTACCTGAATGGGAGTTCTTCGCAGTTCCTCTAGATTTATTGAGGTCCTGCCTGTGAGTGTGGAGGATGATATTAGCTTTTCGAATACCTCAGGCTTGGTTTCCCTCTTAAATGCCGATCAATTCCGTTTTTAAACTGGTAGTTTTTCCGGGAGATATTCAACAGTCTCAGGCGGAACAGAGGCTAATACGTGAAAGAACATGGTCTCCTCCTTTTTTAGCCCATAAATGTGAAACTGTGCCTCCACAATGCGAAACAAACCTGAGACTGCTGATTCATTGAAGATGGGTGGCTTGATGTTAATGGCGTTCACGAAGTCCGGGTCGCCTTGTCCTGTATGATGGTTGCTTAGAGAGTCCATATCTTCGATGCGTTCATGGTTCACGACGTAGGAGGTTATCACGTTATGATAGGGGGGCTCTGTCACCACTTAATAGCGAGATGCAAGTCGCCACTTTATGGCAGGGAAGGTAAACTTAACCGTCACTAGTTTATTAGTGAATTAGGAAACTCAGTTTATGGGAAAGGAAAGACGTCACCAGTCTGAAGGTTAAAATGACGCTGATATTTTGTAAATGTCCCTTAAGTCCTAAGACTGAGGTGATAGGTGGCGTTAATCTCGTATCTGACTCCAAAAAATATTTAAATAATGTTTCGGCTTGGCTGACCTTACCGAAGACTTATGATCAAGAAATGACTGAAGGAATCACATAAAAAATAAATGCTTAATTCCACCAAACAAAATAAGCAAAGCTAAAGGGAGTCTCATGTTTACACGATTACGGTCAGGTAAAATATCACTACCGTTCAGAAAAGCGAGTGTTACGAGAACAAGGCGGGTACAACGGGGCCTTTGCTACTCAAAACGAATTAAAATTAGTCCTTTATTATCGATCTGTCTACCCAAGTGTGAATGAATCTCAATCTCTCGAGTAAGTGAGGGAAGAAAGGGGGAGATAGTTAAAATATATCATGAGAGTGTTTTTTGTTTTTTATAAGGGAGGGGGATTGTTAGTATGTGTGAGAGTATAGAAAATTAAATTCGCCAGGATACTGGCTGATCTCTTTCCTCTGATATTTTTCTTTTTTTATGCTCTTCTAATTGTTTTTATGATTGTGTTTTTTTATTGGTTGCTTCTAAGTGTTTTGTTCTTTGTCTTCTTTATTATCTATGTGAAAATCTTAATTGTGTTGCTTGTGGTACCCGTCAGTAACGTACTTCTAATTCGATTATTAATCCGGTATTATTACTGTTCATGTATGCTTTCCTTCCATCTTTATGATAGGTTGTTCTATATTCCTTTAATTTATTCAGTTATGCCCCTGTTCTTTGTTTTCAGGCGGTCACGCCTTTTTGATGGGTTATGCTTGTTCGGCTTATTTTGTTATTATTATTGGGTCTTCTTCACGTCGCAGGCGGAGCCTATGGCTGGGAGAGATTTTACAGTCATATTTTTTTTGTTCTCTTTTTCTAGAGCTCTTTTTGTCTCCTGATTGTTTTCTTCTTTTGATTTCATTCCGTCAGTGTTTAAATGAAGTATTTTCAGTTTAGTTGTCTCGTTATCCTTTATGTCTTATTAATCCTTTTCTTTTTAGTTCTTTGCTTTAGGATTTTTTCCATTTGCCGTTTGATATGTGGTGCACACAATATGTGCACACACAAACACATGATGTATCAATGTGTACACACAGCCAATGTAAATAAATTTACGTGTGGAGCAAAACAAAAAGAAACCCAAATGAAACATTATAACTAGTAACAGGATATTTTAGAACCGTTCCTATTTTTGATTTCACGAAAAAAACAAAGTCAGGGGGGAAAGGGAAACTGGGAATGAGACTAAGTATTCTGTGCTTACAAAAGGGAACCTTGAAGTGAGTTAGCCCGATCGTAACGACACTCGGTGAACATCAATTTACAACCACAATTCTATATTTCTATTTTATTAAGGAAGACGAAAAAAAGCGTTTAACCAAATTTCAACGTTTCAGTATATTTTCTCACGAGAGAAAATGTTTTTAAAAGTATTTTATATATATATATATCTGTATGTTTGTAAATGTGTCCAAGTGTATAACGAGCAAATCGAGGAGGAGAGAGATCATTCATTCGAGAGAGCATCATTCGAGAGAAATTATTTTGGGGAGCAGTTTGACATATCGCTCGCGGGTCATACCAATCAAGTCATTTGACTCCGCATTAGGAGATAACATTTGCGCAACTAATCTTACATTAAGACGAGTCTTATTCATTCATCGTACCAAAGCACGAACATTAAGAGAGTTGTATTTAAGCAGCATCAAAGATAAGCCCGTGAAATCGATATTCAATCTTATTAGAACTCCTCCTTCATTTGCTACCCAAAGCCACTAAATGAATAGAACTGCAGTCTTCTTGTTTTCGTCATTATTTCGCTGGAAGGCAAAATCACATTATATGTAATTTCTGCTCATCGCCCAGCCTAAAATATCTATCATTTCCTTATGGAGTCAGGTACTAATTCCTCGAAACGTTATCGTATCACCCAAATCCAGTTTAACGATCAACGTTTCGCAACAATCTTATGGGGAACGAAATAGCAAAGAGGATCACAAAACGAGGTGGAATATGGATATATCTGGTAACCAATGAAAAGATCCTTTTCATCATCCAAACCATCTTACAAAAACTTCCTCCCCCATAGATATTTTCTCGAAGGTATCCTTCTTGATATTTCTGACGTCGTTGGGGTAAATCCTTATATTGTTTACTTCTAGTAGTTTTTGGATAATCCTTTGATCATGGTCTGTCATGTAGTTCATTTAACAGGCACCAGTTTCGATACCTTTATTTATATCCTTTAATTTAATACCTATGGGTAGGGGATAGGCCTCGTTTACAAAGATCTTAAGTTTAAAGTCTCTTGCTTCGTAATGTCAGCCTTCTTCTCTTTCCGTTTCGCTTTATGTGTCAGTTTATGTATCCCATTCGGTTGGGTTGTTTTAACTAGGTGTTTATTTGTTTTCTTTTGGTTCTTCTTCTCCTCTTTGTGTTGATTTTCTGAAGTTTCCCTTTCTTTTTTCTCTTCATTGGGTTTCTTCGTTTTCTTCGATCTTTGCTCCTATGTCCAGCATATCTTTTATTTGAAGAGTTTTTCCCGCCGTTACCCCGTATACGAGAGATGCGTGTGGGGGGGGGGGGAGCCACATCTTCCTTCCTCCATTTTTCTCTAATACAAAATTAAGCGTATCTTAGAAGGACCCTGGTTGGGCAATGTTTTGTACGTGCGCGTACATAATACATGCTAAAATGTCTATCCCTGTTCCTTCATTAACATTGATATTGATTTCGGGCACTTGTGTTTCCTTAATTTCTTTTACCGTTGCTTTTGCTACGCTGTTGTACGTCTGATTATTATTTAATTCTTTTTCTTTCTTCTGTTCTTGTTCTTTCTTTTTTATTATTTCTCGTCTCTTTCAATATTTCACTGCCATTGTCCTATGTGGACCTTTGCAGTCAACGTATCTCTTTGTAGTCTCTGTGCATTTCCTGAATGTGTGATTGTTACCTCCGCATTCTGAGCATACCTTTTTGTCCTTAGTT
This sequence comes from Ceratothoa steindachneri, assembly GCA_963969495.1. Classification (NCBI taxonomy): domain Eukaryota; kingdom Metazoa; phylum Arthropoda; class Malacostraca; order Isopoda; family Cymothoidae; genus Ceratothoa; species Ceratothoa steindachneri. Next base: position 38,984,429 of record OZ018318.1, read on the forward strand.
GGGCAGTTCTTTGTCACGTGTTCCTTAATGACATAGCAGTGGAAGCAGGTTTGTACGTTTACAAATTTTTCCTTTGCCATATTTTTAAGGGATATCCTCATTCCGAAGGCTAGGATCCCGTCATTGGGTTGCCTTATTTGCCATCTCCGCCGAGGTGCAAATGACTTTAAAGACGTGCGTGTGATGTCCAAATTTGATGATCTCTGCGATCTTCAGATGTTGATTTTCCCTTTCGATCTCCTGTTTCAGTTTCTCTTTTGTGTTGGATCCCAAATAGAGGTCTACCTTCCAAAAGAAGAAGGAGCGGTTTGCCAGGAGTTGTGGTGGCAGTTTTGGGACAAGTCCGATCTTCCTTAAAGCCTTTCTTTGGTCCTTTGGTGGCCACTATGCTGCTGTAGTGTTTTGGATCCTCCCCCTTCCTTTTGGCCCCGTCTTCACTAGTTTGGCTGTCAAGAATGAGTTGATGATGGATGAAATGGTGGACCTGGGTGGGCCCCTCTCGAGGGGTGAAATCTGACAAACTTTTTGTTTGTTAGCGTAGAATCAACCAGTGCTAACCGTGGGGACCGCCTCCTTGATGGAGTAAAAACCGCGGATGCATCTGACATACGCTGAGACGGTTGTATGTCCCTCAGCTATTCTCGTAGGCCCTCACAAGCGGAGTGATTAAACTCCCCTGCGAAGGTTACAGCCCGGCTCATTATCCGGGCGCTTCTCTGAAACGGGTATCTGGTAGCGGGCTATTCCTCAGACCTTCCTCCTCTCGTACCCTAAATTATACAATCGCAAGTGCACTGCATAGTTGATACAAGGTAGAAATAACAGCGTCCACTAGTCAAGTCATAGCGCCCAGGTTGGGAGTGGAGGTGGTTAATTAGGCAGTCATGGTGAGAATGATGCGCCTAATGAAAATTATTAATTCTTTCTTTTTTAGTACTTCCCGAATGGGAGGATTTCAGGTGTGGTATAGAAAAGGTGTATGAGATAAGATATGAAATTAAAATGAAAAATGAGGATGGGGGGGGGGAGATGTTCCTATATCTTAGAATCTTCTTTCAACGAGTGTACATTTTGTTCCAGATTTACAGATGTAGTTACTCGTAACTTCCTTTGCATTTAAACTTCCAACCTCGGCGGCCAAAATTATCTTTGAAGGAAAGAGTGGAAATGCTTTCGATGATTGCTTTACCAAGCGTGAGTGATTCAGAGAGAAGTGATTCTAAGCAGTGAATTCATCTCTCGCATTCTCTATTTTTCTTCTATAAATAGTATACGAGGCCTCTGGGATAACAATGTTTTTAGCTCCGCCCACTGTGCTGCATATTCCTAATCCCATGGTCTCCGAAGATCATCGATTCAGGCGCCTATTATACTTTCTCGGCTTAATTCAATTTCCAGACGAGAAATGTTCGTTTTTATTAAACGGTCGCCAGATTTTGCAGCTATCTGAATTCTAGGCTTCCCACTTACTTCCTTGACCGGTTTACAAGTAAAGATATATGTATCCGGGCGAACATTTGTTACAATTCTTTCTATTTCTGACAGGCACTTTGCTGGTGCAATTTTATTGCCAGGGCCATGCATTCCCTACACTCGTGCATCTTCTTCGTGCCTTATATTTGATAAGTTATTTGAAGAAAATTACCATATTCATTTTAGCTCAGGATCAACTTCCGGTACATATATGATATTTTGTGGCCTTCCACAAACCAATAAGGTCGGAAAACCAATTCGTCCCATCCTTTCGGCAAGTGGTATGTTTACCTATCTTCTTAGCAAATTTTTGGTATCTATCATAGATCTTTTTACTAAAAACGAGTTTACTTTCCGCGATTCATTTTAATTCGCAGATTTAATTAATTCCTCTAGATTTGCACAGTTTCAGATAACTAGATTCGATGTTGAGTTACTATTCACAAATACCCGTTGCTGTAATATAGTATGTAATTCACTCTTTGACATTAATTGCACAGTTGTTCGTCTGAACAAGTCTGACTTTTCTAGGCTCCTTCAACTTACCTTGATATCATAATATTTATTTTTAATAACATAGTTTGTTAGCAAAGAGATGGGTAACAAACATTTCTCCTTTGTGTGAACTAGAACAAGACTGGATATCAAAATGCCTACAATAGTTTCAACTTATAATGGACAGGAGATATTTCGATGATTGTTTTGTTATATGTCAACAATAAGCGCCATGCTTCCAAGTTCCGAAAATATATAAATTATCAGCTTTCTAACATCAAATTTACAATTAAACATGAAATTTAAGGCTCCCTTTTATTTCCTGACATATAAAAACCTTTTAAGATAATAGCCTCTACATTTAAGTGCACAGAAAACACACCTCCTCCATACTTGGTGCAAATTATTTCTCATATTTATCAACCCATTTTTAATTATAAACTGTAGAAATCAACGTGGGTATAAAATATGTTCTAATACGAAATATTTTTACCGAAACTTAGATGTTTTACATTTAAGATTTTTTTAATTTAACTTATTTATACCCACAGCAATTTATAAATTAATTTATCTTTTTCTAATGAATATATATTTTATTAGTGTTCTAAAACTTGATGTTCAAAAGGAGAAAATGTATGTTAATATACCTCACATAGGTTCACTTACCAATAAATTAACCTCTGACTTAAAACAGTTTTTATCTAAAGTTTCCCTAGAAACAAAATTTTACCCTGCCCCACTTAATAAAATATCTCTCAAAACAACCCTGTCGTATAACAAGAGTCCAAATGCTACTCAGATTCTCGGCTGTCTACCCATTTCCTTATGCAGGTTGCCAAACTCCTTGTGTAGGTTAAACTACACTACATTAAAAACTGAGGATGTGTAAACAAAAGGATAATCTCATTACACAGATAGATCCAACGCTAAACCAGAAGTTTATTCAGTAAGAAAAAATGTAAATTTTGCAATTCCTCAATTTGTACCTCAAATTTCAATTTTGGGGGTTCTACAGATAAATCCTGGAACCTAAATGTTTTGGAATCGTTATTCATCCAAAAGTTAAATCCCATAATAAATTCTGGTCAGTCTTCATCTCCCCTCTATATTCGTTAATTTATATTTTGAATAACTTTAATTTTCTTTGGCTTCTAATTTTTTTTCATACACCTTTGTTCAACAATTAACTCAATGACCCGGCAGTTAAATTCTACAATTCGTTGGCTCTCTATTATTCGTTTTTTTTTTAAATGTGCAAGTTTAACTATTTATATTTGAATTTCGTTTAATCTATCTTTCGGTTCCTTTCATTCACTCAATTTAGTAAGGTCTTATATTTCTTTTTATAATTTCCCACTCGTTGCTTTTTAATATTTGCAATTTACCTTTGGTAAATCTGTTGTCATATTGGTAATCCATTTATATAAATATGTATTTTTTTCTCAACGATTCTATTTCGATTTATCTATGCATTCCTAGCTTGGATATTTTGAATTACTTTCTTATGATTCATTAGAGGCTGATGATGAACATAGTCAATGTTTCAAACATCCAAATATACTTGTTCTAACTGCACATGTTCCCAATACTGGCTTTGATATTCTTAGAAGATTTAGGTTTCCGAAAAGTTTCTCAATTTATTTTTTTTTCTCTCTCTCTCTCTCTCTCTCTCTCTCTCTCTCTCTCTTTCTCTCTCACTCTCTCTCTATAATATATATAAAGGGTGTTTAGGCTAAATTTGACGGTTTCTCATATATTCATAAGAGAAAAAACCAACGCAATATCTTAGCCCCAAATAACAGGCATTATAAAAATTAAAATAGAACCACGAGGATGAAAAGTTCAATTCATTGAAGGAAAATATTTTTCGGCGGCTCAATAGCGAATGGGGACCTAATTGGAGATTTTCATTGTTGTTTGTCTGCGACTGTGAATCTCGAGCTACGAAACGGAAAGGGGGAAATTCGGGTAATTGTTATCGGTGGGTATCCGTACCGAGGCAGAAAGAGGGGGGAAGAGGTTAGACTAGAAAATATATCATGGATAAACGGAGCACATGGATGTGTTCATTTCCGTTGTCGGAGGAAACAGGTTTTGATTGGTAATAGCGAAGGAGGAGGCTGGAAATCATGGTCACTAAGGGTCGGCACTAGTTAGATGAAAGAGGAAAAAGCCCAAAATAATCATGTTTATATACCATAAAAATAGCAATTACCACGAGATTGAAGTTAATAGATTTGTGTAATTCAACCGAGGAAGGAGTTCTAAAAGAAAATTAAACCTAAATAAAATTAGTTTATAAAGCCAAACAACAAACTAAATTTTGCCCTTTAAAGATATATAGAATCAAGAATTTATAAAAGAAAAAATACATATATAAATTAGGGTGATGCAAAAAGCTGACCATTAACAATTGATTAGGATACCATCTTAATTGATTCATTTTTATGTAAAACATTGTAGCAAATTTTTTTAGTTTTTACATATTGTTCAAAGGTGGCACCCAGAACTGGTTATTTTAGATTTATTGAAACTCTAAGTAAGCAATCATCGCCTCTCTAATACTTAATTACTCATTGATTTTATTGTTCTTGCATTACACATATATTTGTAGGGAATATTTTAATGGCTAAAGAATTTCAAGCCACATAGATTATATAATATAAATTCAAGTTCTTTTAGACTAAATAAATAGAAACTGAACAATTGTTTCAAGAGGTTGAGACAGGACAAAATATGAACGTGAAATGACTTAGTGCGCTGCTTGCAGTCGAGACAAGAGGTTGTGCGACACTATTCCTGATTTACCCAATTACAATAATTTCAACTGGATTGATGACCAGAAGTTCAACTGAAGTTTTATTGATTGGTTAACCAATAACACACTTCAACCATAGCAAATTACAATCAAAGAAGGACGTTATCTGTTTACTGATGAATCATCAAAGTTGTAAACATGAGAGAGAAGCATTAAACGTAACTATCAGTAATGCATTAGATGTGTGTCAAAATGCTGGTATAACAACCACTCATAAATGTAAAGCAGTAAATAAACTTAATAGATTATATGATGACTGGAAACAACTTAAAAAGACAAATCCAAAAGTCCTTGTATTGCTCATGTAAATGCTAATGAAATAATGAGCAATGAAGAAGATAAAGAGTTCCTTCGTCTACAGAAAACGAGAAGGGGAGGGATAATGATTGGAATAGATAAGAAGGAACAACAGCTAAAAATAATAACGAAAAGCAGTTTCATTCAATGAAACAGTTGTTTCTGCAAGTATGTATTACCAGTTTCAGCCAGACTTCAAGTGAAACAGAAGTGGAAGTTTATACCATGAACCAAAACCCTCAACATCCAAAGATCCGACAAGTTAAAGGCTAAACTATTCAACGAAAATATTCTTTCCTTCTTGTTGTGCCAAGATACGTGACCACTCAGCCTCTCTTGTTATTATTCCTACCATTTCGAGTGTGGAGAAGAACTCCGAAGACAAAAAACTGTCAGTTTCGCTTCTATCCGTCGAGCTTGACAAAAAGAAAGAAAAATATTTAGTGAGAACTTGAAAAAACATTTTCACATTGAGAAACCTTTCATATTTTATTGCGATGGAAAACTTCTTGAAGGAATATAAAGAGAAGAAGTCGTGGATCGCGTGTCAATTTTAATATCAGGCAGTGGTACCAAAACTTGGCGTGCCAAAGGTTATTCAAGGAATTGGCAATCGTATGGCTGAAACATTTCATCAAATGATGCTTGACTGGGAAATCACACGTAAAATGAAAAGTATGTGTTTTGACCCAACCGCTTCAAATACAGGTCTTAAAGTAGGAGCTCGCACAGTAGTTGAGCAAAGATTAGAGAAACTTATTGTGGCTCCCTGCTGAAATTACATATTGGAAATTGTTTTTGAGGCAGTGGTAGTGCTTGCTCTTCAAACTTCTTCTGGGCCTGATATTACATTATTCAAAAGAGTAAAAATATCATGGAATAACATAAACCAAGACGAACTTGATACCTTAGAAAATTATCCTCAAGAAATGAAAGAGGTAATGTTGAAATTTTCTACAGAACTGATAAAAGAAACACAAATTAGAGACAAGTACGAGGAACATTTACAGGTAACAATATGAATAATGGGAGAAACTCCTCCTAGTTGTGTAAAGTTAATAAAACTTGGAGCATACCACAAAGCTGGATGGATGGTAAAGCTTATATACTCCATGAAAAATTTCATGTTCAAAAGTCAATTCCAAATTTCATCCAAGAAAGTAGAAATTTGGAATAAGTATGCAAGTTTGCCATTTTAGTCTATATAAAGCACTGTGTCGTAGAATGGACTCTCGACGATATACCATATATAACTATTCGTTGAGGGAACCTAATTAATTATCTTTAGAGTGCGTGGATGTCTAGGCTGGCCGATATTATGTATCTTCGATATGCTTAAAAAGTGGAACTGAGCTCAAGGATAATAATATTGCTATCATTAATAAAATAGAGTTTTATTAATAATAACTATCAACAACACACAAAACGAAAAATATTGACTACAACCTAGAATGGAAAGGGTCGTGGGGAATCGAGCTAACCCGAGGATTAAAAGATTTAAAAAGGTAAAACAAATATAAAGTTAAAGGGAGGGGATGGTACGCTAAACCATTCAAAGCACAGGATAGAGTAGACAAAAGGGTTAAATACTTAAAGGTAACGTTCGGCTTACGTAATTATACTTGTTGTGCAGAGGAAGGCGACGTGAAGGAATTTTCGGTCCGCTGGCGAGTTCCAGCCGAAAGAAGGGGGATTAAATGATCCTGACGTGGCTTCTTGGGAATGAGAACCGGTTTTTGACGAACGGCTTGAAGAACAATGGCTGTTCTACGTTGTTCACTTCTGAACAACAGGGGCAGGGGTGAGAACCGTCTCTTGTCTACGGGCTCGAGAAAAATGGCTGTTCGAATGTTGTTCTCTCCTGAACAACAAGGGGGAAGGGTGAGAACCGTTTCGTGGCGAACAGGCTCAAAAGAGCAATGGCTGTTCTACGTTGTTCTCCTCTGAACACCAGGAGGAGGGGGGTGAACCGTTTCTTGTCGACGGGCTCAGACGAACAATGGCTGTTCTAACGTTGTTCTCTTTCTTAACAACAGGGGAAGCCTTGTGAACTTGGCATCACAAAAGGCTTGAACCTTGGCACTCAAGGCATATTGTCCTCCTTCTGGACAAGTGATGGTGAATCTCGAGGTCGAGGTCCCTTGGCGCACAAGGTGAGAGGGGGTCATAGTGATGTTTCGCAACGAAAATCTGGATCTTCAATCTGAACCTTAGTAATTAAGTTTCCATATGCTTAGCCGGGACATCTCCTTGGCGTGGAGGACAATGGAGAGGGAGCTTCGAGGGAATGCACAGCTGAGCCTGGGAGCAATGCCTTATCTGCCCATAAGTTTAACTTAATCTGGCGAGGGTGGCGCATGGGGCGAACGGGGGAAGATAAACCTCCTTGTTTAAACATTGACTCAGGTGGCTGCGATAAGGCTCCAGGCTTCAAAGCGAAGATGCACGTGGGTAGCATCGTGGTTTTAAATAACATGTGATAGTGGTTGAAATTAACGCTGCTTCAACCCGTTCTATCACACACTGATTTTCTACATCAATATCAGATTGGGGAAATGAATTAAAGAGGATATTTATTCGAAGCAACTGCAATGAATAATTAATCTTTGGTGAAAGTATTAATGATGAATGGGTCTTAGGAAATGAGTCATAAGCCTCTACAAGGAAGTAAATGGTTTGACAGTCATAAAAGAAGGGAGTTAGAGGCAATAATATTGATTTGGATGTTAAGAGAGCTTATGATATAGAAGCCAAATTGATACATAATTGTAATTGAGTGATGTAGGCGAGTGAAGGTTACAAATATTATTTTATATATAAGTGGTATGCAAGGTGAGGAAAGGTGGAATGAATAATAACAATAGAAATCCAGAATAAGATTACTAAATGTGTTTGGGCGCAATTGGGTTTAGATGGGTGGGAATATTGAGATGAGAGGTAGGGTGGGAGCAGATGGCACGAGATGATGGCAAAAACTAAAGATGCTCAGCTTAAAGTACTTGGAAAACTTGAATGGTGCAAGCTGGGTAAAATGGGCAAACAGAATAAGAATTAGAAACGCATGGATGGAAAAGGAGAATTGACAACTTGAGAAGTAATTATGAAATTTGGGACCGTAGCCAGGCAACTAGCGATGAAATAGATAAAAGAATTTACGAAGAGAGAATAGGAGGAAGGGATTAGGGTAAAATGAGACTTATTAGTGTTCAAATTAATGAGACACTGAAGGGAATAAAAACAATGGAATACGCTAATAAGATATAAGGTAGAAAACTGATATATAAGAAATATTCCTCGAAATAAGGGGATAAAATGTAAGTGGAAACAAACAAGGTTTCCTGACTAGAGTCTCGTGCTCTAACTTATTCTGAATTATGAGCTCAAGACCTTTAAACTTTCCAATAATTCCCGGACTAACCTTGGGAGGACTTGGCAAATATATCATTTGAAAGATAATGTAAAACAGCATAAGGGTTTCAAATTTTGTTAGAATCGGCGAAATAGTTATGATGATTTGCCAAATAAATCCTGGAATAACATTGGGATGACCTTAGCACTTATTATATTATTCGAAAGAAAATGTAAAACAATATTAGGATTTTAAATTTCGTTAGAATCGGCCGAATAGTTACAATGTTATTACCCAAACCACAAAAAGAATGGCGGGAACCGACCGACATAGTAAGATATAGAGTCGCACGCGGCTACAAAATGGATGATAAATTTATCGTGTAAGAAAGAAAATCCTCGCCTTGCTAAAACAATGAGAAATTGGAACAAATAAATAAGTAAATAGAATACCCTCGCAGGATTCGATGCTGTATCGATCGAAGACAGGATCGAGGATACCCTATAACCCTCTTCGCCACCTTACTCATTACACGCTTAGCTTCATTAAGTAACCGAACAGCAGAAAATCCCCTATCGCCCCCCCCCCCCTTCAAAAAAGACAACAAGAATCCATCCGAAATTACTGATATTTTTAGTGAATATTTTCCAAAAATCAATTTGTTTCGCATGGTGGAAAAGTTCCTCTACATATTTAGGGTAACGCCAGATGATAAAACACTCTGCACCGGAATTTCAATGAGCTTAGGCCTTTCCACGCACCTCAAGCTCTTACCTCACGCATCCTTGGCTCCTGTGGACACCATGGCCCCTGATATGCTCTTCTTCTTTGCTGCGAGCGCAGCCATTTTGATGTTTGGAGCAATTTCGAAGGCCTTTCTCAGGGCTAAACGATTGACAACTTGAGGTTTGCCTGAAAGAGGTCAATCTTTGAGGTCTTTCTCGTTCTTGAGCTTTTCTGCGACTCTATAGAGGGTGATCCAGCTGACGTTAAGCCGCTTGTTGTGGCCCCTACATAGGAGAACAAAGACCTTAATTCTTATTACTTGTATCTCGACACACATTCACACAATGGAAAGGACGTTTGAATGACAGATACTTGAAACCTATAACTTTAATTTTATTTCACGGAACTTTTTATATCACAAAAGAAAACCTCTCGAAAGATAAAAACACGAGGGCAACATAACTTTTCAAAAACCCGTTACTGTTGGGTAAGGGGCAAATCAAAATCTCTATCAAAGATAAAACAAAATACTCAGTTTGATAGCAAAGCTTGCTTGTCAATGACCCCGTTACTCATTCATTTCCTGACTCAAGGGGTGACACTGCAATCTGATTTCTTTAACTTTAATTATTTTAATCCTGACTAACTAAAAAGTATATAGCTAAAACAACAAAATTATCAAAATATGCAAAATTTGCTAAAAATAAAATGTTTTAATATTATCCACCAAAAAATAAATTCATATTTCTAATCCATAATGCTGACCGACCTAAAATATGTAGCTTTAAACGGAATTTAAATCGACCTTCGCAAAAATATTTGCAGAATCGCATATAATAAAAAAACGTTAAACTTCATTGAGCCTTGAAACAATATTTCCCCCACTAAAACTCTAAAGAAATCCAAAGCGTATTTCACTGTCTAAAGAACAAAACCTTTACCTTTAAGATGAATAATTTCTGATGGATTCGGTTACTTAATAAAGCTAAGCGTATAATAAGTGGTGTAGCGGAGAGGGTTATGGGGTATACTCGATCCTGTCTTCGCTCGATACAGTATCAAATCCCGCGAGGGTAGTCGATGGAAGGAAGAAGATGGATAGTAGTTAATGATGGTGGATCAAAAACATCCTAGCAATGTGTTAAACGAGCGGGAGTCCTGGTCACTTAGGGGAATGGGCTCGCAATTTCTTGTTTAATTTTTAAACTGCGTTTGGTTCAGCACTGGTTCCCGCAAGGGTCTTTGGAGATACCAACGGGAGCCTCACCTGAGGGCGCTTTTTGAAGCGTGACATAGTTGTGGTCACGGCAGGTAGTCAATCAGTAGGAACTTTGCACTGACTAAGGGGATTCCGACCATTGTGCAAGTTCTGAAGCGGATAGATTTCTTTTCTAAAGTTTTATCATCCCTTTAGCTGAACTACTTTGACATATTTGACAACTTTCTAAAGGTTTAATAAGAAACTAATAGGTGGTCATGATTCTGAGCTAAGCTACCGTATAAATATGACAAATCCCGAAGTAGGTGGAGACAAAGTAATTTTACATTTCTACTTGCAAATGATGAGTCTTTTTCCAATATTATTTTAGTGCGCATCTGCGAGGAAAGATCTGAAATGTAAAATCTAATTAAGCAATACTAGGGTGATACATGAGCGTTTTTGTTAAGATCATCGCATATGGGGAAAATAAAGATCGGTCAGGATTCGTTGGTATGATTCTTAGAACGGAGGAGAGCCTAAGTTGGAGGGGATCTTTTAGCAAACTGGATGGACCGGAAGAAGGGGTTGGTTACAGCACTACAAATAAGGGGACTCTCAATCTATGGGGGCTTCTTATTCATTAGGAGGGGGAAGGAGAAGACTTTGTGCGAAATGTAAAGAAGACTGGTCAACTCTTACGACTTACCCCTAAATAGTGCTGAATTCAAAATTAACCAATGTACTTAGGGGACAAATTCCTCTGGCTTCTTTGTAAGAGTTAAGTATGTGTGAATACTTATAGACATATATAATTATTTATATTTCTATTCACTTAATCACGACCGTTTTAAGTATCCAAATATAAATATAACTTTAAAAGGTCGTAAAACAATGCTGGGAACGGGTCTGTCGTGAAATTAGTTCTTATTCCTATTAAATTTACCCTTGTTGTTCACTTACTTTATTCCATTAATAATAAATTTTCATTTTTTATTAATGCTCCTGGGCTAAATTGAGCACATTTTCACCATTGCAACCGAACTTGAGAACTATACCAACAAACAATCGCTTGAGTTTAGTTATTTCTCCTCAAACCTCAACTCCCGAGGATCAAGTCGGTAGAAAAACGCTAAGAAACTGAATGGCACCAAGAAGAGGTCCTTTTGAGGCTGTTTCGAGACAATTCTGAGGAACAAAATATTCTACCAAACAAGAACCCCAATTTTTAGGGGTCTCACGAAAGCTGGAGTAAATATTTAGAAGTAAAGGGGAAATATGGACAATGGGAGAGAGAAGAAATAGGGAAATTAAATGTCAGAAATAATTAGATTTCATCGAATGTGACAACATCAATCATGTCTCAATTCTTTATGTTTGGGGGCAGGGGCCGGGCCCCCTGTCAAAATAAAGACTGGGCTGAGGCGTTTCAATCGCGTTAGATAAAGAAAAAATATTAACCGGATGAGGACTTGATAAGTATAAATAAAAGTCCTTGGAATCATCTGTTTTCTTTTTCCTGCGGGTTTACATACACACCTGCATTTATACTAAATAGTTATATACACACAGTACGAAAGAATCACAACCACAAATCTACACATTTCCAATTTATACACTTGCAAATTCAATCCTCCATTGCACCCTTCTGCCCCTACCATTTATGATGGCTGGTTTTGTTATTTTCCAACTTTTACATGGCCTAATCTTTTCATTGTTTATTTTGCCTCTTTTACTTTATATTTAGGTATTCTTTGTCCCTCCCCTCTTTCTTTCTTGTTTGCATAAGACCCGAGTGTGATCGATAGAGGGCTTTAAACCATTCAAAAATGTTTGCTTACATTTTTCACACACAAAATAATGGCCACATACGAGCGCAAAAGTCCCTCGGAGAACTCTCGGGCAGGGAGATTCTTGGAGGTGGGGAACAAAGGAAGCCTGCCCAGACCCCCATCCCCCCCAAAAGCTTTCCCTAAGTTAGTTCAAATTTTCGTCAATTGTCAAGCGGCGGAAGGAGGGGGCGTGCCTGTAAAAGGACGTGCTAGGGAGGAGCAGAGGGAATGGGAATAGGGAAGCAGAGGAATGAAGGCCCATTGATACTTCCCACTCCGTAACTTTGTTCTTAACTAGTGCTAATCTTTTTTCCGCCTCCTCTTCTCAAGAAGAGAGAGAGAGGGAGGGTGCAAATGAATTCAGAAGGGCGGGGGGGGGGATGGGGTGCTATGCTGAGTACTGTTTCCTACGAAACGAAACATTACGGCACTAACTTCGCGGAAAATAAGATTGTTTTTTTTTAAGAAGTTTAACGTGCTCTTTCACCCTGTGCTGGAGCTAAGCAGGCCCGAAAAAGTTAATGGGAGATTTAAGCGAGTGGCAAAAGATGACCCGAGAGGGAGAACCACATTCTCTTGGGGCATTGGAGTCAGAAGGGTCTGTGGTACTCTCGGTTTCACTTGTATCGAGGGTATTGCCCAAGTGCCCCTCCCACATCCAACCCCCTTGCGGAGGATTGAGATATTGGGGCCCCGTCGACCGAAATGAACGAACCGCCCCAATTAATGCGGGCAGATATCAGAAGATATTTATCGGCTCTATTTTACGACCACCGCATTTTAATTCAATTTATTTTACGTATTTCACTTTATATTTGAAAATAACATTCGATTAATTTTATTAATTCCATTTGATTATTTTAATTAATTACATTTGAGTTATTTGATTAATTACATTCAATTAATTTGATAAATTTCATTTGTTTAATTTTAGAAATTACATTTGATTATTTGATTAAATACATACGATTAATTTGATAAGATACACAGGATTAATTTGATTAGATACATTTAATTAATTTGCTTAATTACACTTGATTAATTTTATAAATTATATTTGATTAATTACACTCGATTAATTTTAAAAATTACATCTGATTAATTTGATTAATTACAGTCGATTAATTTGATTAATTATGTTTGATTAAATTTAATAGGTACATTTATTTCATAAATTTCATTTGATTAATTTGATCAATTTTGTATGATTAATTTGATAAATATCATTTGATTAATTTGATAAATATCATTTGATTAATTTTATAAATATCATTTGATTAATTTGATAAAGATAATTTGATAGAATATATTTGATTAATTTAATAAATTACATTTGATTAAATAATGAATTTCATTGGAATAATTGACTAAATCACACTTGATTAATTTGATATATTTCATTTGATTAACTTGGTAAATTACGTTTGATTAATATGATTTATTACATGTGATATATTTGATTTGATTAATTTGATAAATTACATTTTATTTATTTGATTAATTACACTCGATTAAGATTATAAATTTCATTTGATTAATTTCATAAATTACATTTGTTTAATTTGATTGATTAACTTTGATTAATTTTATATATTTCATTTGATTAATATGATAAATTATATTTGGTTAATTTGATGAATTTCATTTGATTAATTTGATTAATTACATTTGACTAATTTGATTAATTTAATTAATTTGATAAATTTGATTGGATTAATTTGATAAAATATATTTGAATAATTTGATCAATTACATTGATTTAGTTGACTAATTACATTCAATTAATTTGATTAATTACATTTGAATCATTTGATAACTTTCACTTGATTAATTTGATAAATTACATTTGATTTATTTAATCAACTATATTCCATTAATTTTAGAAATTACATTCGATTCATTCGATTACTTACAATCAATTAATTGGATCAATTCCATTTTATTAAATTAATAAATTCCATTTGATTAATTTGATAAATCACATCTGATTAATTTGATAAATTACTTTAATTGATAACATAAGAAATCATACTCGGTCTGTCGGTCGTCTAATTTGCCCTGCACAGACACCCTTTCACTCTGCACTTTCTGTGCTATTTAGAATTTGCATTGATGTGGGTCCTTTATAGAAAACTTCCTCACAACCGCACACTCCAGTCTTGTTAGAACTGTTCTTTTCCAGTGAATTTATGAAGTTTCAGAGCAATATAGCCAAAGTTTCCTCTCACAACACAAAAAAATGATGTTATTTTTCAGTAAAACAATGCCCTATGCCATACATCCAGGCACAAAGAATTGGTTTGGAGAAATGAGGAAAAGCAATAAGAAATACAACAAGAAAAAATAAAACAGAATTGTATTTTAAAATAAGAATCTGTGAAGGAAATTTTTGAGTATATGGTGAAATCCATTTTACGATGAATTCTGGCTATAACTAAAACAAAAGGGGGTCCAACTAAGTATTAAAATAATTAAAAATAAATAAATATATAGTGAATTCATTTACTGCAAATATCTAATTACATTATATGAATGATTCCATAGGGGGCGTTTTGTTCAAGGGTGTACAGTATATAGGGACATTGCTAAAGAACCACTTATCCACAGGGTGTTAGGAGGGCACATATGGGTATATAGCTGCATCTTGGTGCAAAACATTTTCCCAAAAAGCACAAATCTCAAATACAAGACCAGAATAGCCCCTGCAGTGCAATAACCGGGGTGATGGAATGGCAAATCGCAGCACCTGCGAAACGAGCAGGCGTGAAACTGACGTGTCTGAAACAAGTTTCTGGACCGTTGCCAAATTACTTTCGCCATCAAACTGAAAATAACGTGATCAAAGAGAGGAATAATAGAAAATATTACTTAATAGTCGATTTAGACTAAAGAGATTTAATTGAAAAAGGCTACCAGAGAGGAAATGAGGAAAGTGGAGAAAAAGTAAAGCAAGGATATAATTAATGAACAAAAACCATAATTAACTTCTAAAAGAGGTATAAATTGAGGACTTTGGTACAATCCAAAAGATTATTCACTCCTCTGGCATGATTTAATTGGGGTAAGAGCAGGCAAGAGAAAAGACAGGAAAAGAAAAAAATCCTGAAATTAAGGATACCGAGGTATCTCATAACAAACATTGAGCCCAGGGCTCGAACAAGGGTCTCGTTAATCCCCTCGTTTTTCCATATAAACAAACTGCAAACAAATTTTTGGCAATTTCACTCTTTCTACAACCCCATTATTTGCTTCAGGTCTGTGCCTGCAAGTCCAGTGCTCTTTTAAACCCCTCCTCGATGTATATACATCTTCCTCTTCCTGGTATTAAGGGGTCTTTAATGACCTTCATTGTTATCCTCCCCCTTTGTTTCTTTATCAAATCAAATCCACGTAAATGTAAATTCATAAAGGGAAAATCTTTCGTTGGTTATGTTACCTTCCTTCCTTTTCAGTTTAAAATAATAATAATCCTTTGCAAATATTTCATTAGAGCCAAGTTTCATCCAAAATTGGGTTGTATAACGCGATCTATTCTTAGCTGGATGGAAGAGTGGAGTAGGTCTCTTTTGTTTGAAATATTTTCATCTTTATTTCTTTTTTATTCGTCCATTATTCTCGTTTGCCACCTTCATGTTCTCTTTCATCTAGGTACCTCCTCGTTTCTATACCTACATAAAGGGAGTAAACATGGAAGTAAATTAATTACTACATAGCCAGTGATCGGTATTCCTTGGAGGTATGGAGATTTTTGTCTCCATTTAATATTGATAAAGAAGAAAGGAAGAGTAATAAGAAGAAAAAGAAGAAAAAGAAGAAGAAGAACTAGAGAGTGCACAGCACTAGAGTCCTTAAAATCCACTAAAGGCGAGCACGAGAAGTAAAAGAAATGGAAAACTATCTACATATATCAAACAAACTACGAAAACCAATTAGATAGTTACTATCCATTAAAAATAGGCCTTAACTACATAAGGTAACCTCATTTTAGGGTGTTTTTGTCTTCGGTCTAGGACTATGGATACGCACATGATGTGTGCGCCTATTAAATACGCATGAATCTAATGCAACTGTAAGACGATTCCCTCAAATACACATCCATAACACGACAAAGAGGCAATTCCGTCTTCCCGGTGGCTATCGTCCGCTAGGGTTGAAAAGCGATCAGAATGAGGGATATGGATAAGGCATTTTTAGACGTGCTTTTTCAGCGGTTTAATCGCTGGGATTTGCTTTATTTCTCTCATTTTCCTCATTCGCTTCATGCTCGTTGAGTTGACGTTGTCATGTGTTTCGCATTAGGTGATTATTACATTTGCAAATGGTCATCATCAAGTCGATTTTTAAATACATTAACTGACGAACTTTAAACTACTCAGTATAGTAGACTATTTCACCTTTGTGTGATTTTATAACAAGTAATTTTGAAGTATGGTCTGAGATGAATCGCTTTCGACCGATCAAAATGCAATTTGACGAGTAATTGGTTCATTTCGCATAGTAGTCAATAATTAATATTACTGAAACCTTTTTGCATTTTATATACTTTAATAAATTTTAGATGAATTGACTTCTTGCAAGACATTAATAGGTATAAAGAGCGAGGATATTGTATAGTACTGATTCTTCATATACTCCGGTAGTAGATTGGTTAGCCTAGGTCATTTATGTACACTATTTGCAAAAGTGGGAGAATTACTGGACGTTGACGACTCATCTAGTAACTGGACACAGTACACATGTTTACCGTTTACAACAACCCAATGTGGAAAAATTTAGGAACCAATTTTCTCGAAAATTAAGAATTTCCCCTTTTTTTATTCCGTGCACTTTAGGTTTCAGTAACAGCCTTTGATGTGAAAGAGTATCAAAGGCTTTTCGACAGGCTAAGTAAACAATATCTAATACCTGGTTCTCGTCATTAATCGAGATCCTTTTAGGTAAAACTACAATCTATTAGTTCAACTCGAACGTCCTTCACCTCCAAAAACGTGTAAATTTACTCAATAAAATGGAACATCATTGGCTGAAAACATTTTGGCGCTTTGCGTGGGGCGCTCATACTTCTACGCGTGTACGTGAGTGTGCGATTGATGTAACCGTGATGGGGTCAACTTACGCTTTTGAATACGAGTAAATGTACATATGCGGACATGAGACATGGATATGTTTCTATACATGCAAGCATACAACAGAAGGAAATGTATGTACACAGAAATATGCACTTGTGCAAATGCACATTCGCAACGTAAACAGACAATAACTTATATGCATAGAAATACACGCGCAGTGAGGACAAGCATATGGACTGGAACACAAAAAAGCTGGCCAATGTAGATTCCAGGACACACAAATACATACACAAGTCAACGATTTCGCGGAAAATGCAGTGATTCATACATCGAGTTAGGTCTCCCTAGACTGCGTGGCTCGGTTACGACTGCGTGGCTCGGTTACGACTGCGGGATCAGTAATGCAATGCTGAGTGAATCGTGATTGAGATTCCGTGAGTTGTGTACCTCCCTTACCTTAATACTGTAAGATACGGGAATAGCTATATTTCTTCTTCACGTACTCACTTCCCAATAAACTGGTTGTTTTCGGGCAGAGGAGCTCGATGGTTATTGGGGAGAGTAGGATACGTTGTTAGGTTGGAGGTGGAAAACGACGATGAACGGGGTAGGGAGGGTACGTGTATTCGATCTTAGATATTGAGGCCGTTAGGGCGGCACACATAGAGTGAGGTAATGCATGTCCTCTGGGGGATTTGGTCGAATGTGGGTTTGGTATGAAGGAGTACGAACTAAACGGTGTTTGTTGGGGCGAAGGGTTATTGGTAGGCGTTTAGGTCAGTAGGGCACGCTTTGTGTGCGGAAGGGATCGCTAAGGGCAGGCGTGTGATAAACACTATTGGGGAGGCGGGCAAGGGATGCCCACGCTGAGCGAAGATGACAGACCTGTATAGTATAAAGGTCGAAGATAATTGATGAACGAAAGTAGCGAACTGCTTCCTGCGTCGCAGACTCACTGCTAGTGAGCAGCGTATCAACTGTGCCATTCTGGGTCTCAAGGAAAACTCATTTAAGCGAAGCTTTAAAACCGCTCTGGAGAAGGAGAGGTATACCCATAAATTAGATGGAGAAACTGCATACAATCTAACATAAGGGAGAAGAGACTGGAGACCAACATGGCATGAGGCAGAAACAGGTGGAAGAGGCTCATCAAAAACAGCGACCCCGTATAAAGACGGGCTAATAAGCTGATGACGACGAAGAAGAACCTATATCGCTCTCCTTCTCTTGCGTGTTTTTCTTTCTTATGGTTTTTAAATAAAAATTTGAATTAATAGATTAAAAACTGTGAATAAGTCAAGTGAGAGAGATTTAATTTTAGCCTCTTAATATGTGCAATTTTCTTTTTGTATCAAGAGGAGGAAAACGTGGAGTTTTCAAAACGTCTTTGTAAATCCTACTGGCGGATGCACTTCTTATAGGCTCCAAGATTTCTCCTGAACATTAAATGTTTACTCCACAGCATGGCTTCCTCTTTCCAGAAGTTTACCTGAGTGAGAGAAAAGGTTCCGTTAAATAAACTTAAATTTATATTTTTCCAGAATATGTCAGAGATCGCCAAGCTGCTCAACGTCAGCCGGATGACCTTTCACATAGTCACGGAGCGGATAAAAAACGGGTAAGAACTCAGGGATAGACTTAGTTTAAGCAGACCTCAAGATGCCAACTGTTTCTTTGTGAGAGAGGCCTTTGAAAGTGATCCTATGCTCAATATGAATGCGCTCGCAAAGATAAAGAACATCTTGATGGCCACAGCTTCCAGGGCCGTCAATGAAGAGGGCAGCAAGAATTGAGGTGCATGGAAAGGCCTCTCCTCACCGACCTTATGTAAAAACAACGTCGTGAGCGCTTTCGTCGCCTTCTCAACGACTTGAAGAGTCATGGCAAACGAATTCTCTTTTTTTATGGCGAAAAACCTTCCCAGTCGATTTGGTAATCAACACCAAAAAGATTGCGCGGTAAACTTCAGCCAGGACGTGTCCGAGGTCCACTACGTGCCCATGACCAAGTACCCGGCCTCCGTGAAGATGCTCGGCATCGTGGCTTTGAATGGCAAGAAGATGCCCTCGGTGTAGTTCGCCGCTGGTTACAGGTTCATCCAGCTGATTACAGGGATATTTTTGCCTTGTATTTCATCCTCTGGGTGAGAAATATCACGAAGAAGGCTGAGTAAGTCTTTCCTCAAGACGGTGCCCGGCCCCCATGGATAAGACCGTGCAAGAGTGGTTTGAGTCGACCATGAACTTCTGCTCGAAGGTATTTTGGCCAACGGAGTCACCCAAACTGCAATACCCTCGACTAAAGCGTGTGGGCCCATGTCGAGGGAAAGGCATGAGTGATCTACCATTGCAAGGTCGACGAGCTGAAGTCCTTCTTCAACCGTCTATGGGACAGCATGAAAAAGAACTTCGTCCGCAACGTGTGCATGGCCTTTAGGTCTCAGCTGGTGTGCTTGTGCACTGCGATGAGCTGCCAAATTGATTATTATAACAATTTAAACAAATAGTTATTTGTTAAAACAACAAAAAGTGCCTAAATGAATAAAAACTCTCATTGAGTCGTTTGCTGAGAGACTCGTAATTAGTGTAACAGGACTTTTGCGATACCAGGAATATATATATATATATATATATATATATATATATATATATATATATATATATATATATATATATATATATATATATATCGGTTTGATGAATTTAGCACCGGTTAGTAAATTAATCATGTAGTAGTTGTTGCTTCATGTATGTTATGCGAAACTCACAAAATATACTTTATTTATGAAATATCTCCATGTTGCTTTAGATTCAATTAATTGAATTTCTCATTGTTCTTATAATTTCAACCCTTCACGTCCTGTTATCGTGCTGGTGGAATCAATTTTCCATTATCAATATTTTATTTTATAAATTTATCCATTTTATCAGTGTATTAATTTATTTATAGTCATTTGTATATTCATTTGGATCTGCCCCGGGATTGTTATTTGTCAAGTACCACCTTATTGCCACGTCAGCATCGCACCTCATTACAACGATCCACGTCACTCTTGACTGCCATGCTGTACCGTGCACTCTTCTCAACTTCGGTGCTTCCTTCCCCTGTTTTCTTTTCTTCCGTGTTTGGTTGAGCTTTTGTCCTATTATTTTATTTAAAAAATGCTATGTTCTTTTGTACTGTTATTTTGAATGCGCTAAAAGTGTTATAATTGTTTGTACATATTCTTATAGTATTCAAGATGTAACAGTTCCTGCAATTGTGAGTATTCATATAATTGTAAACTTTCAACATATCTCATTATTAAGATGTTATTAATTTTTCTGTTTTTAAAAATGCCTAAAATAAAAACAAGGCTTTTGAAACGAAAGAAAAGTGAAGGAAAGTATGGAGGTTGTCCTTGTGATTTACTATTGACTACTCCGAGCATTTACAAGCAACTGATTC
This sequence comes from Ceratothoa steindachneri, assembly GCA_963969495.1. Taxonomy (NCBI): domain Eukaryota; kingdom Metazoa; phylum Arthropoda; class Malacostraca; order Isopoda; family Cymothoidae; genus Ceratothoa; species Ceratothoa steindachneri. The sequence goes on from OZ018318.1 coordinate 39,005,133, forward strand.
AGTTATTTAGTACCTTCAGTATGATCACTCTGTGGCAGATCTCTTGGGCCATATCGCAGCGAATGGAGAATCATAGGTCGGCTTTAATTAATCCGTTCGCTAAATCAAGAATCGATCAAATGAACAAAATGATAACAAATATTGGTTAAATAAATCATCTTGTTTAATTATAATTAATTTAGTAATATTTTTTCTAAAAAATATATGTTTGAACTATTTTTAATTCTAGAAATGGTTCTTTCCAAAGAAAAGGGTGCAACTTTACGGATCTACTTTTGTAGGATTAAAAAGAATCGACTATTGAAGTGTGGGGCAGAGTGATATTCTCTGATTAAGCTGCCTTATGTTTATTTGTAGCTTCTGGAAAATCTCTCGTTAGGAGGAGAAAAGAGGAGCAATTTCACGAGTCCTGTGTCCTGGCCACGGTGAAGCATCCGGACATTCTCCATGTTTGGGGGTGTTTCTCATCTAAAAAAACTGGAGCGCTAACAATTTTAGCCAAGAACAGCCATGAAATCAAAATAGTACCCACAACCTGCTCCATCAGTACCCTTTACAACAGTTCAGGAACAATATGTGGATGATAACGGTATTTTTCAGAATGCGGACGCACCTTGTCAGAAAGGAAAAGCAGTAACTAAGTTCACGTTTGAAAATAATATCGAACTTTCTGCACCTTGGTCGGGCATTTCGCCAGATTTGCACTCAATAGAGAATTTATGGGCGATAATCAAACTGGGCCTTGATAAACAGAAACAATCCAACTGTGATCAATTGTGGTGTTTATCAAACAAAAATGGAGCCATATCATTCAAGATATCATCGCAAATTTGGCCTCCAGCATGCCAAAACAAATTGAAGCCCCCCCAAAGAACAAGGCGCATCAGTGTAAATTTTGAAATTGCGCATAAATTGACTGTATTTATTAATAAAAGGGGTTTGGACTGTATTTTTTTCATATTTTATTTTTAAATTATGATACAAACGTACTAAAACAAAATGCAACCTTTGATTAGTTATATTAATTTCCTTATAAGAAAAAAGATAATTGTCTCAAAAGTTAAGCCATGACTGTAAGATAGTTCAGGGCTCCACGGTAACGATCTTCAGTCGGGATGGAATTAGTAGCCAAGGCCGTTGTTGTCTAAAGCCTACTACTATTGAAAGTAAGGAGAGAAACCTAGTCAGTGACACAAGAATTATTGAGCAAATCAAAATTCAAACATTTTCTGAGACGTTGGACGTAGGAAGACAAGTCACATTCTCCTAATTTAATAGAAAAAACAGACTTGCCAATATTAGGGGCTCACAGAATGAATTTCTAGATTATAAAATAAAAGTATCAAAATCTCCGCCTCGAGGTACAGATTTATCCATCCTCGGGAAAGGTTTAGGGAGCCGAAGGTCCATTGTTGATTCCCTCCCTACGGGAGGCAGATTTAAGAAGAAGAGGGGAGGTCTTAACTCCTCCTTCTGGGGATTGACATTTTTTTAGGAGTAGGAATGCACCCTCTTTTCATCTAACCCAGAAGAGGTCCCAAGGCAAGACAACCTAGTAGCCTTGGATTTAAGGGTCGCCCTGTCGCCAAATGCTCTAAGAATTCTTGAAGCCCGAAGGAAAATTTTCATCTATCGCCCGAGTGGCGACCAGCCATTTTTACCTTCTTTTTATTCTAGAATACTAAATACGGTATTCGATATTAAAATCAATCGATCAGCTGTTAGCCAGTTCAAAACGTACGATTTTAAAGGGTTTGGCAGCAACTTGTTTGTAAACAATACTATTTTGAAAACAGCATATTGAGTTATTCACCCATTTCCTTTTTTTATTTCCTTAATTATCAGTAAGTGTACACAATGCCTACCATTGTTCTTTGTGAATTTTACACATTACTTAAGAGTAATTATTATAGATAGTTTTGAATATTATTTTCGGTCAAAATTGACTTTAGGTGCGCCAAACTCCCAGGATAGCTATATATGCAAATTATATATCATTAGAATATATGTGTGTATATATATATATACATAAATATATATATCGCTCTTTGAAGAACTCTTGGCTTTTTGAATTGCACCATGTCTTAACTTTACGTTTTGCCTCTTTGATCGATTGCAATTTTGTTCATTTTAAATGTTCCTTAAGCTTAGGAAACAAGAAATAGTACGAGAGGGTAAGATCAGGGCTATGAGGTGGATGAGGTGTTATTAACCATCGAAATTCCCTCAAAGTTTCTGCTATTAGCCCTGATGAATGGCCTGGAGCATTGTCATGATAGAACATGACTCCTTTAAGCAAGCTAATCATTTCGCAATGCTTTCGGCACCCAACGGGCAGAAAGATCCCAGAGACCAAGATGCTCTGCTAAAATTGCATATGCTGATCCTTGGGAAACATCGACTTCTTTCACCGCCGCCTTCTCCGAAAAGTGCCCGCGCTGGGCATAGACGGAAAAGTAGCCAGCTGGATCGAGAACTGGCTAAGTGGCAGATGGCAACGGATGGTGGAGAATGGACAGGCTTCTAAGGGGGTGCCCATTAATAGCGGGGTGCTTCAAGGTTCTGTCCTGGGACCACTACTATTCATCATCTACGTCAACGACATGGACGGTGACATGGTTGCCAAGATTTCCAAATTTGCCGACGATACCCAAGCTTAATATGAACGTTGCAAAGGATGGAAATACTGCCCGCCTGCAGGAAGATATTGGGAAGATTAGGGAGTGGTTGGACACGTGGCAAATGCCCTTTAACGTGAACAAATGCAAAGTGATGCATATCGGCCACAGAAAACCCCAATCTCAGTATATCCTTAAGGGCACTGCTATTGAATCCACCGACACTGAGAAGGACTTGGGTGTAACAATCACTAGTGACCTCAAGTTCTCGAAACAGTGCATCGAGGCGGAGAAAAGGTCCAAAGGATGCTAGACCATATAAAGCGCCAGTTTGGATATCGGAACAAGGAGATTGTACTGTGTTTGTACAACTCACTTGTCTGACCGCACTTGGAGTATGCCATACAATTTTGGAGTCCTTCATCTCGAAAGAACATCGCGAGATTGGAACTTGTACAAGCCAGGGCAACCAAACTGATTCCCTCTATCAGACATAAAAGTTACGAAGATAGATTAGGGGAATTAGATCTGTTCTCGTTGGAAACCCGTAGACTGCGTGGTCAGCTCATAGAGGTTTTCAAAATACTTTGAGGGTTCGACAATGTTGACTACCGGGATATTTTCACACTTGTTGAGAGCAGAACAAGAAATTACGGCTTTAAACTTGAACTGAATCGTTACAACCGCGATCTCTGTGAAAAGTTTTTCATGTACAGCATCTGCGGTAGTTGGAATACATTTCCATTGGAAGTTGTCAAGAGTGAATCTGTTGACCAGTTGAAGTCAAGACTAGACAGGGTCTTGAAAAATGGCCATGAAAGAACGTAAAGCATTTGAGCAGAGATGTGCCCGCTCTACTGCTAGTCCAAAGGTACCCTCATCGAATGGACCGTAAGGTATTCTAGGGTACCTTCTTTTCTTGTTGTTACTCTTTGTTGTAATAAATTGAACGCTAATCCTGCAATCTTCATCCAAAAGTTTTTGAACGGCAGCTACCTTTTCTGCATTGCTTGATGTGTATGTTCTTCCTTCTTTCTCGTCGTCATTAAGGTCTTCAATTCCTTCTTTGAAACCTTTCACCCATCTCAAAACAGTGTTTCTACGAGGTTCTGTCAGTAAATTTTGAAATTCGGATATAAGGAAAAGTGTTTTATTGTTTTTCAATATAACTACCTTTGACTTCAATGCACTTGGGCCACCTGTCCCTGAGGCTTCGAATTCTCGACAACTAGAAATCCTTCGACTGCTGTTCAATACACTCCTGAACGGTGAGCTGGACATCTTCATCGTCCCCAAACCACCGTCCCCGCCTTGCAGCCTTGAGATAGCGGAATTTAAAATAGTCGCTAGGGGCCAGATCTGGACTGTAAGGGGCAGCTTGTGCAATTCTGGCCTTGTGGACTTTGACGACGTTAAAGTTGATCATGGGGCGTGAAGTTTCTAGTGACCCAACGGGCAGAGACCTTGGCCAAATTGTCGTGGATGATGTTAATAATACTTCCATGTGATATTCCAAGTTCTCGCTTGATTTCTTCGACCTTTGTGCGCCGATTTTCGAGGATCATCCTCTCCACACGGGCCACACTGTCCTCATTGGTCTTGTCTTACGGGCGCCCTGGACGGGGGTCATCTTCAAAGGACTCACGACCATGGTGGAACTCTCTATTCCAGCCAGCAATGGTTGTATAGGAAGGGGCGGTGTCGGTGTACACTGCAACCTCGCGTTAATTGATCTCTTTTGCATTCTTACCTTCTTTGGTCAAAAGTTTTATCACTGCCCGGAACTCAACCTTTTCCATTGTTGGAAAATTTGTGACTGACGATCTGCGATCAGCTACTGCTTCTTAAATAGATGAGGCAGGAGCGTGCAGCTACATGTCTTGACTTGTCATAACTTTTCCTAACACCCCCACAAACAGCCTTCCACCTCCCTCTGTTTTGCCCTCCCGATTCGCAAAACTTATTGACCGCCCCTCGTATGTTGGGTCGACTCATCATAAATATGCTGCAAAGAATCAACAATAACAGCGGATTTCCAATCAAGTTTTGTTAAAAATTTGATAAAAGCTCTGATCTCAAAGGTTTGCTTTTCCATGGATAAAAAAAGTACTTTCTTGTAATCAGTCACTTGCTTCTTGAAATGCGTCATGGGAATAAATGACAGTTTTCAGGTATCAGCACAAACTAAAGATATTATCATCCGTGATTTGACTTGAAAATTTCCAATAATCTTTTAAATTAAAGGCTTGTACCAAATTTTTTTTAAGATCCCTCATATAACCCATTGCAATATACAAATGAACAAATATGTTCCATTATTTTTAATTATTTATTATATAATAAATGTCATAAACCATACTAAACTCAATAAAATTTCATGTTTTTCATTTACACTCTTAATTTTTTACTTATCTCATTAAATTCACTGAAGTAATTTTTTCAATAATCAAACTAGAGAGCATTAAATGACAAATGGTCAATCCTTAAATCGAAGATCTACGACAAGGAGTGGAAACAAAATCTTGAGACATTTACGTGGCGGGAATTGAATCATAATTATAGAGCAGAGTTATAAAATCTACTCCCTTTTATCGACATTCTACTTTGGCTTCCTGCTACCTCTGCCGATTGTAAGTATGGATCCTTGACAATGAAACGGATAAAAACTGCAAGCCGATGCAATTATAACTCTTCTTCTATTGACAATCGAATGATGGTCCACTCAATTCTACAGATGTCCTCAGCTTCGACACTCCCCCCAAAAAATAGAAATATGGTTGAATCTAAATAGTCGAAGATTTGGAAAATTTAACGTGGGTGAAGAAGAAAAATCTGAAGAGAGTGACGACTGTGAGAGTTTCAGTGAATGTAGCGATGATGATAGAGATGTAACAACGAATGTTTTACATTAGCTTAAAATAATTATATTTTAAAATCAGGTTTCCTGTTCACCTATTTTCATTCTTTTCTAGTGATATGAATTCTAGATTTTTTCACCCGAAAGGCGAAAGAATTTTCGACACTAAAACCAAGGTTAAAACCCAGCCTCAACCATATTCTACTCTACTATGGGCAAGTTGTTAGCTGTCCTGTGAGCCTCATTAAAAGGAGGAGGGCACACGTCTCCATATGAGTGATCGAAGGCTACTGTCTCATTACTCGGACCTTGCACAGAAGTGGTCTCTGTCTCAATGGTAGTCCTCACCGAGTCAGTTCTCTCTCCCAACAAAGAACTGCTCTCTTGGGGGATGGCTTGGGGGATCCTAACCGGGGACTCACTAGAACCGTATCCTGGCAAAGTAGGGAAAATTTGTCGTTGTGGTTGACAAGCTCTCGTCCTCGAGCAAATTTGGGAGGTGAGCATACTGTCCCCAAAGAGACTCACCAGATGGCCTTCTAAAAGTGAAGGGAGGAAGAAGAGGCGGAAGTGCAGTAGGCGATTTTTGGCCGGCTGACGTAAACATTTTTGCCGGGTTTCTGTGCAAGAGAAAGGAGGGGTTTGCTGTTCCAAATGTGATGTCATCTTTCGACGTCAATTCCAAAAGGAGAGTGGTAGGAAAATGCCTCATCCGTAGACATACAAGAGAGGAAAAAACCCTATGCACATAAGGAATTTGGAAGGTTCCTCAGAAATCATAAGGGGACACCTTTTAAGACATATGGCTCTCCAAGTGCAGCTTCAAATGTGGTAAATGGGAAAATCTTTTACCAATGGTTAGAGGTGAGAGAAGAGACATTCCACCAGTCAGAGGCGTCTTTGCAAATTCCCCTTCAACCACAACACTAAGGTTAGGCAAAGGTTTGAATAATAAGATTTTAGTATGAAAACGAAAAAGAAAATTCCGGAGCCATGTCACGTTAAAAAAAAGAATGAGTTGGGTAAGCTATAACCGCGTTCAGCAGCTCTCGCCTATCATTTCATGGGTTGTCTGACATTTCATCGCTTAACAATAAAAAGTAATGTCAAGGCCTGCACAGAAACACACACCGATCAAAAACTTCCCAGTTAACGCTCGCTCCTTAACGGCCGTACCTCTCAACTGAGAAGCCAGAAGGGCGGAGAAACAGAGTGGATCAATTTCTATGTCGTACTCATCGTCGACAAGACGACCATGATCTGAGGCTTTTAGTTGACCTAACAGCTAGCAAGGCAATAAATCATGTCCGCCATAAGTAATACAGCATTATGCACCTGAGTACGGCTCGAGAGAGATGGTAAACTTATTTTGCGCAAGGAAAGAGTTATTGGGGCCAAATCGATAGTCCCATTAATCGCGGCCCAACGTGCAGGACCCCTCAAATCTTCTTGACTTACGACTTTAAGGCGTTAAGGGCGTTGTGTATACAGGTGCCGAGCCCCTCTAGAGACACTTCATTACGTAGCTGGTCAGGTCCTTATTCTTACATAAAATAAAGAGGGGTTATTTCTGAAAAATATTGAATCATAGGGGAAAGGGCGCAACGCACTCCTTTCTCCAAATTCCTCATAGAGAATAAATTAACTTAGTGAGGCATGTCTTACCTATTGGCACTTTACCAAGGAGGACGAGCCTCTCTTCCTGGTACCAGGTTCAACTGTCTATACAAATTCTCCTGCCACTGCGGGGCTTTGAACCAATAAATGGCTAGGTGCCCCGAAATCACGACCTTGAACCAATAAATGTTGCGGCAACTCATAAATCAGGATCTTGAACCAATAAATGTTGTGGCAACTTAAAAATCAGGAACTTGAACCAATAAATGCTAGGGCAACTTACAAATCAGGACCTTGGACCAATAAATCTTGCAGCAACTCACAAATCACGACCTTGAACTAATAAATGTTGCGACATCTCACAAATCATGGTCTTGAACCAATAAAGGTTGCGGCAACTCACAAATTAGGACCTTGCACCAATAAAGGTTGCGGCAACTCACAAATTAGGACCTTGCACCAATAAATGTTGCGGCAACCCACAAATCATGGCGTTCAACCAATAAAGGTATAGATAATACAATCTGGCTTCTTACGATAATATGAATAGCGACGAATATTTCTTTGCGCTCTTCTGAATGGCGGAATTTGTTTAAAGTGTATTTTCATGATAGTGTTCATAACATCGCTTGAAAGTTATCACACTTCAAGCTCATTAAAACGTTCTACCATGCAACTAAAATATGCAATAATATGAATATTAAATTATGTACAATTGACAGTCTGAGACAAGACTCAAAAAACACAATAACCTTTCATCACCTTTCCTCGCCTAACCTGCTCTTGAAAACATTTAGATTTCTAGTCTTTTTTATCTCCTGTGGTAAATCATTAAAGAAATCTACAACTCTATGCGGGGAAACAAGTATTTACATACATCCAACCTCCACCTATTACTACCATTAAACTCGAATAACTTTCTAAAATCCAATTTATCTAAACCAGAACAAAATTTATAAAGCTAAATCATATCCTCTCTGTCACACCTTCTTTCAAATGAGCCCATGCATATTAAATACTCTCATTCTATTTTATATTCATGGTGGCTCAGGGGAGGCAGCATTTTTGTTGCTCTCCTTTGCACTGACTCTAGCAGATCAATATGATGACTAAAATGTGGTGACCATGCTTCTATAAAATACATAAGATGAGGCCTAATATAAGATATATAATGTTTAAGGATAACCTTCATACTTTTGTAACTTTAATGTCTCTTAATGAAACTCAATACTTTAATTGCTATAGTTTTCCCTCAATACACTGCTTAGACAACTTTAGTGACCTATTAATTACTACTTCTAAGTTCTATTCATCTTCTACTGCTTTGAACCAATGCGCATTCATTTCATATCCAAATTCTTTTATCTTTTCCAATGGTTAAATGTCATCTGCCACGCAACTAACTTTTTGAATTCACTCTGCACTTTAGAGTTACTCTCATCTTATTTTACTGAATCCACCAACGAGGTCTCATCTTCAAAATTAAGACTGCTATTTACACCCTCTCAAGATCATTTATATTACCTACGAATAATAATGGGCCTAGAACTGATCCTTGAGGTACGCCACTGATAACGTCCTTCCACTGTTACCTCACCCTATTCAGTACCACCCTCGGTTTCATTCTTCTAGCAATTTAGCTATCTATTTCAAAACTTTCCCACATATCCCATGCATTTTTAATTTGAGAACAATGCTCCTATGTGGAACCTTATCAAAAAATTTGCTAAAATCTAAGTAAATTATGTACAGCAGCATTTTCTCCCTTCTACAATTGTTAGGTTATATAAACCATAAACGCCAGTAAGCTTGTTAAACATGATCTACCACTTCTAAATCCATCCTGAGTGTCATTTATTAAAATACGTTTTTCTAAATGCTCAGAAATACCCTTCTTAACTACCTTCCTAAGAATTTTATGACCTTTCAAAGTTAAACCTACTGGTCTAAAGATAATTAGGTTTTCTTTACTCCCTTTCTTAAAACTGGGCATAACATTTGCAATTTTCGAATCATTTGTCACTTCTACTATATCTAGCACTCCAGTATATATTTTCTTCAAAGCTATTGCAATACTTACTACACTCTCTTTAAATAACCTAGAAGGAATGTCATCGGAGCAAGAAGCATGGCTAGTATTCAACTCAAGTATAAACCTCCCCTCAACTAGAAATATCATAAGTTAAACTCTTCAAATTCTCTCCTGTGATTACTGAAATAAATGATCATTAAGTACTTCAACCATTTCCTCATCAGATTCCTTCAAATTTAATAGAGCCTATATTATCTTTGCTAGATTTGTTAGTGAATTTATAATAGCCAAAGAATTTGCAATATACGAACTGGATCAGCTTGTATGAAACATATGTGCCATGTTAGAGTGTTTACTGAAATATGTTGCCTCACTGTGTATGAGGAGTATAAGCCGTTTAAGTGTATGTACAGATATATGTTGCATTGTTCCACCTTCTCGCCTCATCCTACCAGCCTCGCTTATCTTCACGTCGTTTATTTGACCTATAAATATTTGCACCTTTCTGATAAAGTTTCTCCTTTTTATGCGGTTGCAAGATGAAGCGGTCCCCAAGGACCAGGCGTGGCGTGCTTAATATATCCTCATAACCCCTTTCCTCCTCCTCCTTTCGCTCCTCGTTTCTATTTTAAACTGACGTCTACCTCAATTTGGCACGTTCGCACCATGGATAATTGGTGATAATTTACTAAAAGAGTAGACCCTGAAGAAATGCAGCGTCTCATATTACATACACATAAAATCGTTACACTGTATATTAAGTGGAAAAGCAGCATCAAAAAGACATAATGAACCTTTTAAATAGCTTAAGCTATACGGCGTGGAACTTACCCGTCGAAGCACTGGTCGATCTCAGCCAACAAGCTCACACTATAAATATTATCAATATTACAAATAAATAATCTATAATGCTTTTACACTGCAGTACAAGAGTTACAGATCACTGGTAGAATGCTATACACTGCGGCTGAATAATTTCATATTTGATGCTTTCACTCAGAGATCACATCAGAGTGAGTAATTCAGTAGTGTTACTAAGATATTATTCATAATAATTATTTTGATATTATCACTAATATGAAATTCTTTATTCCAGATTAGGTTATTTTTCGACTCGAAATTTTATATACTACCCACAAATATTGGGCATGGAAAGCTTTTAATTGAAAAAGAAAGGTCGATGATAGTGAGAGAAATAAAAAAACAAAAGAACTGTAGTAATAAAAAATAAAGACCAATCACGACATTTGTCGATGTGCAAATGTGAACAAGTAAAACATGTGTCTGCAAGACCAAAAGTGGTAACTGAGAGAGAATTAAAAAAGTAAAGAGAGTAGCATTCATGAGCACTCATTCCACAAGTAGTACAGCGGGATAAAAGACATAAACGAAGGTGGTGGACTGAAAACTATCGGAAAGTTGATATCAAGAGGGTATTATGAACAATTGAACCAAAAACTACTCTGGTAGAGTGGTTGGCTTATTAGCAACGAATCTCCGCAAATGTTAAGGACACGTATAGGATTAGAGCTCCAATCTCTACCGTGCTGACCGTGACCATGGAAACTCCAATTAGGTGCGAGCAAATAGAATGCAAGAATTTGGAAAGATAATTTAACTACCAAACCTTTTTAGTAGTCAGAAAAAAATTTAGAATTCAATGAACAGCACCAAGCACAGATAAGCTAACAGACTGGCCTAGGCCTAAGACTAGGCATAATACTCAAGCTTAACGTAGCTAGTGATAGATTAATAGCGATGTCTATACTAAATACTTAAGATTAACTTTTCTTAATTTGAGTTAATAGCAAGCTGTATGAGTAATATACAAGCTTAGCATAGTTTCACATAGATATATTGTCGGTCTTGAACTAATACTAACACTTAAGTTAACTACAAATAAGTAAATTTTCAAGTTTGGACCTAATACTAAAGCTTACCTATCCAAAGATAGGTTAAAAGCCAGTTATAATCCTAATACTGAAGTTTATCACATAGAGAGATAGAATAATAATGATGGCTAGGCCTAATAATCAAGCTTAACTTAATTTCAGATAGGTTATTTTTCCTATCAGGTCCTACTATCAGGGAGTAAATTAGTTCCAAATCTGGTAATAGCAAAGTCTAGGGTTAATACGCAAATTCATATATGATCCACTAAAGTTAATAGTTACGCATAGGCCTACTCTCAAGCATTCCTTAGCCGCAGATAGGTTATTAGCCCAGTCTAGACTTACACCAAACTCAAGTTTACTTTGTTTCAGATAGGTAGAAAGCAAAGTTTAACAACATACCGTTAATACAACAAATATTAACTAATATTTTCGCTAACGATATAACTTTTAAGTTAACTTTAAAATTCATCAACAAACTAATTTAGTTTGATCACACTTACCTAAAGTCCGTTAACCTTGAAAACAATTCAAAATACATTCATATCTCATTCCAGCTTCAGAGCGTGTACAATTTTGATAATCGTTTCAAGTGCGCAGGAATGACAGAGCGGCTCTCTCAGTATGCATTAGGTAGTAAGGATTACAATACTTGTAATCCAATGTTTTAGCAAGTAATCAGTAATTATGGCCTCTGTACAACTTGAATGTTTTGACATCGTTGCTACTAAAAGTGATAGTGCCACTGGTCCGCAACAAGAAGAGGCTAAGATCCCATGGCTTCATCTGGGTGACTTTATGTTATAGTTAGGGGAGAAGTAGATAGTTTGTTTTTCATCTGTTATCTGTGCCTGCCCAAGACTGTCTTAATGATATAGCGTAGCACAAGCCTCAATAATCTTATACAGCACATAAAGAGAAGCTACCCACTTTACTTCCTACAGTTTGAGGATAACGTTATGGCAGGTTCATCTCGTGTAAAAGCGGCAAAACACAATGAGAGGTTTCTTTTGATTCCAGCAGCAGCAGCAGCAGTCTAGTTTACCTCCTGATAGCAAGAAAGCTCACCAACTAAACATTGCAAGTCATTTGGCATCACTGCTTTAGGAAGTGGTGTACTCTAGTCTACTCTGAACCAAAAAATTGTGGACCATTTTGGAGCCAACAAGCTGCCAGTCAGCATTGCAGTCTGAAAAGTTCGAAAAGCTAATGAAGACGCTCAATCCACATAAGAGTTTCATCTCGCGGAGGAAGCTGGGCAGGCGAATCTTTAAATCACATACTTACTTGAAGCAGTACTTGATGAGGTAATTTTCATATTTTTGCAATCTGTATTTCCAGTAGTAAGAATAACATTTTCAGGTTAGGTCTACTCGTAGACTAAACGTCCACTTTCAATAAATTTAATAACATTTCGAAAAATAATACACACAAAACCATCGATCGTTTTATTTCAATATTTTGAATTTATTATTATTCATTTTTTGAAGTGGTTCATATATCTTGATTTTATTTCTAAAGTGATATTTAGACAATTTCGTTATAGTGAGGGCATAGTTGAATGAGAGAGTTGCTGCTTCTTGAGAAACTATTGTTGATCGTGCTCAATACAAACATCCTCCCTCTCTAGTGCTGTAGTGGAGCACTTGTTCTCCTAAAACAAGGAAATGCTCCTTTTCATAAAGGGGAAACATGCAACTCATGGACAAAGTTTAAAATGATAAGTGTGGGAAAAAAAAGATAAATTATGTCTCTATCCTCTATTATTTAATTTATTTAATTTCTTTAATGTTATTGTTTTTCTTTTTGTTTCTTTTGGCTACTTTATAACAAAATAACTAGTTGCATACTAATTTTGGAAATTTTTATATTTTATAACTTTGGCAGTTTTGAAGTGGTTTTAGAACACATAACCCCAGTTTTTCTCTCCTGTTTTATAATGATAAAATATTAATTGACATTAACGCTTTAGCCTTAAATTCCGTTACATTTTTAACGGATTAACGTTAACGAAGATAACCTTTTGGATAACAGATTAACGTTAAACTAACTTAACCTGTTATTTAACTATAGGGACCTTCGGTTAAAACATAAGTCTAGTCCAAACACTCCAGATTATCTTTTTTTCGCATTAGAATAATGTCTGTCGTGGTATGACCGGGTGTACGCCGTTATACGCACAGTGGCATAATGGCCGACCGTAATTAGGCTCCACCTGGGAATGGTTCTAAGAGTGCTTTAAATACACAGTCGCTTGGCTAACGAATATTCAAACACGGCTACAAAAATATACATTAATAGTAGTAAAGTTTATATATACGTGTAGGTCAAGTTAAATTACGATGCAATTAAATATTGACGGTTCACTGATAAGATTATTAAACTATCAATTAATTTTGAACCGAGGGATAACTAATTAAGAAATAATTTTACAAGTATGCATCTTCTAAAGAAAAGGGGATCCTTGAGGTTCGACGCGGTAAAGGTGGGAGGAGAGTGACGAAGCGGGGGTTAAATCCATTTTACCTTGATGAGCGGCGAGTAGGAACAGGTAGGTAAGTTCGGCCTTGAACTTGTGGGCGTCTCACGGGAAGCTCAATTCAGCTTCCGGAGACAAAAGTTAGGGGAGTGGGGGGGGCTATTATCCTTAAGAGGAAAACGGAGGTTACCTTGAGGATAGCTTTTCTGATCCTCCATGAAAAACACTGAGTGACGACTAGCTCTTACTTGCTTCTTCGACAATCTGTTTATAACTTAACAACCAACCAAGCTGTATTGATTCTTTGAATTCCTTCCTGTTTTCACTCATCATTGTGATCTAACCATGTGAGGTAATGTTTCGGTGCCTATATTTTAGTTTTACCTTTTGTTTGTATCCGATTCTATAATTTTCCATTTTAATTATTTAATTTTGTAATATTACGTTTACTTTGTTTTTCCTTAATTGAGAGTATCTCTTTACAAATAGTTTTCTGCTTTTCTTTACCTCACTATTTTGTTTGTTCGTTAACGTAACGTTAATTTTATATTTTTAACGTCGTTTTCTAGTGATTTTCTCTTATCTGTGGTTTTTAACTTTGAACTTGTCCTGTTATTTATGTTTTTAGGCTTAGATTACTCATTTAGAATTTGTTTCTAGCTCCTGAAGATGGGTTTTGTAATAACCCAAAACGTTGGAATTAAAGGTGGGACCTGCCTTCTTTGTCTTGTCCTTCTTACTGAATATATATATATATATATATATATATATATATATATATATATATATATATATATATATATATATATATATATATATATATATATATATATATATATATATATATATATATATATATATATATATATATATATATATATATATATATATATATATATATATATATATATATATATATATATATATATATATATATATATATAGTTTATTGGTTCGACCATTAGACCCCCAAAAAATTTGCACATAAAAATGGAGAAATAAATTGAATATTAGAATCAGTGGGACAAAAGATTTGGCACATAAGCCAAAAACAAAAAAAAAGACTATGTACACAATAGAATTAAAAAAAAGACAACAGCAAAAATTATATTTGTACTTCATCGGCGAACTCTCGTTGTTCGTCTTCTTCTTATACTTTTTTATTAAATAAATACAAACTATTTAAATTACAATAAACATCCTACCCTGGAGCAGTGGATTAAGGTGGCATTATCTGCTAAGTGTTTCGGCTGAGTTTATTGGCCAGGCAGTTGACTGAGCCGCGAATATACAAAATTTTAAATTGGAACTACTGTAAAATTAAAATCTACCGCATTTTTCGCCTGTTTTAACTCTTAACATTTTTAAAGTATAACAATGGGCGTGGTCTGTCTCTATGACGAATTCTTTGCCAATTAAATACATTTTGAATTTTTCTAATTGCCCATATGATCCCTAAAACCTCTCGTTCTATTACCGAGTAGTTTTTCTCACGTGGTAATAGCTTTTGACTCACATATACGACAGGGTGGCTTTATCCACTATCATTGTAATGGATTAGGCATCCTAGGACTTCGTCGCTGTCATCGGTCCGGATGCGGAAGGGCTTAGTGGGGTTTGTAAGCCTCAGGATGGAGCGGACGACTGTTTGTCCTTTAGTTGCTGGAAGCTGGAAGTGGACTTGGGTTTCAGACTATGGGATTCGGGGACCTTTTCTGCAACATTGCACACAGGGGGACAAAAATTGATGCAATATTGGGGATGAACCTTCTATAGAACGAGCCGGATCCTATAAATGACCGGAGCTGCTTCTTACTGCGGGGAGATGCATTTCTACTATGGCCCAAACTTTTTCTTCATGGGGCCCATTCGGTTCTTCTCGATATGGAAGTTGAGGTACTTGATTGTATCGTAAGCGAAGTGGCACTTACTCAGGCAAAGGGTGAGTCCATGCTCATGAAGCCGGGTCAAAAGGGATCTGAGGAACATCAACTGCTGGTCTCATGTAGTAGTAGTGACGTATAGATTGTCAAAGTAAAATGACACATGCCGCAGGTCGTCCACAATTCTTAGCATCATCCGATTGTAATTTCTGCAGGCAGTTACAAGCCCATGGGGAGCTTGAACTGCATGAGTCCTTTGTAGGTGGGGAAGCCGTGTATGTTCGGACGGTTTCAAAGAGTGGAATCTTGTAATAGGTTTTTCAGATATCTAATTCTGAGATGTACCTGGCTTCCTAGAATAGATGAAGGTTCTCGTCGATCAGGGAGATGGGTTCTGAGTCGAAAGCCGTCACAGAATTTAACTTTCTAAAGTCTACGCACATTCGGAATGACTGGTCGGGTTTTCGAACCATGACGATGGGGGAATAGATATCCGATTTCGAGTGCTCGATGATATCGAGTTTGAGCAACAAACGAAAAGGTTCTTGCGTAGTAAGAACGATGTCATGTTCAAAGTGTTTTGTACGTCCGGACGTCTCAGAATGGACGTCACCGAAGTCGTTCAGCAACTGCTGCAGCTAATTATTCTGGTGAGAGGTAAGCCGGGGTAGATGTCTAGCGCCGGGGAGGATGATTCTGCGCGTTAGATCTAGATAAGAGAGGGTAGTCGACATCTTATTCAATGTAGACCACCTGGATAAAGTTGAGGGGGTCAGAGGGGTACGACGTTTCAAGGGGGGACTCCTCGTCAAGAGCTACAAAATTATTACCAATCGCGCGTTGGTGCTATTTCTTCAACATATTTATGTGCAAAATCTCATCTCCAGAGGGGCTCCGAATGAGGTAATCCACGGAATCTTTGGCCTCGAGGACGGGGAAGGGGCCCTTCCACTGACTAAGAAGATTGTTACTCTCCGTGGGAAGTAGCAACAGCACCTCCTCGCCAGGATTAAATCTTCTTTTCTTTTGATTTTAGATCGAAATAGGTTCTATATTTCCCGCGCCACATCTGCATTCTTGTAAGCGATGTCCGCGCAGGTCTCCAGGCGTTTTCTAAGGTCCATGAGGTAGGAGTAAGAGGACTTAACTTCTCTATCCAGTTGGGGTTAGTAAAGAGTTCTTTAAAAAATCAGAGGGGGCCTTGCACATACAATAATTCAAGGGGGACAAAACCGAGGGTACTGTGGGGAATCTCACAGTACGAAAAATGTGCTACAGGCAAGTAAACGTGCCATTCTCGCGGCGATTCGAGGCAAAGCGTCTTCAGAATGGACTTCAGGGTGGCATTCGCTTTTTAGCAAATACCATTTCCAGCTGGGTGGAAAAGAGTGGTAAACAGGCGCTTTACCATTAGGATTTTTCCGACATATTCCATAAGCTCGCAGGTAAACTATCTGCCTCTCTCGGACAACACCTCCTTGGGGATGCCTACTCGGGAAAAAGGGATATTAGGGCATCAGCACAAGTGATACTATCAATCCTCTTAAGGAGGACTGTTTTGGTAAAACACGTGGCAAAATCTACGAGGGTAAGGACGTACATGTGTGGTTCACTGGAGGGGGTGAATGTAGCCAATAAGGTTAATGGCTACTAGGAAAAAGGGTTTGGTTATAATGGGACTTTTCTGGAGAGGGGCTAACTTGACGCGCCCGTTTGCAGATGTCTTTTGACAGACATCGCTCGATTTGCAGTAATCTGCTATAACGTTGGCTGCACCTGGCCAAACGAAATACTTAAAAACCTTCTGGTCGGTTTTGTTAGGACTGAACTGTCCGGAGAAGAGGCAATCGTGCGCGAGCCTAAGAACTTGCGGGACGTATACACGGGGGGGCACCTAAGGACTGGAAAACTGGGTCAGTTCCTTTAGAACAGGAGCGCTACTGAACATCATCCCTTACGCCTCAGGATACCTTCTTATCTTCGCAGGTGAAATCTTGTGCCTGATTCTGTGCTTTCTCCCGAAGAGATAAGAGAGTTGCGCACTTCTTCTGGGAGCGGGCAAAATCTTCGCTCCGGAGAATGTCAAATTCCGGATCGACGAGGGTTTCAAAGGAAAGGGGAACCTGGGCCTCTTTTTCGGCCTGAGGCCGCATAATAACGGGCTGTTCCACGTGGTCTCGGGTGACCTGTGGGCTTTGATCAATAAGAACCGAGCAAAAATTGATTGTGGCCGCTACCACTTTGGCGCAACCAGTCATATATGGGGAAGCGATTCGCTAGGGCCTGATAATCGTGGACCACTGCGCATTTTTGGTAATCGGGACAAACAGGGGGAGTAAATCCTCAGATACGACAATGTAGGTGCAGCCGGTGTCCCGAACAAGGATGAACACGCGACAACCATTGACGGTTTCATTCTCGAACTTTAAACCTCCGTGGAAGCTCTTGTTGAAAAGAAAATTAACATAGTGACCAGGGTTGCTGGTGGAGGAGAGAGGAGCAGGGATTTCCAGGAGAGGCGATTGGGGAGCAGGAGCAGCACTATTTGGTGCACCTGGTCAGAGGGTGCACTTCTGAATTGTTAATTCAGGGGCAGTTTGTACGCACATGCCCGGGAATTCCACAGGAGAAACAGAATATTGGCTTTCGGAGGTACGATGACGAAGACCGCGTCGTAATCAAAGGCCTAATATCCTTAGGTCCGATGGAGAGAGATTTCTGGGCTTCGAGGGGCCAGAGATCTTTAAGAATTTGGAGTTATTCTTAGAAGGAATCTGGAATTACCGATCTTGTACTTGGGGGGATGATGGGGGAGGCTTCTTCTTGTCTTTAGGGTATAAATTATGGCTATAGGCGTATTCGTCTGCTTCTTTCAAGCACTGTTTGAATGTAGAACAGCATTTGTCCTTCACAAATGAGCCTATTTTCCGGGCCAGGTAAACCAGAAGTTGATCTTTTAATACAAAATCCAGAAGCCACTCGTATTCCGGAGAGACTTTCTATGACTCAAGCCCAAATTTGAGGCTCCTGTGAAGGATAAAGCCAAACTGACGGAAAGTTTGTCCAGCGTGGATTCTCTCTTGACCAAAACGACTACGGCAAAATTTTTGTCCCATATTTACGGCGGCCAGGAGTTCGGACTTTAAGGCAAAATAATTCATTATAGCTTCAAGAAGAAGGGAAATGAAGATATTGCGCAGCGGGGTACTAAGAAGAGGAAGTAATCTGGCTACACCATTTGACTCGATATCCCAATTATTAATTTCAAAGATATTTTCGAAATGTCTGAGGTAGGACGCAAAGTCCTCTCCTTTCTTGAAAGCTGGGAGCTTAACCGGTGACGACTGCGGAACCTCAGTCTGGGAGCTAACCGACAATTGTTTCCAATCGATTTTGGCTTGGCTCGAGCTGATGTTGTCTCATCCTTTCGCGTTCTTCCATCTTTGCTCTTTCTTTCTCTCTTCGTTTTGCTATCTCTCTTTCTCGTTCTTCTTTTTCTAATGCTTTTCTTTCCTATCTCTCATTTCTCTCTTCTTCCTGTACATAAGATATAAGGGCCTTTCCAGTGAGGCCTAACGACTCACCTTGGCTAAATCGTTCAAACAAAGACATCTTCTTAAGGCTAGCTTGGAAAAGTTTAGCACACCAAGAGTCTGGAACGATACCCTCTGTGTAGATATTTTTGAAGAAATCTAACAGAGTAGTTATGCCATGCTCACCTAGGTTTCTAAGCATGACAAGCGGAATATCATCAGGACCAGGGAGGGGGTCAGTGCATGAAGCGAGAGCGGAACGTAATTCACTCAATGATAACATGTTGTTAAAGCGTATTCCGCCTCTGGAGGTAATGTCCAGTCGGTACCCTTCAGCGATTGCACAAGGTGAATTGAATACTAGTGGAGCAGCATCCTGGCTAGAAAATAAGGAGAATGCGGTCGCAAAAGACTTAGTCACAAATACGGCGTCATAGATTTTGATTCCATTCTTCTGGATAAGGAGATGGGTATCATGCGAGAACTTGCCCCGAATCCTTTTAAATTATTTATCACACCACTGTTAGAGGGATTTTCCAGTTAATTGAAGAGACATATGCTCGCGAAAAAGAGCGGTGGGCGTGCTTCGAAAGATGCTGGAACCTAGCCTTAGCTCGACGAAATATACCGTCAGTAAAGTCGATTGGGCGGCGTTGATAGCCTAAGGAGGCAATTGGCCTCTGTTCATCACTGAATCTGACGGCGTGCAAAAGGGAAAGGAGTGTTAGCGATAGTAGCCAATCAGAGGTCGATTAGGTTAGCGGAGAAGAACTCGACGGCCTCATCCACCAACCCAAAATCCTCAACTGAGACAGTGAAATCAGTCATTTCCTGAAAGGCAGACCACCGCGCCCGCACAAAGCCCTCCCACCAAGGGTCTCTTAGCTGGTAGTGGTCCATAAAATGATATTTGAATGGGAAATTTCTTACTACCATGAAGGTCATTGACTACCTCCCACCCAAAATCAGGCTGGGCATCCGTGGAATACAGGGATATATTAAAACAAATAAATGAAGTGGTTCTCAGGAAGTGATGCGTAAACTTATCCATATTTAGGACAACTATTGCTAGCTCATCGATCAGGTCGACAAGGACCTGACCCCTAGTATTGATTGAGTTGTCTAACAGAGGTGGTGTCAACTATTTAAATCTTTGAGCAGTAGAAAGCGCCTTGGCAACAGGGCAGTGGAATTCGCGGCATCAAATTTGGCTGACTGTGGAAGGTACGCAGAAATAACAGTATAATCCTATTCCAGGTTTGGCGCATTGCTACTGCCCCAAAGGAGTATTTGAAGAAAAGAAAAAGGAGACCTCATGCCGAGTGTAAATCTCCTTTTTCCCTGCCACGCTCCCCTCCCACAGTGGTTGGCTCGTGAAACTGTTATATCCCAGGAGGATGAGCATGGGGCAGGCACCCAACATAGTCTCCTGCAAAAAAATTGCTAAGAGGGAACGGGAGAAGAACACCCTACACAGCCCTTCCTAGTTGACCAGGAGTACGCGGCAATTCTTTTGAATAAATATATCTACCAGACCTAGCTTGGAAGAGAAGCGAGGGAAATGGTTGTTTGATTCTCAGAGGCAGATCACCGAGCGCTAAAGGCACTGTCGCCTTGGAGGACATATCGGGGGAGTTTGGCATCGCCATGCGAGTCTTTTCTTCCTCCCGCCTTAAAACCTTAGGCCGACAGGGTGGCTACCGATACGCAGGTCTTTCTTTTGGGGGATCCAACGTCTTCGAGCAACCGAGCCCAGTCCTTAGTATGGGCCTACGAGCCGAAGCTCCTTTGGCGCTGTCCTTCTTTCAAGGACAGCTTTAGAAACCCCGGAAGACGGCCTGATGACCATCTTCTGGGTGTTCCCTCCTGTGAGTCTAATGAATCGGTGAATGCGCACCTACGGAGAAGGAGGCTGCGCTTAAAGGCCTATCTCCATGCGCATTTTCACTCTTGCTTACTTTTGTCACTATAAATATAAAAGAGCCTTCATAGAAAGTAGATAAAATAACCTCCCTAAAGATCGGGAAGACAAGTCGCCATGGCATCAGAAATTCCAGAATATGATCATTCACACATATAATCGGTCCAGGACCAACGTGGATGGGCTTTGCCAACTCGACCAGCCATTTAGGCAAAATTTTCTTGGAACTTTGACAATAAAGGAGCCTGCCAGCGTAGCCACTTTATATGTGTAGTGGATGAAGTTGAGCAGAGTCAAAAGCCAGAAGTACTCCATACCTAATACTTTCTGTGCTGCGAGATCCAAAAGCCCGCTGGCTATGGCGAGACCTCACGGTATACACTGCTACTCGACTAAGGTTCATAACAGGACAAAAGTGTGTCGCGCAGCCAGAACCCTTGTGGATACGGGAGTAAGTGTAGAAAGGGGTAGGGGGGTATGTAATTAATGAGGAGTAGGGATAGGCGTGTTTACTAACGAGCAGGGTGTGTGAGCTCCTATTATTATCATACCCTGGCCAGCAGTGCACCAAGGCACCATTGCTACCGAACCGAGCTCTCTCCAAGTGGGAACACTCTGCCTTGTACAAAGGCGGGTAAAAAAGGTTGAAGACATAGCCATAATGATAATAACTAATAAATAATAATAATAAACACTATTATTAAAAATTAATACAAATACTAATAAATACTTTAATTAATAATGATAATATACAATGATATTAATAATAATTCTAAGTAAGTAACACAATAATTATTATACACAATAAATAATACCATTCGTAATAAATATTCAAATCATAAGATAATATCAAAATACTAAATAATAATAGATAATAATGATAATAATGATATTAAAAATAAATCTACTAATAGTAACTAATAAAAAGGTAAACTAATGCTAATTCAGGGGGAGCGTAAAGCGTACCAACAACTTTCCCAGTCCCATCAGAGTGTTCATGTCAACCCAGTGAGAGCGCTTCCCTAATTTGCTCTCAGGCTGGGGGGAAGTGCGCTACTCCAAGTACCAAGTATAAGACGACGCACAGGGTAGCCCTCGCGGAGGAGATGGGGGAATGGACTGGCGAGGGGTGTGGGTATAGATGGGGGAAATGGATAGCCTTTAATAGCTCTCTTACTGACCTTAAAAGCCCTTCCACCAGTGTCATTAAAAGTTCTCTCACTACTGCGTTAAAGGCTTTCCTCCTACTGTCGTTAAAATAAAAGCTAGCACACTAGTTCCATTAAAAGCTCTCCCACTACTACCATAAAATCCTCTCTTACCCCTGTTATTCAAAGCTCTCCCTCTACTGTTGTTCAAAACTATCCCACTATGGCCGTTAAAATCTTTCTCGCTACTGCTGTTGAAAGCTCTCTTCTACTGCCGTTAAAAGCTCTCCAATACTGCCGTTAAAAGCTTTCCAATACTACCGTTAATTGTTCTTTTGTTGTTGCCGTTAAAAGCTCTCCACTACTGCAGTTAAAAGATCTCACACTACTGCCGTTAATAAATCTATTTTTACTGCCGTTAAAAGCTTGCCACTACTGCCGTTAAAAGCTCTTCACTACTGCTGTTAAAAGCTCTTCCAATACTTCTGCGAAAGCGCTCTTACCACTTGTGTTAAAAGCTCTCAACTACTGCCGTTAAAAGCTATCTTACTACTGCCGTTAAAAGCTCTCTAATAATTTCCTTAAAAGTTCGCAACTGCTGTGTATTGTTCTTTCACTCTATTAGATCTATTGCCAAGATTATATCTACTGTTTGATATCCAATGTAGTCATGAATTTGATCACAGAATTTCTTTGTGATTTTTAATCCTTTGTTGTTGTTTTTAATATCCAATACCCTCTCCTGTGCCTTAGTTGGTGCTTCATGTTTCATAATAATTTATTGTCTTCAACGGTAATTTCACTATATTTTTATGTAATTCATTCTAGTTCCAACAGATGTTTATTAATAACCTTTTTTACTTTATTATATTCCATTTTTTTAGTATTTTTTCTTTCCTGTTACAATTTTCGCCTCCTACCTGAAAGTCTTTAGCAACCTTACTTTTGCTTTACACTTTATTTTATAGTTAGTCATCCCATAAGAAATGCAGTAATTTTGGGCTAGGAAAACATTAATCTCAAAGAGCAATCCAGTTATGGACGACCAGTTTATTTTCATCAAGATCTTTTAAAGTTTCCAGTGTAAAAAATTCGATTGTAACTGTTGAACAATTAGCTGAAAAACCGCATTCAACTCATTCTGCTGTGCATTGGCATTTAAATTAGAAAGGAAGGTTTCAAGATTAAGGCAATGGATTCCTCAAGAGCTGTTGAAGGGACACTTGCAATATCTGTTCATCTCCATTTACACGACGAAAATGTGAAGCTTTTTTAGTATAAGTTTTATAGGAGAGGAGAAATGGCTTACGTACAATTATATTAAACGTTATGGACAATGAATTACATATTTCTTGGCGAAACCAATTCCCAACACGAAGTAGCGGCTTCATCCACGGAAGATTCGCTTTTGTGTGGTGTGTTATGAATGATATAATCCATTTTTAAATTCTTCAACCAAATCAGATTAAAAGAAAATAGATTTCCTCTGCTCAGTTGGACTTTTAACATGCAACATTGGAAGAAAAAAAGCTAGCATTAATCAATAGAATAAGAGTATTCTTACATCAAGACAACGCGCAACCTCATATCACAACAAAATGATCCCCATCAGATTATTTTCGTTTGAAGAGTTTAGCGAATTTTCTGAAGAGAATGAAGATGTCAACAACAAAATAAGTGTGAAGCAACTTTAAGATCTTTATAAAATCAAAGTCAAACCATTTTTACAACGATGGTATTAAAAAATTAGTAGAAAGATGGAGATTCATAGTAGAAATTGGTGGAAGTTCTATTACTTATTAAATTAATAAATAAACAGTTATTCAAATATCTAAAACAGCAGAGATGTTTGATTTAAATCCCTAAAATAATAATAAACATGAAATAAAAAGACACCTTACTTATCTATTGACCCAATATATTGGTCGCATTCGGTCATTAATAGCGTTGAACTATTCGTTTTAGTTCTCTGAAGGACATTTAATATCCCTTCACCTTCAAACACCTTTATATCCAGGGTGGTTCAAATGTCTTGTTACCATCGACGCTAACGTAGTAAGAACAAGAGAGGAACAATAGAGTAATATCAAACACATGTGCTGGTTATCTGAAATATAAAATTAAAACAATATTTACAGGGCGTGACAAAACTCGGACCATCTTGTAGTTTATTCATGTGATTCTTTCTCTCTGGTCTCGGTATCTTTTAATCTACCGTCTGAGTAGTGCCTTAGTTTACATTGAATGTGCTAGTAGTATACGAGTATGTGTGTTCTTTATTATACAATTCTGTCAAAGAATATGTAATTGAATATATTTTGGTTCTCTTTCACCCAGTAATGTGATGTGAGGTTTGGGTTGGGCAACCGTGATGTAGGTGAGAGCAATTGCCTTCCCTCTCAGCCCCAGCACAAACAAGGGGGGGGGAGGCAGACTTAGGATGTTCCCAGAGGGTGGCTCCTACATGCAATCCCGCCCCCCAGACAATTCTTGTTACATATCTTCCATAGGTTTTGATTTTTAATTCATTACTTTCTTTTGATCTTCTTTCCTACCTCTCCTCTCGCAGTTGCCTCCGTTGGTTTCATGCAAAAATAAACACCACAACTTACTCCATCTTTTCACTCTCTTTTGCGCTATTCTTTTGAAAAGAAAAATATGAGAAAAAAGATTCGAATCTTTTATAAATTCCATTTAAAAGTGTTTACGCTCGATGTTCTCCGCTGCCACAAATGTATCGAATTACCCCATAATCCAAAGGCGTTTCCAGACCTATCAACTTATCCATTCGTGTATGTCCCTCTATCTGCATGCACTTGAATTAATACATGACCATTTCCCTCTAAAAAAATAAAGTAGAGACCAGCAAGGGTAACTATCACAATAACCTTTTTAAAAGAGATATGTATCGGTAAAGGTGAAGATGGAGGAAGTGAAGATGTGCGGAAGACATAAAGCTGCAGATTCTCTTGCAAACATTGGAGATGACAGGGAATGATTCAGCGAGTTTTGAGGCCTGGACGGAATGGGAGCCTCTAGACATCAGCTGCAGCATGGTTTCCAAATTACTCGTAACGCCCCTTTGCTTAAGGGAAGTAAAATGAGAAAGGGGCGGGGTAGGGGAGAAAGCAGGCATGCTGAAAAACATCAACCCCCCACTGGGGCAAAGAACGATGAATGAAATTATCGGAGAGACACTATTTCATTCCCTTTGGAGACAATCGGACAATCAGTGCAGAAATTGTTGTTATATCTCTCGATAATACCTCCTAATCTATCTACTCTATATTGATATTTCCATATAAATTTTCTTCTTTATATTGATAATACCGGCTGATAATTTTTCTCTAAATTTATAATACCAGCTGATCTTTCTCCTCTATAATGATAATGTCTACAAACTTTATTATCTATATTGATAATACCTGCTAATCTGTCTTTATAAAATTGATAATACAGGATAATCTTTATTCTCTATATTGATAAGACCTACTGATCTCTCTTCTCTAGATTAACAATAATTGCTAATCTTTTTTCTCTTTATAGTTAATACCTGCTGATCTGCCTTCTAAATATTAATAATATCTGCTTTTCTCTCATTTCTGTATTGATAATGCCTACGAAACTTTATTCACGATATTGATAAAACCTACATAACTTTATTCTCTATATGGAGAGTACTTGCTGAACATTTTTCCTAATTTAATTATTGTCGATGTCTTAGATCAAACAAATAATAGAAAATTTTCTCTTTTCTTATAATTTGATGCTAATTTCAATTCTTGTTAGAATTTTAGTTGACAATTTCAAGTAAATGGCATAGTTTCTGTTTCTCACGTTTTGCCTCAAGGAAACGGTTCGCGTGATTTTCGTCAGAGGATGGAATTTTGCGCAGTTAGGAAAAACATTTTTGAAGAAAAATTATTCCGTTTGTACTCTTCTGTTTCTTTGCTCTATAACTCATTTTATTTCCTCATTCTCTTGCATTCATGAGATATAACATATATATATATATATATATATATATATATATATATATATATATATATATATATATATATATATATATATATATGAATGCAATGTCCCGCAGGAAAAAATGAAATGGTGTTTCCGAGTACTTTTGAACTTCGTTAAGTACCTTATCAAGGATAACTTCAAGAAATAATATTATAATAGAGTTATATATACGAAAGAGAAGTATAAAAGGCCACCTCAAAAACAAGAAATTACCAATGAGGAAGAGGGAAGGACGAAGGTAAAGATTCACATTAAGGATTACAAGAAGCAGGTAGTAAGGTCAAATTGAGAAGACGAAAGGGTAACAGATTAAAATAAATGGAGATACCCTAACGAGGAAGATTATAAAAAACGGGGAGCAAAAGAGTGGGAAAAATACAGTGTACAAAACAGAGCAGTGACATAATGAAAAAATAATTAAAAAAGGGTCCACATAACTAAAGATTGTATATAAAACTAAAGACAAATGTCATAACTAATTTCTTTAAGTATTAGTTATATACCTCTAGTATAATATCATTTCTTTTAGTTATCGTTGTTAATGAACTTAATATAGTTCGAAAGTCTTCGGAAACACCATTTCATTTTTTCCTGCGGGACACTTCATTCTATTTGCTATCCTCACGTGATACTTTGTGAGTTTTTCATTTCATATATATATATATATATATATATATATATATATATATATATATATATATATATATATGGTTAAAATGGTAATCTGACAATTAATTATGCTTTGTAGCA
Source organism: Ceratothoa steindachneri (assembly GCA_963969495.1). Lineage (NCBI taxonomy): Eukaryota > Metazoa > Arthropoda > Malacostraca > Isopoda > Cymothoidae > Ceratothoa > Ceratothoa steindachneri. The sequence goes on from OZ018318.1 coordinate 39,031,883, forward strand.
ATACCTAGGAAACGCCGTTCGTATATATAAGAGAATGCAATTAACCCTTTGCCTGCTGCCAGATTAATTACAATGGGCGTTCTGTGTGCAGCAGATATTCATTTTTCGAAATATAACTATGTACTACTTATTTTAGCCGCCAAGTAATTTTTCCATTGCAGTGATTATAAAAATATGTTTATCATTGGGAAAATGCGCTCGTTTCGTATCCAAGGGCACTTTGAAAGTTCGCGAATTTATTCCTTCACATCCGTGACAAATACGAAATATTCCTTCATAATAATATTATTATAAAATTTAACTGGCTCTTTCGATTTTTCCAAATAAAATTTGTAATGACTAATTAATATAGAGCCTTTTATAGTTAAATTCAAGGTTTTTGAAAAATATTAAAATATCAAGGCACACATTCGAACGCGTGGACAGCGCGCAAGAATTAACAGCTGTGAAAGGAATGTCGTGGGATTTACTGACCTCACTCCCATTTTCGTTCTTTCTTTATTTTATGAATTACTTACATAATTTTATTTTTATTAATAAATAGACATAATTTGTATCTTTCACTTCACTTATTGTAAATCTAAAAGGCTTTCTATAACGTGGATAAAAAAAGTATTTGTAAGCAACCTTACATTTCGTTAATCACACCATTTTACGCATAATATATTGTTTCATTGTATCGATTCCACCTTCACCTTCTTCATTTTTTAAAAAATTAGGCATCTTCTTTATATTGGAACGAAATGTTATACTCTTACAATTCATTGCGCAACACAAACGTTTTTAATTGAATGGAGTACTCAAAAGCAACTCAATTTTGTACGCATCCGGGTTTTTTTAAGGTGGAACGGCCTTATTCATTCTCTTTGTATCCTTCTTCAAAACATTATAATAGGCATTTGTTTTATGACAATTATATTTATCAAGTCTTCATCTATAAAGTGTTTAAAAGTAATCTCTTTCTTTTGAATTTTGCGTAAAAAATGAAGAGAAAGTCAAACCTGATAGTGAAGTTTCAAATGTAGGCACTGAAAGCATAGACTGAAGCCCAAGTCGGGCCGCCTCGTCCGTTTGCGTGGTAATCAGCATACTGAGTATAAGACTATTCCCTCATATTGATAATATTGTGAAATTTTAATTACTCTTTGCATTCTTCCAAACATATTTTGTACTAAAATTTCTCAAGAAATGTATCTTAAAATGAAATTTAATGCTTTTATATATATTAAAAATAATGGCATACTTTCGAACACGTGGAAGCACACCAAAGTATTATATATCAGCAGAGAGAAGAATTTCTTAGTTTACTGAATCAGGTGAAGGAAGAAAGTATAAAGGAGGGAGTAAGAAAATGAGGAGAAGAGAGATGGAGGCTAGGTGCAGGGAGGAAATCAACACTGAGTACAAATTTTAGGAATAAGAAGGTAATCAAGGAGGAAAATAAATATGACATCTCATTTAAGTCCAAGCTAATGTTTAGGTGCAGAACCAACCTACGCAGATGAATTGGAGGAAGAGTTTACAGGAGAGGAGGAAAAATGTGACCTCTGCAACCGAGGAGAGCAAGAGACATTACGACACCTTCTACTAAATTGCGAAGGACTAATAGACAGACATACGTAGAAAGTATACTACTATAGGAGACACCACATTAGAAAAAGTGCTCTTGTTCGGCCCAAAAAGTGATGAAGAAGTAGAAAAATAAGCATTATATATCGAAGAACTCTGGAAAGCTAGGAAAAGAAAGAGCGGAAAAGCCCAAAACCTGCCCTAAACCAGAATACGAATTAAAGTTATTGCGCTGCCGTTGCAAAAAACTTAGTGCACCCTCCATCTGTATCTGTATCCGTGGCCTCCTTCACATTTACTTACTTTCTCTATTCTATCAGTAACTTATATAATTTTATCTTCAAGTGCATATTTTTTATATCTCCATTAGCTAATCAAGATTTAAAATGCTTTCTATAGCGTAAATAAAAAATATATATATTAAAACTGTATTTATTTACAATTGAAATAATTAAGTACTATGAACTAGAAATCTTTTTCTCTATGGGACTTTTTAAAATAGGGTGAACACATAATGGTAATTCACATTCACCACAGATATAATATGTTCGATGATATTTTTTCTCAGTTTTTGTTGTTTTTGCGCATAAATGACAAGTTCTTCTTGAAAGAAGAGCCTTCATAAAATGAATACCAACACCCATAAGGCGCGATGGTCGATTACCGATATATCTAATATCAGAAATTAGATCTTTTTTTTATATTTATCTACCATTTGTGCAATCACCCTGTTTAAAAAATCCAAAATTGTTTTTTTCTTTCGTTCGTTTTCTCTTTGTATATATAATAAGTGCTTAGAATAGATAAATCAACAAGATGGAAGAAAAACCTCTTACACCCTTTAATAGTTTTACGCACATACTCTATACCACTTATCAGCATATCACTCTTATCAACCTTTCGCATTTTTTTGTTGTACTCAATCAGACATCTAGGTTTCAAAATAATGTTATCATCTCTATCCCTTTTCCTGCTGGTCACACATTTGATCATTCTGCACACTTGTAAGCAACTGTACATTTCGTTATGATAACATTTTACGCATAATATATTGTTGCATTGCATCGATTCAACCTCCCTCTTCTTCAAATTTTACATTTAGGCATCTGTTTTCTATTGGAACGAACTGTTACACAAGCCACAGTATTATGTTCTAGTAATTTTGCAAAGAGATCAGGGTTTTTGTACCAATTGTCAACAAAAAGAACATGGCCCTTATTCAAATAGGATTCAAGAAGTGTTATCACAACTGAGCCCATCACACCTACTTCTTTGTCGATAGTAATTTCTGTACCGGTTCCAATATAAATGATCAAATCTATTACCTAACCAGTCTTACGATCGCACAATACAAACGTTTTTACGCCGAATTTATGTCTTTTATTTTGATTTTATTATCTGTAATGGTGTCTTACTCTCCAAAGGAGTAGACTTTTACCTATTCAAAGGTCTTTGAAAGGAATCAGCTTTGATTTAAATTTCTGTCTAATGAGATCCAAGACAGGTTTGTTTGATTGTTTCTATCTTGCTGGTTCTTTCAATGGTATTATCGCTAAAATGTAAAAGCCTCAATTTTTGCAGAAAGGGATCTCTTGACATGAGTTTGCCAAATATCTTCTGTTCGTGAAGTTCATTACTTGACCAATAATCATTTAGTCGATTTTTTTTTTAATGTGACTCATGAGAAGCAAAATACTCAAAAACAAGTGAATTTCGTCGGCGTCCGTTTCTTTGAATGTGGAAAGGCGCCTATTAGGCTTGTAAAAATTTCTTTGCTTCAAAAATTTATAATATGCATTTGATTGTTTGACAATTATATTTATCATATCATCGTCGATAAACTGTTCAAAATAATCTATTTCTTTTGAATTTTGTGTAATGAAGCATGAAGAAGTCAAACCTGATTGTGAAGATTCAAACGCAGGCAGATGCCCAAGGCCAAGTTATGGCACGCCGTGTTCGTTTTCGTGGCCGAGGGTGGGACTCTTCATTTTCGACTGTAGTGTCATTATTTTCACTATTTTTTTCGTCTAAAACTTCTATATTTTCACTGTCAAATTCAGATAATAATTCATTGCGCCAGCCATCATGGAAATTGAGACCCACGGTCGGATAGAATTTCCCGACGGATTCTCACTCGAGAAAAGATGGTAAGTAAGGCTTCAGCGATGGACATAGAATCAATATCCTTCAAGGACACAGCCTCTGGAAACCCGGTGGCAAAATCAGTTAGGGTAAGAATGATTCTGTGACCGTCAGAAGATGGGGAAGGAAAAGGTCGTACCAAATCAATGCCGATTCGGGCGAAAGGCTCAGTCACGATGGGCATTGGCTGAAGAGGCACCGGTCGCAAACGTCCTTTTGTCCAGAAGCGTTAGCACTTATCACAGGAACGGCAGAAAGCACGAATGTTAGAGCCCATTCCAGGCCAATAGAATTGATTTGTGACATTCAATTTGGTCTTCCTGTGGGTAAAATGGCCAGCCAACGGGCTCTCATAATCAACTGAAAGGATGACCGGGCGACATTCACGGGGAGCAACCAAAGTCAACTTGCCTACCTTATAGGGATGGTCAGATATCAAGCATTTCCGCTAAAGGAGACCGTCAACCTTGAGAAAATGGTAACTAGTCCCCTTTCTAACTCGCTCGATCTCCCTTGAGACGGCTTTAGCTCAAACAGCAGAGAGGGTTCTACAGGAAGTTTGCAGGCAACACTAGTCGTTTCGTCAGGTGTCACAGAAAGGGGTTGGAGAGCAGGCAAAGCTAAGGGACGAATCCGCTGTATTTTGCCTGCCCTGGTTTGAACAGTACGAACATGGTTAAGTTTAGGTGCAGCGGGAGTTCCGTTGGTAATGGAAGACTTATCGGTTGAGTAAGGATTGCAGATGACTAAGGTGGAGCTGAGGAAGGTAAAGATTTAGAAGCATCAAGCTCCCTAACTCCCGGAATGTTTCCAATCAGTACACTAGCGAATTTAATTGGTGCTCTAATGACGCCCGTGCAGCCTTCGAAGTAACGGCAACGAAGGAAACAGGAGACGAGGGGGAATGAGTCAACTCGTCCCAAGTAGTCGGCCACGAAGACTTTCTTGCAGGTGGTGACGTCAGTGTCTGGCAATACATCCTCAGAGACGACTCCGCAAGAGCAATCAGTGTCCCCGATAATGGTCGAAACCCAGGCCCAGTTAATAATACCAGAAGCCTGGAAATGAGGGACACTTCGGTCGGAAAGACAGAATTCCGTCTTAAAGGCTTTCGACGAAGATGAGCCATCCTTCAAGGCACGGGGGTTCCTTAGGCACTGTGGGCAAATTTGGCCAACCTCATCGCGGCCATGACACGTCAGGGTAGAGGAGGAATCTTGTTAGGTGCTCTTAGCGGTGTACAAAAGTTGTCTTTCCCTTCCAAGACGGGTTGGACAGACGCACGAGCTTTTTGAGATGAGAGCTAGAAGTTCAAGAAAGACTGGGTGAGCAGAAGTCCAATTATCCGCCAGCTGGATGGCTTCCGATAGAGTAGAGGTTCGTCGTTCCTCGATAAAGGCGCGCAGGTCAAAATGGAGGAAAGAAAGAAATTGGTCCAAGATCATAAATTCATTGAACCCATCAAAAGTGTTACTGACATCGGAGGCTTTGAACCATGCCTGAAATAATCGGGCTAGGTGAAATGAAAATTGCTGAAAGGTTTTCCACGGGAAAACCTTGGCGCTATGAAACTCGGTACGGTAGCTGTCCGGAGTTTTATTGAGGCCGGTAAGAAGGGCTTTCTTCAAAAAGTTATAGTCCCTGGTGACCTTCCATTGGCAGAGAAGTATCTAATTCAGCAGCCTTGCCGGTGAGTAAACTTCCTAACCTCACAACGTAGCTCTCGGGGTTTACTTTGAGCAATTCAGCAACCCTCTCGAAGTGGTTGAGGTAGGAGGTGATATCTTCTTCATCCTGTAACAGGGTAAGTTTCGGACGAGTCACCGAAGCAGTGAATTGAAGGGAAGTAGGTTGCTGAGGTGTGGAGATTCGAGCCATTTCAACCTCTTTCTCGGCTTCTACTTGGATTTGTGCTAGCTGGATTTGGGCCTTTCGTTCTTCCTCCTCTTTTGTAGCCTGTCTATCTTCTTGCTCCCTCTGGATTTGAGGTTATTTCCTTTTGCTTGGCGGTCCTTTTCACGTTCCTCACGCTCAATCGCTTGTTGTTGGAGGACATACTGAGTAATTTCATTACAAGTGAAGCCCATCTCCACTGCCTAATCATTAAGTTTTTTAATGTGGGACATAATGACAGAAAACGCCAGTCAGTAATCAGTAAAAAAAAATAAAGTTAACTCGATAATGAGTTATACGAATAGGTTACAAACCTCAAAATAAGTTAGCAGGTTAACTCTGCAAAGAGGAAAACACAAGCGTTATGCATAGCAAACGCAAAAATGAAATGACACGCAAGAGTTAACTAAACACAAAAGAATTCTAAATAAAAGGGGGCAAAAATAAAAATAAGGTTAAACCCTCGATTGAGACCACACAACTCCCACACAAGAGGCAATAAAGAAACCTCTACAAAAAAATGATGCCTAAAGTAACCAAATGTAGGCCTATAGCAAACCTCAGAAGACACCCATGCAAGTGTCAAAAGATGAATAAATTAATACAAACAACGGCTAAGCAGAGTTGTGAAAATTGAGGCAAAGGCAAACCTTGGTAGCACAAGGGCTAAAAAAATCCTATGCACGGTAGGAATTCACTTCTGGGCTACAGAGAGTGAATGCGCGCTCGAAGCAACTTAAAAACCCAAGCCGATAAGCACCACAACCTAACCTGACAACTTAAACTGGAAAAAACAAATACTGGCTAACTAAATCCTGGCAAGGTTGCCACGTATGTAAAGGCAAGGTGAATAATTCCCCGTCATAAATACAATCAAAGTTAAGGACCACAGAATGATGAGATGGAGGATAAAAACTAATAGTTAGAAAGAAAAAAGAAAGCTATTCCATAAAAAAATATGCCAATTTCATCCAGATAAAAGTGGCTGCCGAATTCTAGGGCCCTCTTCTTAGAGCATAACATGAAAACCCTCTTGACCTCAGCAACACCTACAATATATAGGCGATGAACCATAACTTGATGAAACACATGAGAAATGCAGTTGAGCAATAGAAAGAAACGCAAATAGAACAAAAACAAAAGATCCTAAGCATAATGAAGAAGCGCAAACACCTCTCAGCGCTTCTTCACTGAAAAACAATCAAAAGTATGATAACCAGATTAAAAAGAAACAGAACTTACATCACCAAATACAATAGACTTATTGTTGAAGCCACCATAAAAAATGAATTGGATATAAAATGGCTAAATAAACATATATAAGATAAAGAGAGAATATTATAAGAGATCAGAAGTACCGGACATTTAAAGTGCGCATCGAGGAAGCAGATTTATATGCGTCTAGCCATAATTGCTATCCGAAGGAAGGGAAGAAGACTGAAGCGCACTCCTTCAAGGCAAGGGCTCATGAGGCCAAATTGGTCCTTCGCAATGAGGATAAATTCATCAAAAATGACTTTCTCGTTTAAGCCTAAACCCTTTTCCATACCAAACAAATGTGAGGGCAAACCCCTCTCTTTTAATCGCCTTGCTCCGTCGTTCTTCAGGAGAACTGTTGTCTGTTACTCCTATGGAGTAGAGGGTCTTGTGAGACCCAATTGCTTTCAGAATTCTCTGTTGAGAGGCGGCTATCCAAACCAGGTGGACAATATAAGAGCCAGGCCTGTTCAACCGCCGTCGGATGGAGAAGCACCCCTTTTTTTAAGCGAGCCGAGTCCGGCCGGCTACCAGGTGAACTGTCTGTTTGACAAAAGCATTCTGGAGGTCTCAAATTAAAAAATAGAGTGGTGAACTTTTGCCGTTTTTCAACTCTCGTGCGCGACACAGGGTGCACATGCATCATGATATCTGACAGGCTACTTCCACTGGTAGCTCCAGATCATGACAAGTTTGCAAAAGTGCAAGATTACCTGAAGCGTGCTAAAAGATTCCACATTGTGAAATGTTATATTGAGTGCGCTTACTTCACTGACTGGGTTGAGGTCGTCAGTGCGACCATCCAGTTCTGTGCTGCTTTATTTGGTCAGAGCTCACGGGTATCCACCCCTCCTGTGGCTCTGCCCTTGACCACCAGATCTCAAGCAATTAAAGACTCGAAAGCGCCCGCACCTTGAAACCCCTGGCGCTTCAGATTGCCAAATATCCTAAACAAGGATTTTCAGACAAACCTTAAATATTGCGAATCCCTTTCCCGCTTATGGATAAAAGCGCAAAACAAGACGCAAGAGACCATTAAAGGCAACATGATAATCTCCTTTATTGTTAAGGATGACCTTCTTTTCCGTGTGTGCTCAGCAGAGACTGGCACGGAGTCACAAGTATTATGTGTGACCCGCTCCCACATCAGACCCATCCTTCGAACCGCACACGATAGTCTCTTTTCAGGCTATTCTAGCCACACTTAGACGGCACAACGGATCTTTAAATATTTCTATCGGCCTGGTGCATCGGACGAAATCCTGCGTTATTATTGTTCGTGTGACATCTGCCAGAAGACCGAAATTAAAGGGAGGCCATTAATCTCCGAACCTTTCTTCAAGTGGCGATTGATTTGATCTGGGCGATTCACTCACCTTCAAGTGAGGGCCATATTTATGTTTTAACTTTGCTCGATTTCGCCACTAGATTACCCAAAGCTGTGCCCCATAAAAAGATTAACACCATCTCATGTGCCAAGGCACTAATCATGATTTTCTCCCGTGTTGGGCTGCCAAAAGAGATATTGTCGGATTGTGGCCGTCAATTTACCTCCAAATTGATGTAATATGTGGGCAAGTTGCCTGTGATAAAACAGTTGTTTCACGACACCGTTCCATCCAGATGGAATTGGGATCTGCGAAAGGATAAATGGCAGTCTTAAAGCCATTCTGAACAAATTATGAGCTGAGCAACCAAGAGAATGGCAAAGATTTATTCCTGCAGCTCTCTTTGACTATAGGGAAATTCCAAATTGCACCTTGTGTTTTGCTCCGTTTGAATTACAATACCAGAATCATCATCTTTTTGAGAAAGCCAAATTCATAACGGAGCTGGATTTGTGCAAGGGCTTTTATCAAATTCCCCTACGAGATAAAGTCAAGAAATACCCAGCTTTCCCAAATGAAAAAGGGCTGATGCAATTTTCACGATTCCCTTTGGGCCTCGTCACTGCATTCGGTAATTATAATCGGATGATGAGAAGGATATTAAATGAGTCACCAAATATATCCTTTTCTTTTTATAATATTTATGTACCTATGACTGAGAGGAAAGAGCACCTGAATGCTCTTCAAACTCTTCTGCAAAGACTCCAGAACATAATTTAACCATTAGCCCCAGTAAGTGTCACTTCGTCTATAATACAATCGACCATTTAGGCTTTTGAATTGGAGATAACTAGTTAGCTCCGCAGGAGGAGCAAAATTCGAGCCATGGTTAAAATGCTTCTGCCCACGAGCAAGAAGCAATTAAGATATTTTGTTTTTTACGCGTCCTTTGTCTCTCGTTTTATTCATAATTTTGCCTCACTATCCGCTCTTGTATACGAAATTTTGAAAAAAAATGCTCCCGAGCGCCCTCTATGGAAACCACTGACGATTTATTGTTTCGATCAACTCAAAGGGTAATTTGCGTCTAGACTAATATTATGATCGCTTAACCCTGAAGAACCAACTGAGAAACAGTATATTAAAGGATTCGAAAACTGTATAGCCGATAGCTTAAGCCAAAATCCATTGAATTCTCACTTGAGCTGATCCTGATTGAAAGTAAATTATTACAATTTTAAGATTGATACTTTAGGTACATATGCCCATGTAATATATCGAATTAAGTTTAAGGAATTATGTAGCATTTTGATTTCTTTTCTCTGTACTGATTGTGCCTATATTATTGCTTATGGGTTCGAGGCTGGTGAGCATTTTCTTAAAAGCATTCATTGATAATTGTGGTTATTGTCTAGCTTTTTCTTTTTTAATATTAATCTTCATAAATATGTACTCTCCAGCCTCTATATTTGGGAATTTTACCCACGAATTTATTGTCATGCATATTTTTAGGTTTCCAAATCACGATGTCCTCTATACTCCTTGTTTCGCATAAGTGCCACCTTAAGATTGAATTATTATTGGATGTCACTCCTACCCGGAAGTTCAATCTTGAAGAGGAGGAGATGACAGAGAGAGAGAGAGAGAGAGAGAGAGAGAGAGAGAGAGAGAAGAAAGAGATGCGTAGTGACGAAACAACCCACGATCGGCTTCTTTTGAGGCCACTCTGATCCAATAACACGGCCTATAGTGAGCCTAATTGTAAGAACGAAAGATTCCTTGACATGGCGTAAAGTTTTAAATTCACTCCCGGTGCCCTCTATATAGATTAAGCAAAATTTCCTTTACCAGGGCCTCTGTAACTTTCACTTCCGGGGCTCTGTATATATAGTCAAGCATTGGCCTGGTTAAATTAGTATTTTGCTAAGAGGATACATCGCATAAGGTAAGGCTTGCAGGCTCTGATTGCTGGCCGAGCGTGGGCAGGAATTAAGTTGGGATAATTGTTAAATATTAACTAAAACATTCATTACCCTCTGAATATTCTGTACTTAAACTAGACTTGGCCATATTTTTTGGTAATATGACTTCCATCCAATAACACAGCCTATAGACAGCCTAATTGTAAGAACGAAAGATTCCGTGACATGGCGTAAAGTTCGCTTGCATTATCCTTACAAGAGTCTATTTTGTCATCCTTTGAAGCTGCTTTCTCTCGGCCTTCCATACCCTAAAAGACAAAAGACAAGAAAAGAGATAAAAAATAAACAAACGAGAAAAGATCTCTCGACCTCAGCTTCCTCTCCGGCAAATACTCCTTCGATCCCTACTTTCGAGGCTGACTGTGGTTACTGGAATACAGGTTGTATTTTCCGTCATAAATTCGAATAGGCCAAGTACAAATTGGCCTTATATGTAAATCCAACCCGTTCTGTTGTAAAGTACTCGAGCTTAGTGCCCCTCCCCCTCCTATCGTGCTCCTCTCGAGCAGCCAAATCTTAAGCTTGCATATCCACCCGGAATTGTTGTCGGTCGTGTGCGACCGAGTTTATATACCTTGATTTATCTTACATGTCCATTATTTTATTTTTGATTTATCTTTCATGTCCAATATTTTATTTGTGTTTATACAGTATTGAATTTTTTTTTGTTTACCCCAGTTTAATATACAGAACCTTCTAGATAGTTAAATTAACTCTGCCAAGTATAATTAATCACTCTTAGAGATTTATTGGAACCCAAAGTTCAATTGCATTATTCGAGGCAAGGCTCAACTGCAGAGTTGCCCTGCGAACTATCAGTCAATCTTTCTGAGACACGGAAAGCAACGGAGGTCAGAATATCTTATCTGACTTAAGACAGAAGCTGTGGCGTTCTCCCAATTTAAAAATGCAAAGGTTCCTCTTTAATTCCCGGGTGACTCCGACCTGTCCGAAATCGTTTAGGTCCTGGATCTGCCTCTCCAATCTGCCTACCACGCCATCAGTGGGATTTACTCGGGAATTCACAAAGAGTGTCGAAGGTGGCTTATAGTGATCTTAGAGCTATTGGCCTAGACAAAAAAGTAGCTTCATTAGGTCAATCCACTGTGAAGATTAATTAAAATAACGACAATGAGTAATCATATCCTCAGTGAAAATATTCGCTCAACTTTGTTGTTGGGAGTGAGAGGAACATGACACATCTAAAACTGGAAAAGGGGCTTCTCTCTCCTCACTCCTCATTGGTAAGAGGTTTCCCCCATAACACTTTTAGAGCCGCCCTGGGGCAGCATCACCTCTCTTAACACTTAGCTACTGATGTGAAACATTTTGTGACGAATTTGAAAATAATTGTTTTCATATTTGCAACTAATATAGTATTCGGGACGTGGGTAAAATATGATGGCAATGTGGCTATAACTTATGGAATAATAAATTTTACAAAATCTTCTTTACAATATTACTTTACATATCAATGAAATACTTAAAATTCATTTAAACCTCTCATGTGTTACATTTTGTTACAATACATTTTTGGACCTTTTACGCATGGCAATCAATCTCTATGAAACGTTTCGTACACTCTGGCTTTATGCACAAAAATGGCAACAAATAACCATCGTTATTTTGTAGTCATAAAGCGTGTAAGGTGTATAGTTTTTTCTGTAGGAAATATACTTCTGCAACTTGCATGTGATGAAAATCAAGGTGAAGATGAATTGCAAGCAATTTCCTCTGATATGGAATACAAACCGATAGAATAAAATACCAGTTGTGATCGAATGACTCGAAAAAGGAGAAAGGCAAGATGAAGAAAGAGAGATACATCAGCTTTCAATCTTTGAAGAAACATCTAGTGAGGAAGTTTCGCCCGAGGAGGAAGAGGCTCAAGAATGTACACAAGATTGAATGCAAATGGAGGGTGGCTTAAGCCTCTTTTCCTCTACTCTATTTAAATCAAAGGAAGGTATTCCTGAAAAGCTTGACAAAAATGCATGTAAGACCAAGTGCATACGTGAGTTTTCAAAAGGAAAAGGAAAGAATTCCTCCCAAATCAAGAGAAGCTGCAGCGCTTTTAGGATTTGTCACAATCCAGTTATGTATATGCAGCTAATGCGTAACAAACAAGTTCTACATGGGTGGAAAGGTATAAGGTATGCAAAAGGTTTGCATGGCCTCTTGTGACGAATTTAACAAGAATATTTGACAAGCACACAGGAGATTGATAAAAAGTATTTAATGTCCAACTCCTAAAAAAATTCGCTCCTTTACTAGGTCTACAGGGGATACCACGTTAAAAAAAAACGAGTACATCTGTTACGGCAAGGTTAATTGCAAAGGCAGAAATAATTAAATATATAATGTGTACTTTTTATGAAAACAACAATTAAATATATAATCTCTATTTTGCATGGAAACAAGCCAGTTAAAAAGGTTACATATGAGTGTGGCCCTCCTTGTTTTACGTAAGCGATTAAGGGTTCATGAGGTGGCCTCTCTGTTCTTTCTCAGGGACTACTGTAATGTTATTTTATTTTATCCAACAGAAGAAAAGGATCAAAAGAGAAGAGAGAAGACAAAGAGGAAGAGAAGGGAAGGAACGAGAAGAAAGGTTAAGAATGTGCCTTCATGAACTTGAAATGAGTAGGACCAGGAACAAGACGCTGTCTATCAGCTCGAGGTCCGAGGCTTCCCCTACAGTGTCTATTAAGTTTTCGGTTTTCAAGGAAGGCGAGTATTTTGGAACCTTTTTAATCCATTTCGAGAAAACTTCGAAACGCCCTGAATTTGTCCCCGGAGTAATTTCCCTTTAATTAATTGTAACGTTAAATGGATTAATTTTCTATATAGTCTTGAATAATTATGAGAGTTTTGTGTAATGCCTTATAAGAATATGTGACATTAGTTTTTTTATCATTGTTTATATATTTTTGATGAGTTACCCTGTTTTTTGTACCTTTTTTTGGTATTATGGGAAATTTCTTCATTTTTTATTATCCTTGTATGTAAGCCCCTGGTTAACGAGACTATGTTGACCCCAGCGATTGATAACTATTCTGCCTGTCTTATTGTATTTTTACTAATTTTTTTTATGTTGTTCGGTAATAGGAATACCGAACATTTACCACGGTCCCTTTTATTTTATTTATTTTTGTGCGGAGTACCAGGTACCATCCCTTTTGTATTTGTTTCTCTGTTGGAAATTTATAAGTGTGATTAACCTATATTAGTCTGAGGTCACTTCCTTAAGAAGTTCAAACATGAGAGGGAAGGAGATGTCAGAGAGAGAAAGTTACCCATCTTGGCGCATAAGAAAGATGCATCTGCATGGAGAGACAACCCCAAAAGAGCAGCGAGAATTTCGCGTGACTGTGTGATCTGTTTGGGTTCCAATTCTTCTCCGTTTCATGGCTTGATTGGCGCCAGACCTACGGCGTCGAAGACTTTTGCGCGAGGACCTTGGAGCAAGGCTCTGATGCGCGCAGGGAATATCCCTCTCCCCTCGCATGTCAAGTCTAGTGAGATTCCCGTGTCCCTTTGAGGGGCCTCTAGCGACCCGCTTCCGCCGAAGCAGTATAAATACTTCGGGAAAAGTTTTGAGAAATCAATACAATACAGCCCCGTCTTGATTAGCAGCCACGTAGAGTGTCGTACGGCATGCTTCACCTACCAACGGCCTCCAGCTACGAACGCGACGCGTTAACTCTCTACCAGGCCTCGCTCGTACCTAAGGCCAGAGTTCTCGCCCGACATACGATAGACACGGACAGGTATCTATCAATCGGGTATCGACTTCGTTCTCGTCCGGAGTACACCCTCGTTTATTTCGCAACTAGGTTAAAGAAGTAGGAAGTTTGCAAGTGGAACTTTGTAACGCCCCGCTAACTCATCGTATCCAAAGCCTCTAGTCAATTAGGCTTAACGTGAGTTTTCCCGTCGTTTTGCACTCTTCCCCCTTACCCTGCAAGCAATCACTGTGCATCCTCTCTCTGTCTCTCGTCCCCGGTGAGTAATTTGTTTCTTCCCTCCCCCCGTTTGGTACCTCGGGTCTTATTGTCATTTATTTACTTTTGCTACTAATATTTTCTTTGTATATAGGAAAGTTATTTTTCTACAATCAGTTTCTCTAAACTCAGAACCTCTTGGAATTGATTATTTGAGAAAACCGCACTCGATTTTGAATATGTAACTCTCGCACTGAAATCTATATCCCAAATTATGGCATGCTCCCTTCGTGCGTCACCGCAGAGTTGGTCCTCTGCTAGCATCGACGTTTAACTCTAGAACTCTCTTCCCCCTTTCCCTGGAAGCAATCACTATGCATCCTCTTCCTGACTCTCGTCCCCATCGAGTAATTTGTCCCCCCCCCCCTCGTTTAGTATCCTGGGTCTCATCTTATTTATTGTCATCTATTTACTTTGGCTAATAATATTTTCTTTGTATATAGGAAAGTTATTTTTCTACAATCAGTTTCTCTAAACCCAGATCCTCTAGGAATTGATTATTTAGGACAACCGCAATGAATATTTAACTCTCACACTGGAATCAATCTGCCAATTTCTGGCGTGCTCCCTTCGTGTCACCACATAGTCAATCCTCTGCTAGCATCGACGTTTGACTCTACGACCAAATATTTACTATTTATACTCTTGAATTTCTCTATAAAAGAGGGGCGGTCAATAAGTTTTGCGATTTGGTAGGGTAAAACAGAAGAAGCGGGATGGCTGTTTGTGGGGGTGTTGTGACAAGTTATGACAAGTCAGGACCTGCAGCCGCACGCTCCTAACTCGTCTATTTAAAAAGCAGTAGCTGGTCGCAGATCGTCAGTCGCAAATTTTTAAACAATGGAGAAGGTTAAGTACCGTGTACTGATCAGATTTTTGACCAAGGAAGGCAAGAATGCAAAAGAGATCCATTAACGCATGGTTGCAGTGTATACCAACACCACCCCTTCCTATGCAACCATTGCTCGCTGGAATAGGGAGTTCCACCATGGTCGTGAGTCCCTTGAAGATGACCCCCGTCCAGGACGCCCGTCAGACGTGACCAACGAGGATAATGTGGCCGTGTGGAGAGGATAATCCTTGAAAATCGATGGCTGAAGGTCGAAGAAATCAAGCGATAACTTGGAATATCACATAGAAGTGTTATCAACATCATCTATGACAATTTTGCCACGGCCAAGGTCTCTGCCCGTCGGGTCCCTAGAAACCTCACACCCCATGATCGACTTTAACGTCGTCAAAGTTCAGAGTAGCTGCTGCTCCTGTACAACCAAGACTCGGCGGGATTCGAGTCATGCATAGTGACAGGTGATAAAACGTGGGTCCATCACTGGGATCCCGAGGCCAAGCTCGAAAGCATGGCCTAGAAGCTCGGGAGCTCTCCGACCTTCATCAAGTTCCGTACCCAACCCTCAGCCGAAAAGATCATGGCCACCATCTTCTGGGATTCTGAAGGAGTGTTGATGGTGGACTATGCGCCTAGTGGAAGGACCATCACAGGTCAATATTACGCCGAGGAACTGGCTGGGTTGAAGAAGTGCATCCGTCAGAAGCAGCGCGGCAAGTTGATACGCGGTGTCCTGCTCCTCCACGACAATGCCCCTGTCCACAAGGCCAGAGTTAGACAAGCTGCTCTGCGCGAGTGCGGATTCGAGGAGCTCAACCATTTCTCCTACAGTCCAGATCTGGACCCTAGCGACTACTTTTTATTCCGCCAGCTCAAGGCCGCACTGCGTGGATGCCAGTTTGGGGACGATGAAGATGTCCAGCTCGCCGTCCAGGAGTGTATTGAACTGCAGTCGGGAGATTTCTGGTTGTCGGTAATTCGAAGCCTCACGGACAAGTGGCGTAAGTGTATTGAAGTCACGGGTTGTTATTTTGAAAAATAATAAAACACTTTTCCTTATATCGTTAATATCGTTTTAATTTTCTATTTCAGATGGCTGACACGAGCTCGTACAGTACGAAGTTTACGTGTTTAAATTTTTACAATGAAAATGATCTAAATATACACGCTTGATTATTGAACATTGTCAATATCGAAATATTAATTAAACCTCGTCAATGAAACAAAATTTTGAAGGGTATAATGTTGTTATTTTTAATTTAAAAACATTACTAATTAGGAATTACTAATGACTACCAAGCAACAGAAATAAATCTTCAAGATTTGATATCCTTATATCTGAATTGCAAAACTTATTGACCGACCCTCGTATATATATATATATATATATATATATATATATCATTATAGCCCCAGAAGATGAGCGAAAAGGTCGAAAGGTACCTCGGGCCAATAATAAATAAATTATCAATATTGGAACCCTTATTCATAACCTTTCTCATGACAAAAATAATGTAATAAGAAAATTAGAAAAGTAAAGAAAAAAGTTAATTAAAGCTCAGCTGGACATGGTCCTTAATAAAACATGCATAAAAGAGAAACTCCTACCTAAGTATACAAATAACCCATGAAAGCACAATTTGGTTTTACTAAACACATTTCATTTAAAAAAGAGATGAACGTAGGAGAAGTTGTCTACGATATACAGGATGAACTAAAGATGATAAAAAATGGAAAGTTCCCAAAGAAAAGTATTAAAGGCGAAATATATTATAGGTTTTAACAAAATCAGCATACAAGAAGGTCTACTACCCAAGGAGAATAAAACTGTTAAAGAAAACCATCCCCAAACTGGAACGTGATGTCCAGGAAATGCAAACACAACTTGATGAGTTCGAAATTCCACTTGAAACACGAGTTTTTTTCAAAAAGCTCTTTCCAACAGCGCTTTAGTAACAGAGAACTCTGAAAGAAGCATTAAGACCAAAGAGCTTGATAAACTGTATAAATGACGAATAAAATTTCCGGGGCGACTAAATACTAGCAGGCGTTTGCTAAGAAGATGGTGAGGGAGAGGACGCACTGCCTCTCCAATGAGACTTTTTAGAAAAGAACGACTGAAGCTAGCTGGTCTGGCCTTTTGGCCTCTTTCCACCCTCTATTAAAAAATTTTAAAAAAAGCAAAATGGCAAAGAAGGCTATGGGTTCCTCTACTTCTTAGTGGAGGGGTCCCAGGGATTGATCGTTCCTTTGCAGTTTTGGCAGGCAACCAGTCCTGAAGTCGCACGTCCAGGATTAAGAACCCCTCAGGCAGTGACGAAATGGTAAAGAAAAAATTGCAGATAAGATAAAAGGAGCAATTATGACGTCCAGCCAAATAAATTCAAATACTTTCTTGTTATTCGCTAGACTGACACAGTATTTTGGCCAAAGGTCACATGTTCCATCGTAGAGTAGTTTTAACTAGGTTAATTTGTAGAAAGTTGAAGGAAACCCGTTTTTCGAAGGAGATCCTTCTGATGATTGCGGTGGATCCTGCCAAGGCAACCTTTATTTGTGCTCTTTGGACACTCAAAGTCTCAAGTCTCGCATTTACCATTGAAACCAAATTTAAAAATGATTTTTTTAAAAGGATTGGTTTATTCGAGGCAACTCGTGAATTACTTGTAAAAAACAACAGCGGAGAGGTGGCCAACCAAGGTGCGGTCAATATCGAAGGTGTGAAGAGAAAAGAAGGAGGGTTGCTCGCGAACTTACACTCTTTGTCCCCTTTAATCAGAGATGCTCGCTGAGTCCGTGCGAGCCTGTTGGTATCGCCACCTTATCAAGAGATTACTAGCATTCCTGCCAAAGTGTTACTACTGCTATCGCTTTGGCCACATAAATCGTTCAAGTATATGTACTGTGGTGCTGGAACCACATTATGGAATCGCATCTGACTCAACCACCTCCTTTAAGACGAGCATTTTGAAATCTTGTGGAGTTCTATAAAGGGTTCACAGTAAATCGGTCCTCACAGTTCTTTACTGAGCGAAGACATTTTTGGACTCACCTTAACCGTTATCTCTTTTACTCGGTAGTGATATGGCAATAGCAAATTTATTTCGTCCAAGAATTCGAAACTCCCAATAAACTTTAATGAAATGAAATGAAAGGGAAAGTGGGAGAAAAAGTTTTACATCCCAGTGCCCCTATCCCACCCCACGACGAGTCCCTCCCGGATAGTATTCTTTAATTCCTCGATTGTGATTTTGGCGTTAAATCCAATCATTCGCATACCGTTACACTTCTACGTAGTGATATGGGAAATTCCTTTGAATCCATTCAGACCCTCCACAAAGAGAATGGTGGAAAGGGCACCTAGAACCATGGAGGCCTCAATAATGGCCAGCCAACAAGGTTGACTAGTGGTACTGCCAATAATCCTGCTGGGCATTCGTGCCTTTCCAAACGATTCGGGATTTTCTCCCTTTCTGGCAGTGACTGGCACTACCTTATTATACCATTGGTCTCCTCATCTTCGTCAAAAACAAAATGCAAATTCATCAAGGAACTAGAATCAACCATGGCTTAAATCGATTTTGGACAAGTATCGGAGGGCAACCTTCACTCGGTGCCAAAACCTTTGATGCCACAATATCTGCAAGACAGGCCTCATGTGTGGGTGAGAATAGATCGCGTTCGAAAGCCTTTAGAGGCGCCCTATGCGAGCCTCTTTCCAGTGATCAAACGCGGTCCCAAGGTCTACAAACTAGAGTTTCCGAAACGCAGGATTGCCCTTGCCTCCATTGACAGGTTGAAACACGAAAATTGTCGGCAACCAACCAGAGCAGGCCTTCCGCCGCCCAGTGTTGTCCAAGATCACGGGTCTGTTATGAGCAACTTGGCCGCGAAACACATAAGGAAGAAAAGGAAACAGAAGAAAGGAACACCAAATCTATACCATGTAACGCTTCATTGGAAGCGAAGGAATCCCCGAGAAGAATTGTGAAAACACGATTAGGAAGACAGGTTTCATTTTCAAGAAACCCAATTTGCAAATATTATTGAACTTTGTAAATTGTATATATATACATGTGAAATTGTTAATTGTTATCATTGAATAATGACTTAGATATATATTGTTGTAATAAACATGGTAGGTTTGAGATTAGATACCAATTGTATATATACATATATATATATATATATATATATATATATATATATATAAGAGGTAACTCTCTCATAGGATGTAATTTTAAGGTAACGTACGCGTTCCGTCGACTAAGAGGGGACCTGGGTGTAGTGTAGAATCACTGCACACACACAAAGAAAGAGAGAGAGAGAGAGAAAGAGAGAGAAGGAGAAATACACATTTTGATAGGACGAAGTATCAAAGATGGAATGGTAGGAGCAATAAAAAAGGTGTTTCGGAGACAGTTTGTGAACCAGCGGAATCTGATTAGAACCTCTGGGTTGAAACTCGACCAAAGTTTAAGCCTATCGCACTCGAGTGTGAGAGCAGATGGGCAAACAGAGTAATTAAAGCTGTCTTGAATGGGGAAAAGAATCGGCGATAAAAGATGTCTCATCTTAATGTAAAAGTTTATAAGATCATCTTGTAGCTTTAAGCCAACGGAGTCTCTGTGATACCCTCGCAGGGGAGACATCCCCCAATTAAGATACGAAGTGGAGAATTTCAGCCAATCACAGGCCATGCTGGTCCGATAGGTAGCTAAGCATCGCCTCAGCGTCCCAAAATTCTGCCTGGTATAAATAAGAGAACATCTTATTCAAAGGAGGATTATTGACACATTATTGATTAATTCATTTAGTAAATCATTGAACAATTATTAGACTCTTAATTCACCGCTCTGCGAATCTCCAATATTCTTGCTCTCGCCAGTATAACTCCATTTAGCATATTCCGTTGTGCAAATTTAATGTTTACCGTAAGTGTAAACATTTCAAAGTGGTATAAAAATACAAGTGTTTAATTCCTTCACAAAGGAGCCTCTTACTTACAAAACTTAATCGGTTAATACCCCTCGAACCGTACGTCAAGAAACCTGCAAGCAAGCCACTTTACCAAACCCTTAAAGGATCGCTTTGCAATCCAAACAAGGTCTACTTACGCTGAACCTATAACTGGAAACCCCATAATAAGCGACCCTATAGCTGTTCTATCTTTAATTAGCATTGGGAACTCTAGTCCTAGTCTTCTTATTATCCATCTGTCTATTAGAGCTTGTAGTTCTTTACCTGTTTGGTTTATGTTTTTATAACCTGTGTACGTACATCTTTCGTTAAGGTCTCCCCAAAACAAATTGGAAAGTCTATTGTTAAATATTCTCACAAAGTTATTTATTGGCAGTCCCAGTCCTCGCGGTTATTGGTATCCCGTAGCGATTATTATATTGGTTAATTTCATTTTGACCTTAATTGCGAGGTAAGATTCGATTAGTCCTTGTTTTATATTGTACTCTATTCCGTTTTTTATTGCTATTGCTGCTCCTTCGTGTGGTTCGTTTGGGTGATTAGTCGCTATTACGTGGTAGTTCCATATTTTTAGTTTGTGTGTCTCAAGGTTAACCCCCTGATCTGATATTAGAATGATGTCGGGATCTATTTCTCTAAAAAAAATATTTCCGTATGTGTTTTTTTTATCCAACCAGCCATTCTTATTTTTCTGCGGAATTTTTAATTTTCTATTATCCATCTTGTTTGTATGTTCTTAAGGGGTTCTTGTTTTGGGGAGAATGGATGTATTACGTAAATTTATTTGTATATTTTTCTGGTATTTCTGCCTTTCATCTTTGTCCTTGCTGAGCTCTGACCCTTATCCGTTTCACATTTTGCGGTTGGTATTTTCAGTCTTTGGTCGTATGGCGAGGTGTGCCTAGTCGATTTTCTTTTTTGTTTTTGCGTGTGTTTCTTTTTACGTTTCTTTTATTATTCTCGTCGGTTTTGCTCTCAGATTCTGTTTCCTCGCTTTATGTGTCTTCCTCTTGCTCAGATTCGCTTTTCTTTCTTTATATTTCGTCCAAGAGTTTCTTTTTGTATCTTCTGAAATTTTTATCTTAAATATAGCCGTTGAATCAATATTTAGCGGGAATTTCATTGGCTCCATCCCATTTTTCTCGAGCATGGAGTTCAACGTGGTGGCTTTTGTCCCTGGTTTGGCAATGTTTAAGACGTGTGAGTGTAGAATTCATGTCAGTATTTATACGTTCAGAGTTCCGTCAAGCGTCACTTGAGTGGTGGTTCCATTGTTTTTTGTTGCTGCTACCTCCGCATATGAGGTGTTTCTTGTTACTTCTTTTCTTTGTTGTGTTCCAATATTAGCGCATCTTATGTTTGTTTATGTTTGAATGTAATTTGTTCCTAAAAATCTATTTGATGCTGATTGGTCAATTTTTGGAGCACTTATGAGCAAAACCTAAAATTTGTTTAAAAGCTGAATGAATAAATTAAACATAAGACTATCATTAAAATTCTGCTTAATCCTGAGTGATTGAATTTTGTATAATTATGGCTAGATGGAATAACTATTTATATAGCTGTATTTTATGGTTTATGGATAGGAATAGAGGTTATTATTCAAGAAGCAAGAGGTTATCCTTACCATTAGCCTTTTCGAGACGTGTTCCCGCAATTTACGACGTAATAAAGAATGCAGCTGAATATTTTCCCTCATCCTATGGAAAGACGTTTGATCAATTAACCCAGCCTGAGAAACGAGAAGAGCCCCCCTTTTTCGCACTTTACATAAAAGCGGCATATATCGTTAGAATAGTCATATTTATGGTACAAATTGGGGTTAACTAAAACCAGAGAGCCACATCTTGCTTCTTTGAAGCAATGCAGCTCTTATCTTCTGGAACAGGAGGTCCTGCCACTCAGGGCGCAGATATAAACTCTTTTCGAGATTAACTGGTTGGCTCTTGTCACCCTCAGGGACATGCTACTTGCCTCATTTTAAAGAGGCGTCCTCTGCTCATGGCACCTCCAGGACTGTGAGCACGGCATCTTCTCCGCCCATTCAAAAACCGTCAGCAGGTCCATCCCCTTCCACTTGTTTGCTTCCTTTGTAGAGCTGGAGGCTTTAAGGAATAACGCTCAATTGTCGCTAATATCAAAGCTCCTTCCCCTCTTCCCTCATGGCAGCCATCCCTAAGAATAACAGGAAAAAACTTCCCTAAGTTGGTCGTACGCCCATCTTCAGGTATTTTAAAAATGTCCCTTGATGGAAGAATACCACCAAAGAAGACGCGGCTTTCGCTCCTCCCCCCTAGCCCTCCAACGTTAAAAGTGGCGTGTCTAAAAGATGTGAAGGACCAGAATTTGTATCCTCCCCATTCATCCAAAGTTTCGAAGAAAAGGCAGGAGAAGAATCGTATAGCGAGCCCAACCCCCACCAGTAAGTCCTCGAAGACAATTGCCCATTTAGCGCATTCTAGCCCAAAGGTTACGTGAGTTAGCACACAAGGACACCCCTTTTGTCACTCCAATGAGGGCTTTCACTTCAAATGGTACTTCATCCTTTCTTCCGAACTAGGCCACTAGGTCATATTCTTTCAATGTAATTACCATGGACTCTAGACTAACTAGGAAGGGCTATTATGTCACAAGGAGACCATGCTAGGCACGTGTCAAATTCCCGTCCTCCCAGAATATAATGGTGTCCTAGTATAGCAATTATATATATATATATATATATATATATATATATATATATATATATATATATATATATATATATATGTATATAAGGAAAATTACTCGCTAATGGCTTAGTTCGACTAGTTAAGGCTGGATATAATGTTAATGGCAAAGAAATTCGTCCCCTAGTGTGTGAGTAATAATTATCAATAAAAGAGAGTGCAAATTGGCTGAAAGGATAAATGATGGCCGAGAGTTGTTCAAGATTATTTAAAGAATACTGAGAATCCTTCAAGGACAAGTTTTTGATGAGTTGCGTCCCGGTCTTGCTTCAAGCGGACATCAACCTTAGCCGTTTCGGACGATATTCCTATAACTCGATATCTCTATCCCGGCGGGTTTTCTCCCAATTTCTCAAACCTCCTTCATATGCACGTTGATAGAGGAGAAATTAGTACATGGTAAATTATCTTTATATATACAGCAGATATTACTTGTTTTCTGCAGAGTGGGGCTTCCTCAAGTTCCACTTCAGATCGAATGTTCTGGATCTGCTGGGAAATGCTGGTTGCGATGCCTTATTTCGTAGAGAGCACTAGGCCACCATGTTTTTTATTGGGAGAAGGCATAAGATACCGGATGATGATAAGGTAGCAAAAAAGGCCACGACATCATTGGGGCGAGGGGACATTTTCCAATCTTTATGTCTAAGTTCTTGGAAGATCCTGTCGATGGGGTGAGCCCTCTCTAGCATAATAGGGAAGACAGAATGCGTCCCGCAAAAAGTGTACTAATCTTCACACTCTTTACCTTGAGCACTAACGGTATCACCTTGATGCTGTCGAAAAAAAATTTCGATACGTTCTAGGTAAAAGACTTTTTGATCTCTTTATTCAGGCACAAATGCCAACTCTGGAGCGTCGACTCCAATATTCATTAAACGGCATTAATCGATATACCAAAATGTACTAGTTTTAGTTTTCCTTAGCCCTGGCTAAGATAGAAAACTTCTGCTGCCATCCAAGTTTCTAAACGAGTTTCGCTTTGGAGGAGTAGTTTCGCAACATTTTCTTGATCTTTTTTCCACCAGCATCTCTCCTCTGAGGCCTATATGCGCCGCCTCCGTGTCTCTTGTCCCCTCGCATTAGGCATTTTTTGTTTAGTGACGTTCAGCACGTTGGATTATTTGTTCGTTCGAAGTTAGAATCCGAATGCAAGTTTTAGGCATCTATAGACGAGCGTATATTGCGAAAAATGGATTCGATCCACCACAACGGTCCCCGTTTGGAAACCAGTGTCTTCTACACGTCCCATATTAAGAGCTTGTTTGTCGGTGTGGTGGAGACCCCGCTTGCTAAGCCCACTACACAGTGCATTATTTGGTTGTACGCTCAGGCCCGACCTTTGCCTCAGTAATCAACATCTCCAGTGTCCCTGAACCGATTTCGACGGTTCCTATACCACCGAGAGACACTAGTCATACCCTAATTTTTTCTATTTTAGGGCTAAGAAACTTCTTCGAGAGCTCGATATAGCTCTTGGGCAGATGGTAATTCAGGTTTTTCTCAGGAGGTCATCCTAAAGAGTACCATCTTTGACTAGGTGTCACTACGCTTTCCCTTTCAAAAGCTTCTCTAGCACCGGGTATATTACGTTTGACCATTTGGAGCACACTTCTTTGTACTAGAACCATACCAGTTTACACAGAAAGCTCAAACACAAAAGAGAGGGGGCCTTTCCCTCATTGTATTCTCTCTGGTTGAAGTCACCTGGGTTCTGCGATTCGGTATTCTATCTTTAAAACCGAGTTGGTTGCAATGCACTACTTGGTCTGAGAGATAGCACGATATACCCGGTTAGGAGAGCGGATCGTGATCTATAACGACTCGACTCACAAAACACCCTGAGTTATCTTGGGTCATTGGGATTTCCGCACACTCTGGTTCTCAGTATCCGTGATATCACGGTTGCCGCAACCCATGCTGATATCAAGATTATCTTCTGCTGGGTTCTTATAAATGTAAGGATTAGAGAAATTAGCACAGCAAAGAAAGCGCCAAAGAGTCGCGGAAATCTGAAACCCTACCGGCATTTCACTTTTCTTCACCCTATCTACACGATAGGAATCAGATCAACCTAATAGGGTACACGCCAAAGAAGATTGGAGACGGACGACTGGAACGTAAAGTTGCTTTCCATCGCACTGCGACTGTTCTCGTGGACCTATCCACCCTCCAATGCCCCAGAAGTTCAGGTTGCTGTCTCTCATCTTCAAATTGGGCACACTCACGAAACGCACCGTCATTTGATGGAGTGCACACCTGCACCTTACTGCAACTACTTTTTGGTTCCCCAGACTACATAGCACACTATTATAGATTTCCAATCTAGTGAATCCTCCTGCACACTATCCCGGTACCGTGACGAGCGGGGTGCTACCGCCTTTACCATGTCCTCGAGACGGATTCATGTACTTCTCACTATGACATAGTCAACTTTTTGGAGGAGGTTGGGTTGCTCATTTTATTTACCTTTTTGGCGTTGGATTTGAGCTCTGGTGCTGGTGTGAGGCAGGCTTCCCTCCAACATCGTATCATAATTATTGTTTTGTTCTCTCTTTTTGTCGGGTTTGCTGTTTTTTGTTATCTTGTTTGGTAGATTTGTATTCTTATGTTTTTGGTTTTTTAGACAGGCGTGGTGGTGTTCATTGAAGTTGCCCCTTAAGAAGCGGCTACGAAGCTGTGTGATTGGCTGTAGATTCGGCATAGATCCTGCTCGGAAGTGTTGTAAGAAACTAGGTAGCAAGTAGATGTTGATGATATTGTATGTGGTTTTGTTTTGCGTTATAGCAAATGAGTAGAATTTAATCTAGTTGTTCCGTAGGATTGTTTATGTGTCTAGTGGTGTTGGAGAATGGAATGTTTGTAAGAATTAATGTGATTGAGCTGTTGTATGCAGGGTGTGAATGCCTTAGTGTAGTGTCTTTGTTGAAAGTTTTTACGTATGAGTGGAGAGTTAATTAGGATTGCTAGATTAGGGAAATAAGGAAGTTATAGGTGTTTAGTTGTTTTTTTAATTCTTGCTACTTATTTCGGATGACATGGGTATTAAATTGAAGAATGCAGAGGGGGTAGGTGGCTCGGGTTGTGTGTTTTTAGTATCGTGTGGGATGCGGGGGGGTGTGTTGGAGGGAGTGTGTGGGATGATGGATGTGTGTTGGAAGGAGTTTGTAGGATGTGAGATGTGTGATGAAGGGAATTTGTGGGATGCTGAATACGTATTGGAGGGAGTATGTGAGATGCTTGGTGTGTGTTGGAAGGGTGTGTAAGATTCGAAACTTATGATGGGAAGAGTGTGTTGGATGCTGAATGTGTGGTGTTGGAGAGAGTATGTGTATTAGAGGTAGTGTATGAAGAAAGTTATGTATGTTGGAGGGAGTGTGTGGGTAGTTGTGCACAAATAGTAATTCCGCCAGAGTGTGAAATTGTTTAGTGACCGTAAGTTGGTGTATTGGAGATGGTGCCATTTGTTGCGTGATTTGCAGAGGTTGGATGCTTGTGAGTGGCTGACACGTCGGTATAAAGTGGGGCCTATGTAGGTTAAGGGGACAGTGGTTTGTTCTATGTATATACCATGGAGAAAAAGGCAGAAGTATATAGTATGAACAGAGAATGGGGAAGATGGGTTAGAGATCCCGGGCACGGCCATGCCCCACCCCTTTAGAGGGATTCGGGGAGTCTCATCGACCTTTGCTCGTGGGCTGTACGGCGCTTTCTTTCTTTCTCTGCGCGGGTTCGCCACTTGCAAGACACCGACATTTAATCCTCCCACACAGTGTTGCTCGAGAATGAACAGAGTAAAGGCGCAGTGTACAGGTTAATAGCTATGTGCCAATATAAGCCTTGTAACTCGTACTTTAATTGTACCGCCGATAAAAGTCGTTCTCTTCAAAACAACTTTAATTAACACTCAAGTGAGTTAAGTTTGAAAGTACTTGGAATTCGCTTTTCATCCTTCCGTGCGACATATTTGCCTCTATATGTTGGGGGTGGGCGCAATTTCATAGGGCATTTTTAGACCCAGCACCTTCTTGTGATAAACTTGATCATTTCGGCTATTATTTATCATCAGAATTAAAAATAGCATTATCACTTATCGGTATTATCATCAGCAGGAGCAGCGGTAATTCTGTAGCAGCTGTTATTTTTGCCAGCTCCTACAAAATTTCCCCAATGCCAAGGGTATTTTCCTCATTTAATTGCTTACTCATCTCGCATTATTTCATATACGACACTCTGTGTATGATATTCCATTACTGTCTACTCACCACGTATCTCACGGTTGGTCGCAACCAATCATAGCCTTTGCCTGACTCAGTGTAAATTAGCCAATCAGAGTCGAGTTCCTTTTGTCCTTGTATCTTTCTCTCCCACACCCAAAGCCACTTGTGCTTTCTCCACTCGCCAGGCAAGGTCAGTTACCAACAATATTCCCGTAATCAATTTATTTTAATGTCTACTCTCCATAATATAAGTTCCCTTTTTTATTTTTAATTCAAGTCCTCCTGTGTTTATATCGTCCAAGTACCAACTCATCATCACATTCAATCTAAATTAATACACATAACTTAAAAAGATTTCATTTGGACTTATTCCAATTCAATTTCTTTTCTTAACTGTGTTTTTACATCTTCTTCATAGCAGGCTACATAATATACACTTATATAAATTATTTTATATGTTTAAATGGCCAATAATACAATGTATAAATATTCCCAATTTATTTAATTCCTAGAAATATTTACTCGGTTCCTCATCTAAAGTATTTACTCCCGACACTCGCTCGCTTTTAGTCGCGTGCGATTCTATGTCTCACTATGTCAATCGGTCGGTCCCTGTTTTGTTTTTGTTTTGTTTTTTGGTAATAATATTGTAACTATTCAGCCAATTCTAACAGGATTTAAAACCTTTATGTTGTTATACATTCTCTTTCGAATGTTATAATTGTTAAGGTCCTCCTAAGGTTAGTTCGGGAATTATTGAAAGTTTTTGAAGTTCGTAAGGTCATAATCAGAATAAGTGAGACCACGTGACTATGGTCAACAGACCTTTTCCTCTTTGTATCATTTCTATTTTTAACGAAACTTGTTTTCAGTGTAGCATTGCTTTCATTTCCCATTCATTTATATCTAAATTCAAAGCAGGTTAAGGATTAAGTTATCTAGACTAACATATATCATTAACCATTGCCTTAATTATACAGATTAACGACACTAAAGTTTTTATAGAAAGTTTATTTTTCATCCCTTCCATAATTCAATCTGCATTGACTGTTAGCATTTATTAGGGTGGAAAACAGTCTTTTCCGACTTATTATCACCTGAAAGTAAGATTTTCCGAATTAGAAACGCGCCATGTTTTTGAATTACGATCGTCATTTTTGTATTTTTCCAAATACAAATATTTATATCAAATCGCTGTAGATCATGATGGATTCTTTAGTCTATAGAATTATCGGGGCAGCAACAGAAGTAGCATTATCAGCAGTGTCGGCCTTTTTCTCCTGATTATCATAAGTATCATCAGTCATTGCACTATCCCATATGTCATTATCAAAGACATCAGTAGCACTACGAGTATCAGTAACAACAGTAGCAACATTAATTAAATCATTTATCACAAAAGACAATCCCTTTGCACAGGAGTACATACACCTCTCCCCCAAGGGGTAATGTGACTCCCCTTTCCCCGTTAAGCAGTTTTACGATAAAACTTTATTTCTTTAGTTAAACAAGTCAGTCCATTAAAAATCTACCTTCGTCTCAATATCCATTCAAATTTCTTTTCAGAGAAAACACATAGGCTCATTGCTTACACACACACATGCACACAAGGGCTAAAGACTAACTTAGCCCTTCTCATCTCTCTTAATATTTACACCTCTATATAAACAAGAGGAACTCGTTTGAAGCTTTTGTATACAAGTCAGCAATTGTTACGTCTTCTGTTTTCTCATCTACACCATTCTTTTATCCCTAATTCCCTCTTTTACTCCCATTCCGTCTATTTCTGTCTATTTCTCTCAATCATCTCCAATTCCTTCATTACGAAGTTTTTCCCAAAATGCTGATCATTCGATTTCTCAATCTTTCGCTGACCTCAGCTAAACTTCCCAAGCTGTCATGCGATCTTTTATCGCCATTAACTGCTCCCTTCTCCGGACCTCGCGGCTGAAGGAAAAAATAAATATTTATGGTGCTGGAGAAGTTAGCTAAAGAGCACGGAGGGGGGGGGGCGAGCATTTTATATTAAGGGTAAAAAAGGATAGACAGATGTTCTTGATATTCAACGCAAGGCTCGTTCGCAATTTATTTTGGGATGTTTTTCAGGCATGAAAAGGACTGAGTTTTGAAACGGGAAATGTCTTTTGATTAATACGAACCTGTAATTAGCTACCTGTGTTTTGGAGAGGTTGTAGTCACTCAAGTAAATTTTCGCTTGCCACCCTCCACCCCTCTTCTAAGGACATACACGTACATAAGCTAATAGTGAGCAATGTTGAAGGGAGTTAAATGGAGGTTCTCTTTAAACGAACTTCTTCGTAAATGTTAATAATAACCTTTCCTCGTGAGTTTTTTAAAAGGTTGTTTGTGATCGTGTTTGAAATTAAGGTTCACATACAAATGTTCAGACACCTTAGTTTTGTTTTTAGCGAAGCATGTATAGGTGCTCTTTTTTGTCAAATTTCATTGTTTCCCTTGTTTTGCTGTTCTCTCCTAGTAGTCAAACATCGATCACCAAATATAGCGTCAGTGCCACTTGTGGATAAAATGACATCTCTTAACGTGGTTAAGGGATTATCTCGTCCATGGTGAATGAGAGAGAAAGAGTGACTCTTTGGAGCAGGAGTACTTTGAAGTAGTGGCTTCTCGGACACGAGGCTTTCCTCTTGAGGGAACTGTATTCCACATTTTGCGATCATTTCTTTATATCTTCTTTTTTTCTTGATATCGTTCCAATTTCTTTTCCGAATTCAGCCACGATTTTGAGCGTCAGTTTTGAGTTTCAAAGACCCAAACCTCGCTATTCTGCGCCGCGGCACTTTCACGTGAGAGAAGCACGACCAACCAAGCGGAAGCATCAATTTCAGGCGAGATAGGAATTGTATTTTGTCTTTTTTAATAAAATATATCAAAAAATAACAATGGCGCTAGTGATTGGTGAGTATGCACCTGGCCAATGCTTGTCCCATTCCACATAGAAGGCAGTTACCAGGAGGTTTAGTGCAGAGGCGGAGAACTTCTCTTTCCTTTTGTATTTTGTTGACAAAGTCTTCGACACTACTTTGGTAAACGGTGGCATTTGGTCAAAAGATGCCCTCCCGATTTTTAGGTACAGAAACTTTTTCTTTTTCCTTTCGCAAGGCAAAAATGGAGGAACGGCATGATAACGTCAACAATAAGTGAAAAGTGAACCAAACTGGGTGTTGAAAATAGCCAGGTGAGTCAATGCTAAGCACAAATTCCTCGAGGTCAACGCCAGCAACTACAACCTAACCAATTCTATATAAAGACAACTTGTTATTCCCCCCAAATTTTACTAATATTCCTTTGATATAACTTTTGATAGACCTAAATCCTCCAAAACCTCTCTTATTTGTAGCCAAACCCCAAATCCCCACTTCCATTTTTCTGCACAAGCCTTCCGAAATTTCATAGAAAGGTATTGGAACCAGTCTTAATCAACTTTAGCCATTATTTTAACAATATTTTTCATTAAACTAGTTTAATATAGAAAGGAGGTGTAGTGATTTGGGTGGACTAACTAGAATTTGTTTGTTCCTTGGACATATGTATCCTTAGAAGCCACTCCCGTTTGGTTTAATATGCCGTAATGGCACGAATGTCCTAAAGGCAAAAGAAATAACAATACTTAATAAATCTTTATATTATTTCTATTAACATGTCATTTACTTTAAGATCTATGCAGACGTTTCATTAATCACTCCTTTTTGATCATCTTAACTATTATAGTTATATTATGATTAATTTTTTTAGATAAAGAGAAATGGCAATTAGGCCTGATTAGCAAATATGTCACAGACGAACCTGTAAATAGTTCTTTGATTTAATGGCAATAACAGTAATAAGAGTCTGCTGAAAAGAATGTTGTTAAATTAAAATTCCTCTTTTGGTTAGTATGTAATTGACACGCACTTTCCCCATATAAATTGCTCTCATTTAGAAGTGATGCGAGATGTTCTGCTTTTCCTTTAGGGATTAAAAATTTTCTAACAAGATGATTCAATTGTCCTTGAATCAATTGGTTAGGTTATAATTTTATATTTCGCATGTGGAAGCTGAATCTGCAGATCACGGAAGGCCAGTGATTGCATCTTCATCACCATCAGTAGAATCTAGCCTATCATCGGAAGAATTGGAATAGACAATGTTTTATCATGTTTCACTTGTTTTCGTG
Organism: Ceratothoa steindachneri; assembly: GCA_963969495.1. NCBI lineage: Eukaryota > Metazoa > Arthropoda > Malacostraca > Isopoda > Cymothoidae > Ceratothoa > Ceratothoa steindachneri. Next base: position 39,063,029 of record OZ018318.1, read on the forward strand.
TTGAATCTTGGTTTGGATAAATAATCTAGAGTTTGTTCTACACCAAAGCCCTCATTACATTTACAACACAAAAATACTTGTGTTATCTATGCACCTTTCGTATCATGAGAATTGAAAGCTGAAGCTTTCGTTTTGTTAAACAGATATTAAGGTCAATTTCAGCAGATGGTTTTTCTTCGTCAATTAGATGACAATAAATGTATAGCTTGTTTATTTTAATCATGATATTATCAAAATTGATGCATACATGATAATGTCAAACAAGTGTTCTCCACATATTGTTCTCACACGATGTACACTAAAAGATTAACTGATATAAATAAAATATGAATAAATAAAGCAAATCCCGAAGAATACAGAATATAAGAAAGGTTTTGGTGAATTGACCCTTTCAACTCGTTTATATTCTTTTTGGTCTCTATGTAAATGTATTTATAAAGATAAATTTATGTATATAGTTATTCACGTTTATTCTGCGAAAAATAATTTCACGCCGTGCTTGTCCTCCATATTAATATGTTTCGCCAAACTTTATAATACGTCATCGATTGTCTATGCTCTCATGCCTGCACCATTGTTTTTAACTGCTAAACCTGTTCATTCTTTTACTGTTGCCTACTAATTGATGTTTGTAAATGTTTTTAAGAATATAATTTGATGTATATATTTAGCCCTTTAGTCCTTTACATTCTTTATTAAAAAATTACCAATTACATTGAAACACATCATGGACAGTCATTTGTTTCTTCAAAAATAATAACACCTAATCGATCGTCATTTGTTCTTGAGATTGGTTCATTTTTCTCACCGATTAATTCGTTCACTCTTGGCATTTTGGTCCTTGAATAGGTTTGATTTAACCAAAGCTCTCGATGATTTCTGTTTTCTCTTTTTGCCCTGCTTCCATTTCGCCATTTACGTTCTTACGTATATATCGAAAGCTCAAGTTTTACACATATATATATATATATATATATATATATATATATATATATATGAGTAATTAAACCACATTCTCCGAAGACAATTTAATTCAGAACAGTTTCGGTGAATCTCACACCCTTTTTCAACTGACACTGGGCAGAAAATATAAGAGAAATGCATAAAAGCATAACACAAGATCCCCTCTTTTTTCCCCCAATCCCCTACTCGTGGCTAATCTGGGGGGAGGGGGTTTAGGCCTAAACATATTGAAGGGCTGACATTTTACTATTTTATTTATTTGCAAACTTATTACAGGATTAAATGAAAATTGACCCTCAGATAGATTTAAATTAGGAACTGACGATATCAAGCTCAATTCTACGATTCTTCTCTTAACATAGTTAGCCGATTTAAATAACATTTTACTTCCATTAAAATCGATCGTATGATTCTTGTCTCTAACATGGCAAAATATTCCACTACTTTCACTGCCCACTCTAATATCTCTTTTGTGTTCGTACAATCTCTTGTCTAGATTTCTCCCCGTTTCCCCTATATATATATATATATATATATATATATATATATATATATATATATATATATATATATATATATAGAGAGAGAGAGAGAGAGAGAGAGAGAGAGAAAGAGAGAGATACATGTTTTGTTAAAGACCAGGTTGTATTTTGATTTTAGCAATTTTATTTTGGAACGTTCCAACTGGCGAATGCAGTTTTATATATCTGGTTGGAGATTAAAGATCAGTTGAGGTACATCCATTATATTTTTTTACAACTAATTTGAGTTTTGGCCGTGAGCTTTCGCCTTTCTTAAGGCATCTTTGTTATTGTTGAGGCTGCGTTGATTTTGTTTTCTCCCTTGGTTTTGCCTTTTTTACTAGTGAGGTAACTCATTGCTGGTCGTGAGCAGCGAAGAATCAAATTGAAATGAAATGAAAGGGAAATTGGGAGAAAAAGATTTAGATCCCCGTGCCCCTCCCACACTCCCCGAGTTTCCCCGACACCCTCCTCTCTCTGGGCCTGAAGGTACCGAAGGAAAAGAGCTCCGGAGCCGGGGAGAGAGGGAGATGAAGAAGAAAGAAGTAAGGATAGAACAGACTGAAATTAAGTCAAAGGCTTGAAAATTAACCAAGTTGGCTTGGACCTGCTTAGCGTGGGACCCGGGCCACGGTGTTTTTATGTTTTCCTAGGTTTTAATTGTTATGATTTGCTGTACCTGTCCCTGGTTGACTTTCGTTTTTTGGTGCTTTGATGGGTCAAAGTCGGAGTATCATGTTCCTTTAGCAGAAAAGGTGAAGTACTCACTCTGAACTGTTGCGTTGGGTGTTAAGTTTGGGGCCAATCTCTTTAATGAGAAGAGCCTCCAGAATCCTTTGGCGGCGAAGATCAGGGGTTTTTTCTGAGTATGGTAATGTTTTCGACCAGAGTTGCTCTTTTACTTCATGCGTTTTGCTTTTCTTTGTAATGTGTTTTTATTCCTGCTTGCAAATTTATCGTTAGGCCCCGGCTGATGGTAATAGTGGTAATACCTATATATTGATTATTTGGATGAGGTTTGCAGTCCATGAGGGCATTGGAATTTGTATACCACATTTGTAGCCTTTAAGATAGATTGCTTTTAGCGGAGGTTGTTTTTCATTAATAAGTTGCTTACTTTTCTGTTTTTATAAAAAATTCGATAGGAAAACTTATTTTCTTTGATAGTGTTACGTTTTGTAAGCATCCATCATTTAGTTTTTGTAGTAGAGTGGTATTAGTTTTTATTTTTCTCTTCCCTCCTTTACCTCAAACTTGGGGTTGAGAATTTTATTTCGTAATTTGTCGACTTTTCTGTTTGAGTAGCCATTATTGATCAGGATCTGTTTGGATCATCGAAATTCTTCATCAAGTGCGGTCTACGTTGAGCAGTTCTTGATGTCACTGAATTATTCAATATATATTGGCCATCATCTCGCGCTCTGGACCCATCTTCTGGGCTAGAACAATAAAAACATACATATAAAAAATAATTGTTTTACAAAGGAGAACAATGAAGAGACCTAGGTTTTAAATGTTAAAATACTAAAAATGCAATAAAGAAAAAACTAAAAGAATCAATATTAAGAGCAAATTACTGTAATTTAATAAAAAAAAATTAATTCAAATGGCATTAATCCTGGTAAAGTGATAAAGAGGTAAATACAATTAATACAGTAGCACATATTACCTGGTTCGGAGAAAGCTGTTGTTAGCTGACTGAATGGCATTTTAAAATTTTGTAACTGGAAAGCTTTGATTTAGTGTTGGTTATTTTTTTAAATTCTATGTAGTTGGTTGGTAGAAAGAATATAATGTTAGCTAGCTGGTTGTTTAATTGGTAATTAATTACTGGAAAACATTTAAATTATGAGAGCGTCTTTTTTTTCAATTAAACAATGTATAACAGTGTCGAACAGTAGTTTTCAATTAACTGATCCGTACATCCAATGTACTTTCCCAAGGAAGATTTACGATAGGTATATTTACATACTACACCGGAACGCATGAGGTCAGGAGTTGGTTCCTTTGTAGTGAACAAGGAGCCAATTTTTAACGAAATCACAAAGATTGGCGCTAAATTAAAATGTGGATCGAATCTTTTTAAAATATTCAATTATTCTTTAGTAAAAGCGCTAGTTTGGTATCCCCAAAAGGAAAAGGGGATGTACAATTTCTTGCGTGTAACTCAAACCACAGTAATTTGTCCTTCATATTGATTTTTTAGCTCGTTTTCTTTGTGCATTTTTAGTTTTTTTTACATTTGACAGCTAGTTCTCGTCATTGTTCTCTTTTGTAAAGACAATTATTTTTTATATGTATGTTTTTATTGTTCTAGCCCAGAAGGAGGGTCCAGAGTGCGAGATGTGGGCAAATACTCGTATATGTTGAATTCAGTGCTTGCTCTCCTTTGCCTGCTGAAGATTCGCCTTGCGAATATATATATATATATATATATATATATATATATATATATATATATATATATATATATATATATATATATATGTGTGTGTGTGTGTTTGTGTGTGTGTATGAGAGAAAGAAAGGGAGGAGAATTCTTTGCACCTATATAAAAGGAAAGAGCATCCTTCCCTCTACCCTCAACCTTCGCACGGGGAACTGCCATTTGTGGGTAATGGGGCAGGGTTGTGGACTGGTGCGCCACTTCCAATCACTAGTGCCCCTGCAGCGGCGTACATAAGGACCCAGTTGCAAGTAGTAGTTAGAAGAGCGACACTCCCTACCACCCCAGTGCCATGTCTTTGGGCAGTCCATCGAGGTCGTTAATGACGGATGCCCTCTTGAGTGCATCAACCCGCACTGGGTTTAAACGGGTAAGAATGTGTGCAGTCTTCGGACCCGTATCTTCACCGAGGGGAGAATTGACCCTGGTGGCAAGAGAGGCTCGAGACCACCAGGCTTCATCCTCACCATAAAGAGTCTCAATCTATATTAAGGTGACCTAGGCTTTATTCCTATGAACTCTGGTGGTCGGCAGGCTTTCGTCCAATCTTCCTTCGGCGGGACCAAGACGGGAGGGGGTGCCGTTTTACACCTCCATCTTGGCTCCAGGTGAGGTAGTTGTTTTAAACATGTTTTCCTCTTACCTTTTTCCTTTTCCATGTCCCTCTCATGTATTTTATGTGCAATCTTGCTGCAGCTGAGATATGTAAGATTGGGGACCCTCCATATATCTTCACCTCACACATTCTCACCGTTCCAGATTCACCTTTTTGAACAAATCTCTCCTTGCAGAGGCCGCCCACAACAAACCGACTAATCATGGTAGAGTGGAGAATAAAAATGAGTTTCCCGTTCAAAAGCAGGAATCCTGCTAGAGACATCTTTCAAGTAGCATCTTGCAAGAGAGATCTTGCAAGCTACATCTTTCAAGAGAGATCTTTCAAGAGTCATCTTTCAAGAGACATCTTTCAGGAGACATCTTTCAAAAGAGATCTTTCAAAAGACATCTTGCAACAGACATTGCTCAAGAGACATGTTTCAAGAAACATCTTCCAGAAGATATCTTTCAAGAGACATCATTCAAAAGACATCTTTCAAGAGACATCTTTCAAGAGACATCTTTCAAGAGAGATCTTTCAAAAGACATCTTGCAACAGATATCGCTCAAGAGACATCTTCCAAGAGACTTCTTCCAAGAGACTTCTTTCAAGAGACATCTTTCAAGAGACATCTTTTAAGAGAGATCTTTCAAAAGACATCTTGCAACAGCCATCGCTCAAGAGACATCTTCCAGGAGACATCTTTTAAGAGACATTGTTCAAGAGACATCTTTCAAGAAACATCTTTCAAGAAATATCTTGCAACCGACTTCGCTCAAGAGTCATCTTTCAAGAGACATCTTTCAAGAGACATCTTTCAAGAGACATCTTCCAAGAGATATCTTACAAGAGATCTTCCAAGAGACATCGTCCAAGAGACATCATCCAAGAGACATCGTTCAAGAGACATCGTTCAAAAGACATCTTTAAAGAGATATCAATCAAGAGATCTTTCAAAAGACATCTTGCAACAGACATCGTTCAAGAGACATCTTTCAAAAGACATCTTGCAAGAGACGAATTTTAAAAGAGATCTTTCAAAAGATATCTTTTAATCGACATCGTTCAAGAGACATCTTGCAAGATAGATCGTTCAAGCGATATCTTTGAAAAGATATCTTTCAATAGATATCTTTCAAATGACATCTTGCAAGAGAAATCTTTTAGGGAACATCTTTCTGAGAAATCTTGCAACAGATATCGTTCAAGAGACCTCGTTCAAGAAACATCTTTCTAGAGGCTTTTTTGAAGAGACACCTTTCAAGAGACATCTTTCAAAACTAATTTTTTAAAAGGGATTTAAAAAAAAAAATCGTCCAGGAAATATCGTTTAAGAGATATCTTTCAAGTGACATCTTTTAAGTGATATCTTTCAAGAGAGATCTTTCAAAAGTCATCGTTCAAGAGGCATCTTCCAAAATACATTTTGCACGATTGCACGAGATCTTTCATGAGACATCTTTCAAGATAAATCTTTCAATAGGCATCTTTCAAGAGACGTCTTACAACAGAAATCTTTCTAGAGAGATATTTATAGAGAAAGCTTTCTAGAGACATCTTTCAAGACACATCTTAAAAGGACATCATTCAAAGGACATTTTGAAAGAGATCTTTCTTGTGACATTTTTCAGGAGACATCTTTCAAAAGACAGAAGCCAGGTTTAGTTATGGTCTGGGTGGGCGAAACTACAACGTGCACCGCCCCTCATCATCAACATTAAAAGGGGATAAATATCAATTACATGCTGATGTGTAAACGTTGATTAAGAAAGCTATCCACTGGATTGTTGCCACGACAGGAAATGCCCGTGTAACCCCTTATCAAGATGTAACAACCTCACACATAGATCATCAAAATTTAAAAGTGGTTTTGGTCAAAGGAACTCTGTCACTCAATTCGCCAGATTTGTACCCCGTGGACTATGGACTACAATCGTTGCTTGAGCAAAAGGTGTGTTTCAAACCTTTTCGAAGTTATGAAGTGCAAGCTGTAATAATGCTGGGGGGAAATATCGGTTGGAACCCAGCGTGCCACTTGTGTACAGGTCATACATACCTAGACTTCGTCTTGTCTTAGACGCAAAAGGAGATCAAATTTAATATTAATTACATCATCATGTAGTATGTAATCTTTCTTTTGTTTTAGTCGGATCATTATTTAAAATTTTATTATGTTATGTAAGAAAATATCAGCCCTCACTTCGTGCTTCTATCCTGTATAACAGGGGCGGGCAATCTCTGTAGAGTGAGGGCCAGATGAAACTTTTGGGAGCAGGCCGCAGGGCAGAGTGACAAACGAAATCCCCAAAGTGACCATATATATATATATATATATATATGTATATATATATATATATATATATATATATATATATATATATATATATATATATATATATATATATATATATATATACTAGAATACGTTATACAGGAATGGTATGCGGGCACCCATATCTCAGTAAGGATTCATCGCAGCGGAAAAAGGCATCTGCATTTTCTGTTTAGAATTGCCTCCTCGACAACTTTGGACCCTATGAAACCTTTCGTATCTGTAAGGGAAATGCATTTTTGTCTCATTTTTAACTCATTTTTACTGCCAGACGGAAGACTCATTACCTTCTCCCTCTATAAATCTACTGAGACAGATGCCCTTTTGACAGAATTTATTTTTTTTTGGGGGGGTGGGTCGCGGGCCGGATTGCAATATTAATGCCGAGCAATGTGGAAGGCCACGCGCTAGGCGTTCGCGGACGGAGGTCGCCTGCTCCTACTGTATAACCATGAAAAAAAATTCAATTGCATTTTTTTTATTTCTACCCAGTTATCTGCATCTACACAGTACCATCTAACCTATGTTATTTAGTTAGAAAAACTATTTGTTCAAAGTACATATACCTACTACAGATTAACTCTGTATCGCACATCACAACAGATAATCTCTTCGATGATTACCGGACGTTATATTAGTATTCTCTCTTTTTATCTGGTAAAGCTTTACTATTTTAAATGTGAAGCCCATTTTTTAATTAAATACCTGTCTTTTGTCATATTGATTACTAGCTTCATCATGAAGTAGTCCTTGAGATTAAAGATGTGGAATAATGTATTTGGACAAACGGAGTTTTTATGATTTTATCAAGGAAACTAATATTAAATAAACAAGGGGGATACGCGAATAAAGATATGGATAAATGACGCTATCTTATGATTACAAATTAAATGAGTAAGTGTGGTGGGAAGTAATGGCAAGTAAATTTTCTCAAAACACCTTTAATTAATGGCCAACAGGAATATTAAATAAAAAGAAATTAATTGGTTCCACTAAGTTGCTAGGCCATTGTTTGATTCCGCCATGATGTAATGTTAAGCAAAAAATAAAAGAAAATCGTAGGAAACAGAGTGTGTGAATGACAAGAGTGAGGGCAGCCGAAGTGAGGCAGACAGAGAAAACACATGATGATGTCGATAGGAAAAGATCTTTGAGAGTTGTTTTGGGGGGAGACACGACAGATTTGTGAACTGGCGAAGTCTATGAGAGGAAGAGGTTGGTCAAGTGAAAATGACAAGGTTGTCGGCCAGCCGAGGTAAATGGACACTGGATTGCTGGTTAATTGGGGCGAAATTGTGGATGAGGTGTGAGGAAAGACATTCAAAAGATAATTCCTTGGATGATGTGACTTGAAATAGGTTCGAGTGTCTGTTAATAAAAGCCTGTTCATAGAGAGTAACAACAACAAGGAAAGAAGGTACCCTAGGAGACCTTACGGTCCCTTCAAAGAGGGTACCATGAGGACTAAATTACGAGGGAGGACGACAGTCAGCGAAGAAGAGATGCGCAGGTACTGCTTGGGAAAGAACCATTTTACTAAGGACAACGGTTTTCGTTGTTGCTCTTGGTTCTCTTGTGGTTGAGTAATGAATGTTGGTCTGCCCGACTTTGATCTTCAAGCATCTGATAATAAATTTCCACCCAGCTGTAAAAGAGGTGAAACCTCGGGAAAGGCTGAGAAACTGTCCTGTTGCCTCTCTGTGATGTGAGTTTCTCTCTACACAATTGCGACTATGATGATGGTATTTATATGAGAAGCGTTAATGGGAACAAAAGAAATTGCTCTGCGTTTTACTACCGATCTTCCATCTTTTAAGTTGCCATCTATTCTTCAGTCGAGACCAGGAGTTTAACGTAGGATCCGAACCACAGGTATCTACAGAGTATGGCAGCTACCTATCTCTAAGTCAGGCAGCCGAAGAGGATCTACATCTCAGATGTCACATAAATTTGTTTCCATCAGAAGCGCTGTTTCTACTCGGCCAAGCGGAATCTAAAGAAAGGAAACAAATCTCTTATCAGAGGGAGAAAGAATACCGCTGCTACCATTGATGTACAACGTCCGCTCCGTGAGGAAAGCTTCAAGATGGACCATACACCTAAACAAAGAGCCGCTATCTTTCACTCACTCTCTCTCACTCTATCTATCTCTCTCACTCTCTCTAATTCTTCATCTATCTACCTCTCCCACTCTTCCATCTTTCTCTCTTTTTCCACTCTATCCTTTCTATCTCTCGCTCTCTTTCTTTCATTATTTCACATCCTCTCGAAGACAGTACTATATTTTCATTTACTCTCAAAATTCGGGGTTGTAGTGATTATTACAACTCTACTTGGTAAATTTTAAATTTTCTACAGCCGCTTTGCCAGTGGGGTGGGTGGGTGGATAGGGAGAGGCTTCATCTTTATTGTGTATATTTCAAATATACCCGAATAAAAAAACTCTATATCATAGACTGATTATGGTCTCTCACCTAAAAGACGCACTCTCGATAATGATCCCACGGTCTATAAGAAGTATAGATTCCTCGTAACGTCTTTTAACACATCTACTCTCTCTTTCTCTCTTTTACTAGCCTATTTGCCCAAGGCTAGTTCTGGGGCCCTTTCTATTGATCATTTACGTAAATGTTAGAGACATTCGATTATGATCGTAAGTCAAGTAAGAGATGATTAGTGAAGACGATATCAAATCTTTTCAAATGGCTTGTTGGTACTGGAACTGGGATTTGCCATTGAATTAATAAAAATGCAAAATAATGCAAATTGGCAATACGCAACACAATATAAAATAGAATATTTTTGACAAAACATTGAGAGTCACAGAAATGGAAAATCGAGAAATCTTAAATCTTCGCCCAATGTATAGAGGAGAAAAATACCAAGTTAAATAAAAAGGCAATTCAAACATTTTAAAAATGGATACAATAATTTTAAACATGTATAACGCATTGATAAGACCACATCTAGACTACTATGCCCAAGTTTGGTTACCATATTTAAGAAAAAATATTTAAAGATTGGATAAATTGCAAGCTAGGGCCACTAAACTAATCCAATCTATATGAAACCACAATTATAAAACCAGGCTAGAAAGGTTAAACCAATACAGGTTATAAACTACACGTATGAAATATCAATTAATTGAAGTTTAAAATTTTTAGGGGAATTTCTAATGTAGATCATTTAATCTGGTTTGAAATTAACATTCATTTACAAATATGCAACAATGGATTAAAACTTGTGCCTAATCAATTTTGTACAAGTTTATGTGGAGTTTTTTCCTCAAGCAAAATATTTAATGGCTGGCACGAAAAATGATTTCTAGTAATAGTTACTAGGGGGGTTAAACGCACTAAATAGGCTTTTTACTTCATATGATGCAAAGGTCCCCTTTACTATGGAAGTAACTTAGGGCCATAGAAATAAATTTAGCCAAACTCACAAGTAAACCACTCTTCGAATCTGAAATACACACGTTTATTTTAAAATGGTCGCTAAATGCGCTAGCTCCAATATTTTTGCTTGTGTTAGAGACATAATGACAAAATTGGTGTTAAAATATATATCTTTGCAAAGGAGGAATCTAATTAAATTGGTGTCGAGGTGAAAAAAAACTATATTTTTCTCCTTACTATTTCATCTTTGAGTAAAATGCACACATTGCATTAAAATTTATGTGTTCTCATTGCGACTTTCCACATTTCTTTCTCTTAAAATTTAATATTTGTTTATAAAGCACTCCAGTTAATTCTATACACTAAATGGGTCCTTGAGGAGCATAGGATTTTGAAAAATAAAGTGAGCCTCTGCTAAGCAGTTGCAGCAATAACACCGGAGCTCTAATAGCTGTGACAGCCCCAACCTTACTTCTGCAAAGTGGGCAACCCCTAGGAAGGTAACTGCGCTCCCTGAGTGTGTCCAAAGGTCCCAAAGAGAGGAGACTTTGTGTTTAATATGTGCTTGGCTGAGATGCGCATCGTCAAAAAGTAGGTGTTTGATGTTGTCTGGGCTTTGGTTGCACCTGGTTGATGTTGGCGTCAGCGCAAGGTTTATTCTGTGTTTGTATTTTTGTAGTATAGTAAAGTGGCCTCATTTGAGTTGAGATAAGATTACTCTGGGTGTTCTATGTAGCGATTTACTCTAATTGGTTGATTAAGGGGGCAGGGGTGATCGTTTAAGTTGGAGTTTGGTGGTAGTGTGTTCGAGTATCTTTGAGTGAAGGTAGTGGGGATGTGTTTGATTAAGTTGGGATTGGCGGTGGGGGAGGAAGGTGATTATAGGGGTGTTGGAAGTAATGTGCTGGGGCATCTTTCTTGTGTCCGGGCGGTAGAGGCTTTGATATCAGGGGTGTAGGGAGTGAGTCAGTGCTGTGCGGAAGTGTTGAGTTTTATTAGGTCTTGATGTATTTTGATTGGATGTATTTTTGTTTCAGAATGTAGGTGTTGGAGGGGTGTGATGAGAGTGCATCTTGTTATTGTTCTAACTGGCTTGTTCTGGCCAATTTGGAGTTTGTTTGCTTGAGATTTGGTTGTAGTTGACTACTATGTTGGGACTGTTTAATTGACGGTGGTGGGGATGAATTGTTTGTATAGAGTGGTGAGTTTCTTTTTCTGTTGTCCACATGAAAGGTTTGATAGTGCTTTGAGGGCGTAGATTTTCTAATGTCAGATATTTAATAACTAGTGAGCTAAAAGCTATGAAACTTATTGAGTTTGCAATTATATTGCAGACCTCTTCTTGGGTACTGTTGGTATCACTGTTCATTTTAAGAACAGGGAGATGGTTAGGTAGAATGTTCTCTACATCTTTTTATAGCGTCTCAATATTTTACTGATGGGTGAATTTGAGTTGATGTTTTAAGTGTAAATTCTCCAGGAGTTTCTCTTATACTCTTTGAATGTTCTTCTGGTCCGAGCACATATACATACATATGTATATAATTAATGTAATCTACTGATGATATGAGAGTCCTGAATAGTCTATATGCTTTGTCACTCTTTTAGCTGGCTGACATTCTTTATTCAACCAGGGTGTGGAACGGTGAGTGGATTTGTGCGATGTTTTTTTCACTTCCGTAAAATTAGCGATGTTGGCGTTATTTGGATGGGTATCGAATATGGAGTGGATATTTTCCCCCTTTGCTGTGAATTCAGTCTAATGTACTCTCCTGTAATCACAGTTTCCTTTTGATCTTTGCTTAATTTGTGTTGTGATTTTGATCTTAATGTGGTAATGATGCTACCATAAAGGTTGTCAGTTACGTTCAAGTAAAATTAGGCGGCGAAAATTGAAGAACAGAGACTTAAGTTTATGAAGCTAAGGCTTTTGGTTTGCTGATGGTAGTGTGTGCGTAAATTACAATCTATGATATTAAGGCCATATCTTTTAATTATTTCTGTAATAATTCTGTATTTGTTCTTTGTCGACAAGTAATTTCAATATCAGATTCTAGATTTAAAATCTGCTCAAATCAGGCATAGATCGTTTACCTGTTTTATAAGCTACTCTAGTTCCTGCTCTTTTTAAAGGAATTTAGGTGATAGGCAACTTGAAGATATCCTTGGAGGTTTACATGTTGCACTTGTACAACTGTGGCATTTAAGGGCGGTTACAAATGGTAATGTTTGCAGCGAATATCTTTGCCAATATAAATAGTATTTTTGGTGATTTTTGAAAAGTTTGTGACTTTCCACATAATGTCACGTTGAGGCATATATGTACATGCCGAGTATTTTTTCGATATAAAAATTTAAACCGATTTTGGGGTTAGCCTTATTAGCTGAGAAAATTCCATTGGGAGATTATTAATTTTCAAAGGACTTTAAGTTAGTGAATTTGATCGTAAGTCTTCGTATCCCTCGAGGCGGTACGATACCAGTGGGGAGTTTCGAGGAGGAAGGGTTTGTGAGTTTTGAGTTGGCTGGTTTTTCGGTGATTTTTAATATTTTTGGTCTCTTAAGAAAAATTTTGTGTTTCGAAATTTTGGGAATGGGGCAGAGTTGAGAATTTCGCTGTGTTTGTGATTGAGAGGCTTTACCTTACTTGGATTTCATATTGATGGTTCTTTAATGTTTTTAAATGGATGATTGACTCTATTTTATAATTGGAGTATAAAATTTTCCCCGACGAGTTTTGTGTTTTCTCAGGTTTTCGCGTTATTTGTCTCACTTTTACGATATAGATTTTGGGCTTCGTAGAAATGTACTTAGTTATATTATGTACTGATTTTCGATATCCAGGTGTTACTAAAGCCTGAATATTAATACTTGAGAACCAATTCCAATCCATCGTTGGATGTTGAAGTCATCAAGTCGCTCATTTCTGTATCACCCAGAATTTCTGTTTTTTCTATGTCTCCATCAAAGGCTATTGCTTCTAAGCTAAAGTTTCTGTTAGATCTTGTCAGTTTTGAGTTCGGATCTAGAACTAATCAATCAGAAGATCAGCAGGATCTTCATCTTCTTTTCTTAGCTTCTTGAGTGTAGAAATTCGATGGTGGGGAAGAGGATGTGCTTTTCAGTATTCAACTGAAGATTTGGACTTGCAAGAGTTGATAAGCTTTCAAAACGATTGGATGACCTTGCAGATCAATTTAGATCAGATAAGGGAAACGTTGTTGGCTATTGTTACCCAGACCTTCGTTGTAGGTTCCCAGGCGGGGAGAACTTCTCATAAGCAATGATTAGCGAATACTTAAGGACGGTGGTGGCGGCGTCATCGATTCGGACCTTAATATTGCAATAGGTTAATAGAAAAATTGATGGTGATATACCGAGAGAAAGTAAGAAAGAGAGATAATTCAAGACCATAGTTTGTGCCGAAAGGTTTAGAAAGCATTAGACCACACGGGTCATATATGAGGGCTGAAAATTTAAAACCATGCATAGTTTGTTAATTCTGAATGTTTCTTGTCTTGAGTCCTGCGGAATGTTAATAAATACGGTTGTGGACCATCTATCATTGATAGTCAATGTGTCTTGGAGAGGGTGCGGTTCATAGAACCTAGATTCAAACCAAAGAGTATTTACTAACGTGCAAGCGATGAGTATTAGTGGGAAGATTGTTTACTGGGACGAAAAAAGGTATTCTGCCTCCTCTTTTTTACCAAAACTTGTAAACATCTTCTGGAACGTTTTCCATTCTCGATGGATTTCAGGCTTTGGAGATCATGTGATTGCTTCAAGTTACATGTAAGCGGGAAAGACTGTTTTCTTCTTCACTGGGTGGGTCCCATTGTAAAAAGCTCGCTGAACTCCCTATTTATAAAGCTATTAAAAATCGCAATTAATTTGAAACCAAAATCCTTTAACTTTTTTAATATTAATATTAATTTTAAAATCCATTTCTTGCGTGTGTTCTCGTCCTGTAAAACAATTAAATTAAACTTGAGAGGATTGTGAATTCCATTAAATAAAATTAATGCTCAAAACTACTTTGAACATTCAGTTAACCATTAGCATGTAGGTGTCAAGTGACAACATCGTGCCACTGTTCGTAATTATGATACACATAGCGCGTCGTTTCAAAATTAGTCAGCATATATCCTCCACCCAAAATCGATCCCGTTCTTGTCAAGCTACTTCATTGCTAACAATGGATTAATGAATGTGTAATAAAATAAATATAGCGGTTGTGTAGTAATGAAACTTCGAAATATGTTTATCTTGTTCTATTCATGAGTAAAATTGACGCCTGATCTACCAGAAACCTTTCGTCTGCTTTTCTAAGCTGTCGGCCATCCAGAGCGACCAGGAGTGATGTATTTAATAAAAGGAGACAAGATTACCGGAGGCGAAGATAAATTAAAGTACTTTATCATTTTGCGTCATCTGATTTTGTGCGATACATGAAAATTTTTCTTACAGAAAAAATATTTAAAAATATGAATGGGCAACACCCGCATCTAAATTGCTTTTCTTAACTAAGAACACCAAACTTTCATAAAAAAAGCAATTTAAAATGGAAATGAATGACGTATAGGCAATTATAAATTATAAAATGTTGTATAGGGAATTATAAGTTATAAAATGTTGTATAGGCAATTATAAATAAATTATAGCTAGTAATTATTTTGCTACTTTTAATTAAATTGGTAATGTCCAGAAACTTTTGATTCTCTCTTTAATTATATTTATATATTTATCTATATTATATTATATTTTATATATACATATAATCAGATAAATTAGTGATGACCTTTTAGGAGTTGAAAAATGTTAGATGAGTAAGACCCAATGATTTCAATGAGCGAGAATGAATAACAATAATACTTCCACTTCAAGCATTGAGTTATCTCCCAATGATAGGGCTAAAGCTTATGAATTCAATAGGAGTCATTTTTCCCTAAGAGAATTATTATCGTTTTAATGAACAATTGACATCCTTTCTTTATTATGTATTTTAAATTTATTGCATTGTCAAATAAGTGGCAGATGAATTATAACTTCCAGAAATAGAAAGTTATTAACACTGGAATTGATAAAAGGGAATGTAGCTAAGAAATAGATGGGCATAAGCTCAATCCAGTCGAGGGTGAGAATGACATGGGATTACAAATATATAGGTCATTAAGGATTTCTAAGCAGTGTATGGAGGCAAAAATCAGGGCTAATAGTTATGTGTTTCATTCACAAGAATGTTTTTTACACAAGTAAGGATGTTATCCATACACTCTATAACTCGTATATGTAGCGACATTTAAAGTACTGTATATAGGCAAAGTCCCCACCTTTTAAGTGTGAAATCAACCGACATATATGATACCTTCCTGCGGCACCATAAATATGGAGATTGACTGAAGGTATTGAATATGTTCACCTTCAAAGGTGTACGAGAGGAGATATGATGGAGCTTTTTAGTTTATTTTCTGGGATAGATAAATTAAATGGTGACATTTTCTTTGATTTGGAGGATAATAATAGTACTAGGGGCCAACGCTTTAGAATTAAAACAAAACAAATGTTAGAATGGATTTGCGAAAAAGATAACAAAAAAGTGGTAGACTTCTGGAATAAATTACCGCAGAAGGTTGTGATTAGTCCAAATATAAATGTGCTCAAGAGGTAGATAGAGGAGTCTATATGGGAGAAAAGATTATGGCTGATTTGAGGGTTTGTGTCAGAGAGAAATGTATATATTTTAATATCGATGTAGATATTGTAGCACTTTGATTACTTTTTACCAAGCCTTGATTGGTGATGCTTTAGAATTAGGATTATGGATGCAATCCTCTGGATGCAGTTTATGTGGATGTTACTTGCAGAGGCTATTTGATCGACTCGGATTATCTCTGATAGGCCATTGACGCTTTTGTTATCCGTTGAATTATGTCATATTACAACTTTCGTATAGTCTTTCATGAATTTTTGTAATTTTTTCCATTACGAGAAAATGAGTGAAATATTTACCCGAAACGTTGTAAAATCAAGTAAATTAAATGAACTTCCCGTTTTTCGCCATGTCCTTAATCTTGCAAACTAAATTACAGCTCAATAGGAGAAGCCCTAATTAATATATATCGTATCACTATGGACATGAAGTCAAAAATATCTATCGCTCTCTCAAAACGACTTCACTTAAGCTAAAAAAGGACCAACTTGACTGGGAATTTTTATAAATCTGACGTTTAAACCGTGTTTTCTTAAATTTTATCTATTTTAAACTTTACCGCAAAACACTTTATTCAACCAAATTTTATTCTTCCGCCCTAGAACAGCTAAATAATTAAATTAACTTTAAGTTTCCTCAATCAATAGACTCTCAGTATATCCATTAATTGAAAGAAGATTTCAAAGCTGCTGTTTCCTTCTGTGATTATATTTTTTTTACTACTCTTAATTCACAAACTACGGAAAACTACACGAAAATCTGTCATCAAGATTCACGACCGCAAACTACTAAAACTTAACCTATCCAGGCCTTTCTTCTCTCCAGATGACAACACAGTTAAAATCATTTCCGATCACAATTTAACTGCAAGAGTATCATTTTTACTTGCTTTATGACTTTATTGTAAATTTCTGCCTCTCAAACCTGGTCATATTGACTATTTTTCCCCCTTGAGAAACTGCTGAGCGAATTAAATACCCTGCCCATCAGCGGCAAATTTAAGGAACTTCGCTTGGCACTGTCCTACTTTGCCCAGGAATTTGGCTATGTCTCACGAAAAGTCAAATAGTGTTCACTTTTTCTGCGCAAAAATGACTTTGATATTCTCAAGGCTCTAAGGAAAATACGGGAAATAGTCATAACCAAACCCGATTAGGGCAGAGGCTTGGTTCTTCCAAACAGATATGAAAAAATAGAGAAAATGAATTCAATTCTGACGGATAAGACAAAGTTCAAAAAGATCTCTGAATCCCCTAGTACATCTTTTATCAAATTAGAAGATAATGTAAACCGGCTTTCACTCAAAGTAAAAAATCTAAATGTTTTGTATTCCTCCTGTTAGAGCCCCTTGCATGTTCCCGGATCTTTTTAGGTACCCTTTACGGACTTCCCAAATGCCACAAGGAGGGTAACCCCCTACGTCCCATCCTAGCCTCTTATTATCTCACTTCCTACAACCTTGCAAAATGACCTCGGTCCAGGACGCCTGTCAGACGTGACCAACGAGGACAATGTGGCCCATGTGGAGAGGATAATCCTCACAAATCGACTGCTGAAGGTCGAAGAAATCGAGCGAGAACTTGGAATATCAAATGGAATTGTTAAAACATCATCCACGACAATTTGGCCATGACCAAGGTCTCTGCCCGTCGGGTCCCTAGAAACCTCACGCCCCATGATCGACTTCAACGTCGTCAAAGTACACAAGGCCCGAGTTGCACAAGCTGCCCTGTGGATTCGAGGAGCTCAACCGTCCCCCCTACAGTCCAGATCTGGCCCCTAGCGACTACTTTTTATTCCGCCAGTTCAAGGCTTCACTGCGTGGACGCTGGTTTGGGGACGATGAAGATGTCCAGCTCGCCGTCCAGGAGTGGAGTGAACAGCAGTCAAGAGATTTGTAGGTGTCGGGAATTCTAAGCCTCAGGGACAAGTGGCGCAAGTGCATTGAAGTCGAGGGTAGTTATATTTAAAAATAATAAAACACTTTTCCTCATATCTCGTTTCCTTATATCTGAATTGCAAAACTTATGTACCGCCCCTCGTATATATTAAATAGAAACGCCAGCGGTCAGAACAGCCATTAAGAATCAAGACATAGATCCAGTTTACATAAATATCATAGAACACATATACTAAAATTGCAGATCCTACTTTTGATTGCATCAGGATTCAGATATCTTTCAATTACATAAATATGTAATACAAGGAGACACTTTCTCTCCAAAGTAGCCACTTCTCTATAAAAATCCTTCAGGAGGTTAAACTAGCAAAACAAAGGTATTAACATCATTGGTTATTTCCTCAATCCCCTGACATTCGCAGATGATATTGTGCTCATGATTGATTACCTAGAAAATATTCTAACAATGTTTTTACAACTTAACCATGAAAGAAAAAAGGTCGGCCTAAAAATTTCTTGGAAAACAAAGCTCATGAAAAAACAACCAGAGGTGGACATGATAGGCATCACAATTAAATTAAAATAAAATAAAAATAAATGGTAGACTTATCAATCAAGGTGAACAGATTATAATGTAACCGGCAAAAGATCAGAAAATCTACCGTAGAATCACTCTAGGCTGTGAAGCATTGGCATTGCAAGCATCGCCTTCAAAGGAAAATGTTCATATGGATCAAAAGAAAGATTTAAAACCAATGCATAATCCCAACTGTGATTTTTAAAGAAGAAACGTGAAACTTAACCAAAAAAAACAAATTAAAACTTAAAAGAACAGAAAGAGCCCATGAACGCATTATGATGGAGATAACTTGGCTTGACAGAAAATCAGCCATTTTGTTTCGTGGACAAACCAAACTTAAGGATATAGGGGATGCTATAGGATACATGAAGTGGAGCTAGCCAGGTCATGTGACAAGATTCCAAGAAGATAGATGACCAGAAAAAATACCGATTGGACTCCCTTTAAAAAAGAAGACCGAAAGAAAGACCAAAAACAGGATGGAGAGATGATCTTTGAAAATAGGCTAAAAAATTAGAAACAAATTGCACAAGGCCTACAAAAATTCAGAAAGATGAGAAAGGTTTTTCTCAGCAGTGGGAGTTAAATGCTTGGCATGATATATTTCATTCCGAGACGTCTTTCGATCGTGGTCGTTCATCTTCAGGGAATGAACAGAAATTGAATGACTTAATTTTTAATTTATTCATTTAGAAAACTGGTGACAAATGAGGGTGCCCCCTCCAAGCATCCGTGGGTTGGGGAACAAGGGAATAGAGAAAAAGTAATAAAATTTCGATAAAGGAGGTGGTAGAAAGTTTGCCTGAGAATTGGAAAATCTCAGTTTTTTTCATTCACAATTTAAACTGTTCTATAGATTAACATTTTGGAGCTAAAACCAAAAATAATATTTTTTTTACATACGAAAGTCATTTTGGAGTTGAAAGGAAAATTGATTATGATATTTACATACAAAGATAATTTTGAAAAACAGAAACAAAAAATTATATACAAATAAAATAGAAAAATACATTCAGTTTAGTCTCATTTTTAAAGGAGCAGAGTAGTTATATTACAATATAGTATAGCCTGTATCTTCACTAATTTAAAAAGTAGTGTCCAGAGTAGGTAAGTTTTTTAAATAAGTTAAATTGGGCGAGATTTTGTTTCACAATCATGGTGTTACATTTCGCGATATTAGACAAATCAATTTCTAGTCCGGATGCGAATTAGATGTAAAGTTACCTGTAGATGGCAGGTGTGGCCACCGTTTTGGCGGGCGGCATGTATAACTCTTATCTCTCCCGGTCTTATAGCCTTAACAAGTCGTCTACAGTGCATGGGGGGAGAGTATCATCCAGGAAGTCTAAGAGAGCGGTGCTGCGTAAATGAAGGAAGGTATTCACCGTCTCCAACGTGTTTCTACGATGAAGCTTCCTCGACGTGAGTAAGGTGTCCCATTTCACGTTGATTACGAAGCCTAGGGCCCGATTTTATCCCCTCTGCATTTGAACCATCCTGGTCCTTGAAGCTGTGTTGAGTGGGACTGCTACGGACAGCAGCTTAGTTCTCACTAGGGATGTATATAATTTCTTTTTGTTCAGGTTTCGCAACTTGAACCTTCGAGTTGATATGGCTTCCTATGCCGGGCTTGGAGATCCTAAATTCTAGGGTACTCATGCTACGAGTATGTGCATAGTCTATTATTCAGTTCTCTAGTAGAATAAGCTCCGTCTTCCGTATGCCAATTGTGACTGCACTGAACTTAGTCTGGTTTGACTGGATCTTCCACTTCTCTTCGTTCCTGGAGATTTTCTTGGCCTCGGCTGCAGTCGCTCTCAACATCAGTCTTCCAGATATGGTATGGCGAGTCACAATCTGGATGATGGCGTCGCGTACTGTACGTTTAGGGTTTGGGGAAGTAGCGGTTACGAAATATCATTTGCGTAGATCGTAAACATGGTGGGACTTAGAGACCCTCCTTGGGGGACTCCGGATAACAGGTCAAATGGGCCTCTGATATGGTCCCCGAATGGTATCACCGCTCTCCTATTGGTGAGATAACTGTGGAGGATTTTCCTAAAATGGTAGGATAACCCGAGCCTCGAGATCTTGTATTTGAATCCATCGATCCATGCATTCTCATTCATCTTACAGAGGCTATCTCCTTGGCAGCATGTTGGCATATTAAGGCGATTGCAGTCTCCGTGCTCCTTTTCTTGCCAAAAGCATGCTGTTTGTAGTTCCAGAGTGAGTGTGACGACAGATGGGAGGCCAGCCTGTTGTTTAGGATATTTTCGAATACTTTCCCAATTATCCTAAGAACAGAGATTGGCGTGTAGTTCATCATTTGATATTTAGGCTTCCTTTGTTTAGGATTTTGTCCTCACTGTTGCCTCTTTTTGGTGCTTTGCTGTTAGTAGGCTTAGGCCAGGAGTTTTGTGCTCAAAACCGGAGATTGCAGAGTCCCGTTCTTAATGGGCGATTTCTATGCCTTTCGTGCACACTCATGCAGCTTCTATGGGGAGTGAATTTCCTGTAGTTCCGTCCCATGTGCTCCAGAACTCTGTCCTTGAAGCCCAGATCAAAGTTTTCCTCCTCTTTTTCGGACATGCGAAAAACCTCAAACCAGACTTCTCTAAAAAGTTCGGCTTTTTCTTGTGGAGTCCTGGCGCACTTGTCAACGTCCACTATTGTGGACTCAGCCTTCGATGTTGTTCTCTCAACTTGCTGGTGGTGTTCTAAAATTTAATGAGGTTGTACTCGATGTCTAGGTTATGTATCATGCAGTCCCATTTCTTCCTGATCTCCTGCAGCAGTGCATCTTTCACTTGTTGTATGAGCTGTTGGACTAGCGCAAAGTCCATTGGACTGGCGTATCCAGCAACATGGACGCCGTTGTAGATCAAGTGAAATCGCTGCTACAGGATGACCATCTCCTGTGTTGCCCGATTCGTGCTCAGGATCTTGTTCCTTGTGTTCGGGATTACGCTGTCTGCGGTGGCAAAAGCATCAAAGATGCCGGGCAATCCTCTTCAATTTGTGCTTGTGTATCACCATCCATCTCATGAATTACCTCTGCGAATGAGCTTCTGTATGCTTCCTAGTCTGAAGCCGAAGAGGTTTTCCTTACTGGTGAGGGTATGGGTATAGGAGCGGTAGGAACCGTGATGACCATTATGATATGGTGACTGGATTTAAAGTTACTAGGCTGCACATGATAATGGAAGGTGAAGTTGATGTCCATAAGCTTGATGTCCAGCTTAGTCGCTGACCCTAAGTACAAACCTCTCCGCTGCACCTCTAAGTAGGAATAAGTTGAGGTTCGTTCCTCGACCGTCTACTCGAGCGTAGCCAGAGATTCTTCCTCTTGCGTTAATGTCAGCAGGGAGAATAACGGTGTGAGCCTTTCCGAACAGGTTGAAAAGATCGTGGATTGACAGGTACTCTCTAGTTGTAGGCTGGTACCCTAAGCCTACTTTAATGTTACCCATGTATGTTTTGAGGATGACAGACAGGAATGACTCATCCATTTCTCTTTCCTTCACAAACTGAAGTCCTGATCGAACTTTTATTGCTGCTCCATCTAATCTTTTGCCCATCAGGTGCTTTTGAATGACGTAGTCACCGTAGATCTTGATGGGGTCTTCGTCTCTTCATTCAAGTTTCAAAGATAAGTAGGAAATCCGAGGCAATTTCACTATATATGTTGTACAGCTTCCAACATTCTGTTGAGCTCTGTGTTAAATGAGTTAGGGGCTGCGCAATTTAGTACATCTGCGTGTAGACTTCACTCCAATAGTTTGGGAGTGGCTAAATCTGATAACTTTAGGACTATTTGTGGCTGGTTTGGGGGCTGGTTGGCTGACGAGAGACGCATAATCCTTGCTGGACTGGCGTATGTCATACTCAAGCAGGCTCTATCGGTGTGTCTTTTTGTGGTGGAAATGCTTCCTGCGCCCCGCGCACTGCATGCTCGTGGTTTTGTGAGGCCCTGAGGAATTTAGGCCCATATTAGTCTGCGAGACACAACGCATCCAGGACTACCCTTCTTGTCTGCATTTCAAGCAGAGCATCTTCTCTATTTTGGGAAAGTTGCGAGTGGTGTGATCCTCCCCTTTATAGCAAGATAAGGACATCAGCAGGTGGAAGTGCAGTGCTTATCTCGCAAGATTCGCGTAGACCAAATGACCATGCTGAAGAGCCTCAGCATGAATCAATATATTATACATGGTAGACTGATATAATATGTTGATTAATAATAGTAACAATAGTATGGAGGTGGGGGTTATACTGTTTATTGTTCAGTTTGCCCTAAGCAATTCTTTGGGCAAACCGGTAAATTATTAAGTATACGTTTGATGCAACATAAATACAATATTAGAAGGAAGGAATGCAGCAGCGCTTTCTTTGTCCATTTATCTGAAAATAGTCACCCCATCAATTGGAATTCGGCTAAATTTATTTACAAATCTAATGACTTTATTCAAAGAAATATTGTTGAATGCTCATTCATTAATTCCTCGCCTAATTTTAATATAGCTCATGGTCTTTTAAACTAGACCTTGTTATTAATTGTCTTATTTATAACGAAATTGTCCATTCAAAACCATAGCCCTTTGATTTATTAATTTAGTTATGCCTCTCTTGTTTATTTTTATGTATTCACAATCGGGGATGTATGTATACATTATTTGCGCACAG